>CM032453.1:7234962-7380872 GCA_019049505.1 Pachyrhynchus sulphureomaculatus | reverse complement strand
TTTTAAATTTGCAAACTCATAAGTAGTCAACCACCCTCGTGGCGAGAAATTAAGCCTAGAAAGCGAGTAAAGTGCGACTCGTTTTTATTTGTTTGTTTGTTTACGTTTTGTGGTTAGTTTTTAATATATGACCTAAATTTCATGATGTATTATTTTAATGATTTTTATATTGGTTTAAAAAGTTTGTTATAGATTTCGTAAAATATTGGTCTGGCAAAAAGAACAACAACTCACATTCAAACTTCTGAGTAGTAGTAGCAGTATTTTTGTATGGATGTTTATCACGTTCAAAAACGCGTCTGATATGTAGAATTGTTCTTGATAGAATTTGAACTTGTATATATCCAATTTTCGGATTCATATATAAGTGTGATTATATTAGTGTGATAATACGTAATTTTTTTCACTGAGGTAAGACGGGATTAAGTTTTAAATGAGTTCGGGTTTTGAATTCATTATTCATCACCAAACTATATCATTTCCTTGCAATTCATATTTTTTTTATCAGAATATTATAGACCTCCCAAAGACTTCAATCAATTTATGACCCTTCAAAAACCAAAATCCCTTAGAGATTTTTTAGTAATTCGGCGAGAGAGAGTGTTTGTTAAAAATAATTAGTGTTTTATTTGCGAAACACATAAGTCTATTCAACCCTGGTGGCCGAGAATTTAAGCCTAGAAATCGAGTAAAATGCGACTCGAGTTTTGTTTATCATGAGTGTTACGGGAGAGAGTGAGGTTAAGTTTTTAAATATAACGAAAATACTGAAGGTATTTTTAATGAATTTTTTTTTTAAAAGATTTTATAAGATTTCGTAAATTATTTGTTCTGGGCAAAAAGAACAACAACTCCGCATCTACTTCTGAGTATAGTAGTAGCATTTTTTTATGGATGTTACTCGTTCAGAACGCGTTCTGGTTATGGTAGTGTTCTTGATAGAATTGACCATGTTATATTCCAATTTTAGGTCATATGGTAGAAAAATATTATGGATTGTTTTTCACAGGGGTAAGACGACTTAATTTTTGAAATGAGTTCGTGTTGATCCGTTTATTTCATCAACTAAGCTTTAATCATTTCTGTGCAATCATATTTTTTTAATCAGAATATTATAAAACTACCAAGACTTCAGAGTCAATATCGACCTTCTCAAAACAACCAAACATCCTTTATTTTATTTTGTTCATTCCAAAGAATGTTTTAAAATTAATTATTATTTTATTTGTCGAACTCGTAAGTATTTAACACTGGAGGCGAGAATTTAAGCCTAGAAAGCGAGTAAATGACGACTCACTTGTGTGTTTACGTTTGAGGTTTAGTTTTGAAGATATACCAAAAATTTTTAAAAGTTATTATAGATTTCGTAAATAATTGGGTCTGAAAAAACGCGCAGCAACTCACAAGCTACTTCTGAATATAACAGTAGTTTTTTGGGTATGGCTGTTACTCATGTAAAGGTGTTTGTTAATGGATGTTACTACGTCCGTTTGTCATGGTAGTATTCTTGATTGAATTGAACTTTTAATGTTCCAGTTCTAGGTTCATATACAAATAAAAATATGGATGTTTCACTGAGGTAAAATAATTAGGTTTGAAATGAGTTCCGGTTGTTCACATGTCAAACAACTAACTATATCATTTCCTGCAATCATATTTTTAAATCAGAATATTATAAACTACCAAGACTTCAGTCAATTTGACCTTCACGCCAAAATCTTTTATTTTTTAGTCATTGCCCGAAGATTGTTTTAAAATAATTATTATTTTATTTGCAAACGTCATAAGTATTCGACACTGGTGGCTAGAATTTAAGCCTAGAAAGCGAGTAAATCGGCTCACGTTTGAAGTCGGTTTTAAAATATGCCTAAATTTGCTGATGGTGTTTTTATTAATTTTTTTAAAAGTTATTATAATTTCGTAAATAATTGGTCTGGAAAAAAGTCAACAACTCACGATCTACTTCTGAGTATAATAGCAGTTTTTTTTAATGGCTGTTACTCACTGCAAAGGTGTCCTGATAATGGATGTTATTCGTGCAAAAGTGTCTGTTATGGTAGTATTCGTGATGGAATTGAACTTTTATGTTCCAATTTTAGATACGTATATAATATATCTATGGATTTTCGCTGAGGTAAAAATCACTAGGTTTGAAATGAGTTCAGGTTAGTTCATTTCAAAAATTAGCTAGCCCATTTCCTGCAATCATAATTTTTTAATCAGAATATTTTTAAAAAAAACCCTATCAGGACTTCGGTCAATTTGATCATCAACCAAAATCCTTTTATTTTGTAGTCATTCCAAAGAAATATTTGAAAATAATTATTATTTTTATTTGCAAAAACCTATAAGTATTCGACACTGGTGGCGAAAATTTAAGCCTAGAAAGCGAGTAAATGCGACTCAAGCTTGAGGTTAGTTTTGAAATATACCTAAATTCTGATGGTATTGCTTATTAATTTTTTTAAAAGTTTTCATAGATTTCGTAAATAATTGGTCGCGAAAAAGTCAGCAACTCACATCTACTTCTGATTATAATAGCAGTTTTTTTTTAATGGCTGTTACTCATGCAAAACTGTCTGTTAATGTATGTTACTCGTGCAAAAGTGTCTGTTAATGGTAGTATTCTTATTGAAATTGAACTTGTATGTTTTACTAATTTTAGGTTCATATACAAATATAATATGGATGTTTCACTGGGGTAAAATCATTAGGTTTGAAATGAGTTCCGGTTGGTTCATTTCAACAACTAACTATATCATTTCCTGCAGTCATATTTTTTAAATCAGAATATTATAAACTACCAAGACTTCAGTCAATTTGACCTTCAACCAAAATGTTTTTATTTTTCAGTCATTCCGAAGAATGTTTTAAAAATCGTAATTATTTAATTTGTAAACTCCTAAGTATTCGACATTTGTGGCGATAATTTAAGCAAAGAAAAAAAGAGTAAAATGCGACTCACGTTTGAAGTTAGTTTTGAAATATACCCAAATTCTGATGGTATTTTTATTGATTTTTTAAAAAGTTCTTATACATTTCGTAAACAAGTTGGTCTGGAAAAGTCAACAACTCACATCTACTTCTGAGTATAAATAAAGTATTTTTTTATAGCTGTTACTCGTGCAGAGGTGTCTCTTAAATGAATGTTACTCGTGCAAAAGTGTCCTGTCATGGTAGTATCGTTGATGGAATTGAACTTTTATGTTCCAATTTTAGGTTCATACACAAATATAATATGGATGTTTCTCTGGGGTAAAATTATTAGGTTTGAAATGAGTTCCGGTTGGTTCATTTCGTTCAACAACTAACATATCATTTCCTGCAGTCATATTTTTTAAATCAGAATATATAAACTACCAAGACTTCAGTCAATTTGACCCTCAACCAAAATGTTTTATTTTTTAGTCAATCCGAAGAATATTTTAAAAATCGTTATTATTTTATTTGTAAACTCCTAAGTATTCGACATTGATGGCCGAGAATTTAAGCCTAGAAAGAGAGTAAATGCGACTCACGTTTGAGGTTAGTTTTTGAAACATACCCAAATTCTGATGGTATTTTTATTAATTTTTTTAAAAAATTGTTATACATTTTCGTAAATAATTGGTCTGGAAAAAAACTCAGCAACTCACATCTACTTCTGAGTATAACAGTAGTTTTTTTTATGGCTGTTACTCATGCAAAGGTGTCTGTTAATGGATGTTGCCTCGTGCAAAAAAGTGTCTGTTATGGTACTATTTGATGAAATTGAACTTTTATGTTCCAATTTTAGGTTCATATACAAATATAACATGGATGTTTCTCTGGGGTAAAATCATTAGGTTTGAAATGAGTTCCGGTTGGTTCATTTCAATAACTAACTATACCATTTCCTGCAATCATATTTTTTAATCAGAATATTATAAACTACCAAGACTTCAGTCAATTTGACCTTCAGCCAAAATGTTTAGGTATTTTTTAGTCATTCCGAAGAATGTTTTAAAAATCGTTATTATTTTATTTGTAAACTCCTAAGTATTCGACATTGGTGGCGAGAATTTAAGCCTAGAAAGAGAGTAAATGCGACTCACCTTTGAGGTTAGTTTTGAAACATACACAAATTCTGATGGTATTTTTATTAATTTTTTTTTAAAAGTTGTTATAACATTTCGTAAATAATTGGTCTGGAAAAAAGTCAGCAGCGCACATCTACTTCTGAGTATAACAGTAGTTTTTTTTATGTCTGTTACTCATGCAAAGGTGTCTGTTAATGGATGTTACTCGTGCAAAAGTGTCCTGTCATGGTAGTATTCTTTTATGTTTCAATTCTAGGTTCACATACAAATATAATATGGATGTTTCACTGGAGTAAGATCATTAGGTTTGAAATGAGTTCCGGTTGGTTCATTTCAACAACTAACTATATCATTTCCTGCAGTCATATTTTTAAATCAGAATATTTTAAACTATGAAGACTTCAGTCAATTTGACCTTCAACCAAAATCCTTTATTTTTCAGTCATTCCGAAGAAATTTTTAAAAATCGCTATTATTTTATTTGCAAACTCCTAAGTATTCGACATTGGTGGCAAAAATTTAGGCCTAGAAAGCGAGTAAATGCGACTCGCTTGTTTGTTTGTTTACGTTTGAGGTTAGTTTTTAAATATACCCAAATTCTGATGCTATTTTTATTAATTTAAAACTTAATTTTCTGTGTTATTCTTTCGGATTCTTCTGAGCTCGTTAATTTTTGGTTCGATGGACTGTACTCTTTGCTCAAAACATCTTCATCCACTCAAGCGAAAATCATTTGATTCAGTTGATTCCCCCCCCCCCCCCCCCACGTCATCATTATCAAACACTTCTAACTTTTGTTCCTCATCTTCCTTTTGATTACCTTTTGCTTCAACTATTGTCGGCTTTAGGTCATCTTCCATACTACCAATATTTTTAGTGCTAACTTTCTTTTTCGGAAGAATATTTAATTCATCAGTATTTACACTTCATTCTCATAATCTAAAGTATCAGTTATTTGTATTTCTTCGCTTTTATCATTAACGGGCAATTCATTTATATCAGTCTGTGTTTTATTTCTCGACTTCTTTTTCAATATTTTATCGATATTACCAAAAGATGGACTAGGTTCATATTCTTCTTTATGTAAATCCAGTTTTTCTTTAAGGTCCACTTTATTTTTATTAGATGTCAGCTTTGAATATAATTTAGTTTTAGCTTTTTTATCAACATTGTCACCAGGCTGTTTGATTTTAAAAGTTTTCTTCATCTTCCACAACTAATTTTGTTTCAAAATTCTCATTATTTTTAGTATTATAAAATCGTTTCGATAATATTCTGGTTTTTGGTTTTTTGTTGGTATAATCAGCAGATTCTTTGGTTTTATATTGTTCTTCATCGTCTCCCACCTCCAATTTTGTGTCAAAGTTATTATGATCTTTAGCGTTGTAAGAAAATTTTGGCAATATTTTCGTTTTGGGTTTTTTGTCACCACTATTGTTATAGATTTCGTAAATAATTGGTCTGAAAAAAAGTCAAACAACTCACATCTACTTCGGAGTATAATAGTAGTTTTTTGATGGATGTTTATCAGACAAAGGTGTCTATTATGGTAGTGTTCCTGATGGAATTGAACTTTTATGTTCCAATTTTCGGTTCATATACAAATATATTATGGATGTTTCACTGGGGTAAGATGATTAGGTTTGAAATCAGTTCGGGTTGGTTCATTTCAATAATTAACTATACCATTTCCTGGAATCATATTTTTTAAATCAGAATATTATAAACTACCAAGCCTTCAGTCTTGTGATGTGATGTTACTTGTGAAAAGGTGTCGGTCGCATTATTTATTTTAATTGTTTTCATTAACCAGAAAACCAGCTTTAAAGTAAAAATTTACATTTACCCTATTTCCTTCATGCTTAAAATCATCAGCCCCCTCGGTTGTTGAATATGCAGTGAGTAACAAACTATAAAAAATTAGAGAGATTCGTCGCATTCCGGCTAATTATTTTGTATTGCACTTACTGTACTTTCCGGTATTTGTATAAGTAATAGCTGGATATTAAACACTCTTTTTAATAATAATGAAACCTTGTTGACCTACAGCATACAAACATTTTTTAACAATTAACAGCAGTGTAAGGAGCACAAAAATCTTTTAATTTGTCAATATAATACACAGTATATACTATCTGAAAAAACAATTAGACAGTTTTTGTAAATACGTTGTTTTATTATTAAACAAAGATAACTAAAACTCCCAGACATATTGTAAATAGGTGTATTTCATGAAGAAATAATTTCCATGTTTGAGACGAAAGTACGTTGTTTTGTAAAATTTGGGAAGATTTACGTGTCATTTTTTTTATTAAAAAAAAATATATTTTTCGATAGGATGTCTTTATTTTTTTTGAATTTAATGTAGATTTGGTTTTTTGAGAACTCTTTTTAAGTTTCAATATTATTTAGTAATAGATTCCGAAAAAAATATAATTTTTTCATTTTTGATTTTACTTAGTATTTTTGAATTTTGAAAAAATTGGTGGAAGAAACCACACCTACAAATTTTAATTTGGTATTGCTTAATTCGTATTCTTCCTGGTTTTTAAATGAGTTTTTTGGAGCTGTATTAGCTCTGGGTATTTTTAGAATCTATATTCCTTCAGTGATATACCTGTCATATCAAAAAACTGGGTGTAATTGTTTCTTTTTTTGACTTCCTAAATTCATATTATTTGGATATTTTAAGTTGAAAGTTTCTAATTTTACTTGCAACAGAAATTAAGATTCAATATCGCTAGTACCAGTTTTATTCGTTAGGGGGCATTTCCAGTAATATTAAAGTATTTATACATGTTAACTAAATATATCTTGAATCAAAGGACTCTGAAAAACGCCCACATATTATCCATACTTGTAGACTAGCAAGTTAACTTTTTTAGAGTGTATTTGATAAACCTTTCTCATTTCCAAAAGCTGTTTTAAAATTTTTTGAGTTTCATATTTGTTAACATTACTGGAGATGATTTTTTCGTTTAAAAATTGTCATCATCTGGTTTATATCGGGCCATATTTTCTTCTTAAAAATCGACATAAAAAAAAATCAAAACAGTCACAGCAATTATTGTCAAAAAAATTATTGTCTCCTAATCCCTAACAAACCAAATTTTTGACTTACGAAATTAAACTCTTCCGAAAATCAAAAAAAAAAGAAGAAAAAGGGTAAATAAAAATAACAACAAATCAAAATTAATTTTGACAAAACATAATGTTTATTTCTTGCTTCATTACTATTTAATAATTTATAAAATAATAACACAAAAGGAAAGAATTTTAAAAATAAATAAAATACGGTAATAGCGTAGTGCTAAATCAAAATAAAATAAAGAAAAATATTGTTTATGTACAAAAAAGAGAATAAAGCTTCTTATAAATGTTAACTAAAACTATAACTCTTCAGTATGCGTAAATACTTCGTTATTAAACTTCATTTGTATAAAACAATCAACATATTTTTTCAAAATTGGAATATAATTTTAACACAACATACCACCTATATAAATTTGAATTAATACAAAATGTCAGTCTCCAGATTGGCAAAATACGCACCAAGTTCATTTAGATATCTAAAAACCACCTAACATTGATAAAACTTCTCTTTTGATACATGTAAATGGGTTTTGTCTATTGTTAAGCAATTTTTTTTTTATCCCTTTTTGGGTTTATTTCTTTGTTCTTCACATCCAAATTGAAAAAATTTATGGCTCTGTCAACATAATCCTAGATAAATTTTCTGTACAATAGAAAAAAATATTGAGATGTGAAAAGCAAAAAAAAAGAGTAACATTGTCAAGATAAAAATAGTAAATAGTATAGTGTCAACACAAATACAAAACAAAAATCAGTTTTGAAACAGGAAAAATAGCTAGTGCGATAACTAGGTAAAGCCCTATATACTTATATTAGAATATACATGTGACTTAAAGCTATACAGAAGATCTAGTGTAAAATTATCAGTTTATTTTAGACTTAATATGCCAATTCTATAATATTCTATCAACTCACTACGTGATAGCATGAACACGAAGCTTTACAAAATAAAATTTAGGAAAAAAATTGTTTTTTTTATCCTGTCCTAATCTGTTCTAGTGCCACTTGTAGTCTCTATTTTTACAATAAATGCAATAAAGACACCATGTAATTAAACTAAGCATTGTTATTTTAATTTAGGGTGCGGATCATACTGGAAAGTTAGATCCGATAAGCTAGGTGCGGGAAAAGCTGCCGTATCTTAAATGATGTAAATGTTAATGATTTGGAGATCATTTCTAATCAAAAATAAATAATGAAGCTTTTCTAGTGTCAGAAGCTTTACATATACTTCGTTAACAAAAGTCCCAAAAAGTGTTTGGGGTGGAATTTTGTAGATAATCTAAATTCTTCCCAAAATTTGTACTTTAAGACTTTCTATTCGCCTATTTAAGGATTTCTCAGCTCAATCTACATATAAATATATTTGTTTTTTTATCTCCGAACTTCTATTTTAAGATTTTAATTTGTTCTTGTATTAACTATATTTAGCTTCGAAACATATTTGTGAATTTTATGTCATTCCACTGCTAAAATGTTCTAATAAATCACCCAAAGTTTTGCGATATTTCATTAAACCCTCATCTCACAAAACGTTTCACCTATTGTCAAAATAGTAATTTGAGAAAATTTAGATTAAAATTGAAAACTGCATTTTTTCACCAGAGTCAAAAGCTCGAGAGCTCTGCATTATGTTTTCTCCAGTCAAAGTGACAATTTTTTGAATTTTGAGATGCAGTTAGCAGCATTCGATTGACAAAATATTGGAGTTACTTGAATTGGAAAAAGAAACTATTTTTTTAAAGATATCTACAGAGCCAGATGCTCGCGATCACAGTATTGCAGTTTCTCTTGTCAAAATGACAGTTTTTGAATTTTAAGATGAAGTTGACAGCATTCGAGTCATATAATATTTCCGTTACTTTGACTAAAAGAGATAAATCATTTCTTTTTTAAAAATTTTGAGAGAGCCATAAGCTTGCGCTCACTGCATTACATTTTCTCTTATCACAACGACAATTTTTTGAATTTTGAAATGCAGTCATTCGGTTCAGAAACCATTAAAGTTGCATGGACTAGAAAAAATTAATCAAATCTTAGAGATTTTTACAGAACCACACGCTCGCGACCACTATGTTACATTTTTCTCTTGCCAAAATAACAGTTTTTTTGAATTTTGAGATTACGTTGACAGCATTCGACTCATACAACACTGGCGTTACTTGGGCTAAAAGAAATAAATCAATTTCTTCAAAGATTGTTGTATAGCTACAAGCTTGCGCCCACTGCATTACATTTTCTCGTGCTACAACGACAATTTTTTGAATTTTAAGATGCAGTTAGCAATATTTGATTCAGGAAACATTAAAGTTACATGAAATAGAAAAAATTAATCACGCTCGCAATCGTTGCATTACGTTTACCCCTGCGAAAGCCACAATTTTTTGAATTTTACGTTGGGGCTACTTAAACTAGAAAAGTAACATCAAATTTTAAAAGTACCGTTAAATACACATTAAAATGGTTTTAGAGTGGTAAACAGAAAATTCAGATAATTTTCCTGAGCCTCCATGTTCATTTTAAACAAGAAGACTAGTACTCAGTATATATTGCCACTACATCAAACACTTTATTTTTTCACTCGACGCGCGTTTCGCTAACCATGTTAGCTTCATCAGGAGCGATGATTGACTAAAGGTAAACTACAAATCTACCCTGTTTATACTTAGCCTAACCCTTGAATTACCCAGGCGGAACTAATGGCATACACGAGGGCATCAGTTCCAGTCAAGTAACCAGTAGAGTAAGGAATAGGCCCTCTGTCTTTATTTAAACTACTTTTACATTTTATAATTTCCATGCTTTCGTATACGTTCAACGATCTCCTATGAGATACATTTTTTATTAATCTTAGATTATCTAATCTTACAATATGATCAGCTTCAAGGGCATGTTCGGCAATGCTAGACTTTTCTGTTCTACAGTATTTTTAAGTGTGCTTAAATTATGTTTTAATTAACCTTTTAGTTTGCCCAACATACTTTTTGTCACAATCATTACAACTAATTTCATAAATTCCACTTTTCTCATAATTAGGAATCTTATCTTTGGGATTTCCTAAGATATTCCTCAGATTGTCTGATGACTTATAGACTAAGGTGAGGCCTACCTTATTAAATACCTTATTGAGTCCCTTGCTATATTTCGGATTATATGGTATGGAGACATACTTGGTGTTATTTCTTCACGTGTAAAAAAGATGGAATTCTGAATATTTTACCTGAACTGTCTATTTTTTACACGCGAAGAAAATAACACCAAGTATGTCTCCATACCATATAATCCGAAATATAGCATGGGACTCAATAAGGTATTTAATAAGGTAGGTCTCACGTTAGTCTATAAGTCATCAGACAATTTGAGGAATATCTTAGGAAATCCCAAAGATAAGATTGCTAATTGTGAGAAAAGTGGAATTTATGAAATTAGTTGTAATGATTGTGACAAAAGTATGTTGGGCAAACTAAAAGGTCAATTAAAACACGATTTAAAGAACAATTAAAATACAGTAAAACAGAACAGTCTAGCATTGCCGAACATGCCCTTGAAACTATTATAACTTTAGATAAGCTAAGATTAATTAAAAATTTATCTGATAAGAGATTGTTGAACGCATACGAAAGTGTGGAAATTATAAAATCTAAAAGTAGTTTAAGTAAAGACAGAGGGCCTATTCCTTATAGTCCCCTTTACTGGTTACTTGACTGGAACTGATGGCCTCGTCTATGCCATTAGTTCCGCCTGAGTAATTCAAGGGTTAGACTAAATATAAATAGGATAGATTTATAGTTTAGCTTTAGTCAATCATCGCTCCTGATGAAGCTAACATGGTTAGCGAAACGCGTGTCGAGTACAAAAAATAAAGTGTTTAGTGTAGTGGTGATATATACTGAGTAAAGTCATTGTGACTGACTATTATAGAATTAGCACGCAAATATTTCTATTTCCAAAAAAAAAAAGATCTTTGGGCTTTATCTAGAATTTAGTACTTGATCTAGCTATTTTTCCTATGATTCTATGGGCTTATAATGGATGAGCGGCCTGTACGAGACAAACCTTCAAATCTTTTGCCGAATGTGAAATATCAACTATTGAATCGACCATTTCTTGTACTGCACTGACGGAGGGAAATTGTAAAGCGGCCTGTTTAGTTTTATTAACGCTAGTTGCCAACGCATCAGAAAGGGCATTTGCGCAATTCAATGCCCTGTCTTTAATTTCTTTGCAAGAAATGTTCCGATGAACTGTATCACCAATGTGGACTAATTTATGGGCACTCAAGACCACAAATTTCCCATGAGCGAGGAATATTTTTGGCGGTTGATTGTGTTCTACAGTTTGAAGAAATGCGTCTATAGATTGCGTTAAATTCGTATGGTGTGTTACAATTTGAGCTGCGAAAAATGTCAGTAATTGTTTGTCATTGTGCGCTAATGATTTGAAATCGGAATCGAAAGCTACATCATCACCATGTTTTACGCAATTATCGTACCCTTGTTTCAGTTCTTTGGGGAGATCGTTTAAAATTTGAGCGTGATTTTTGGAAATATTGTCTTTTGTGTCAAAACTTACGTAGTCGTACTCTTCCGGCCATTCGCTGGAACTACTAGGTTGCTCTTTTTTAAATAGAAGAGTACCGTTACCTTGAATAAATGAAGCTATTTGCCGAACATCCTCGGTAAGGGCTCTAGCGCAAGCTACCAGCTGTTCCAGTTCATCGGGTTTTCGATTTCTTTCGTCATTTTCTAATCTGGAGAGTAGATCTATGGACCATTTATGCCTTTCAAGTACTTCCGATGCGCCTTGTACTAAACTGTCTGATTTTCTTAAGGCGGAAACTAACGGTGCCAGTTTAACAACTAAATTTTTATCTGATGCCTTAGCAGCGTTTCCTAAGGACCCTTCACCGAACTCAGCTAAGTCGTGTAGAGAAGTTCTCAGCCTCGTTACAGCTAATTTTATTTCCATTCTGGTATTTTCCAATTTCTCCCTGGTTCGCCAACTGGGGCCAACGAACCCGAGCAGTTTCGAAATTGCACTTGTCGTATCAGTCTGTAATCTCTCTAAACTTTCCAATGCTGAATTTAGTTCTAGCGGCAATTCTTTTAGCTGCTGCTGCGATGCAGGAACATCGTAAGTTTGTTGTTGTTGTTGGGGAGGGAAAAGAACCAATTGTGGTCCGCGATTTAACGGCCTAGGAACATCGTAATCTGGCATATTGGCCAAGCTGCTTCGGTTTGAGGAACTTAAAGAATGTGAATCTGCTGTCAGGGAACTTGCAGAACTGGAAGGAGTAAGTTGAGGGTTATTAAGAGACCTGGGGATATCATAGGCTTCCCCCGATTCTCGACTTATCGGGGAAACACACGAGGGTGCAGGGGAACATCTTGGGCAATTTCGAAAACTCTCATTTCCAACTGGGATGGCTCTAGGAGGGACGTCATAGCAGTCGTTGACTTGGTCACGTGGGCTAATACCAGGGCTTAGTCCAGAAACTGGAATTGGGGAACATCTTGAAGGAGGCATGTCGTATAAGTAGACGTCATTGAATTTCTTTGGAGTTATCACCTGAAATAAAACAAAATATTAGTAAAAAATGAATTTTTTATATAAATAATAACTATACACTTGTGAAAGAAATAACCGGATTTTCAAATATTTCCTTCTAAATTTTAATTTTCTCTAAATCTCCAGATATACAGACTTGCACTATTTTCTAGGAAACAGTTATAACAATACATGTCGGCATATTTGTCTTTTCTGTTGCAACCATAATCTTTTCTGCAAATCTTGCGACTGAAAAAATGGTAGTACCATAAGCCTTATATCAAGAAATTTAATCTGTTTTATCGTTTAAAATGTATTCTATTTACATAACCATATGGTAACTTAAGTAAACCTAATTCAGACAAAACATTTAAGAGTTCCAGCCTCGTCATTAGATATAAAGTAGGATAGACCTCTTTATCTTGGTTTGCAAATTAGTCTTCAACAACATTTATTCCTTCTTCATTTGAATGAAGTTTGTATCATTTTAAATGTTCCTTTAGTTTTGGGAATAGGAAATAATCTGAAAGAACCTAATTCGTTTATTTTTTGTAAAACTAACAAAGATTTGCAAACACACGCATTGTCTTGCACTTTTCCTGGATATTTTTTTACCATTTTTTGGAGAAGTTTAATCAATAATAAAGAATACTATTCTCCAATCAATGTATTGCCATGTTCTAAGTAATCTGTAGGAAGTATCCCATCTTTGCGCCAAAAAAAGGAAGCAAGAATTTTGTTCTGCTGATTTTTGTAAGCCGAATTTCTTGAACAGAAGTGAGCTAGCATGTTTCGACTCCTTTGACTATTACTTTGTCTCTGGATCATAATGATGGACCTCCTTTTATCCACAGTTACCGTTGAATCCAAAAAGTTAAACGAATCCTCTTCAAAACGACGACAAATCAACTTAGATATTGCGACTTTAAGTCTTTTTTGATAGGCGTTCAGGCATTTAAGTATCATTTTTCAACCTGTATTACAGAAAGGAAATATTTCCTTCTTGTCGAAAATACGCTACAATTCCGCCGATACCCAAGAAAGGCAAGAATACCTTGCCACACAACTACCGGCTACACTGCTTTCAATAATATCGAAAGTTATTTAAAATACCTAGAAGAATTCAACATTATTACCGACTATCAATATGGCTTTCGTAAACAAGGATCAACAGGAGATCTTCTAACTTATGTAACACAAGTTTGTTCAACGCAATTGACCACTTTGGAGAATCTTAAAGGGTTTCACTCGATATGTCCAAGGGATTCAACCTTGTGGCACGACGGATTATTGGTTAATAAACTACGCTCTTATGTTATGTCAGAAAAGTTTTGTTTATGACTCTCGTATTTCCTCAGAGATTGTTCTTGACGAGTAGCTGTTGACGGATTTCTTCGAAAGCCGGTATAGCTTAAGGCTTGATATTATCTCCTACTCTCTTTGCAGATTTCTTGATTCACTCTGAATGCTCGAACATTAGCTACTCATGCAAATACCCGCAGACAGCAGGAAATCGTCCAACTAACAAAGGTCTGGAAAAAATTCTATCTTGGGCGTGACACTACCCAAATAGAATTTAACGCTAACCAAAACCCAACTACAGCTTTGCAGGTGACAGTACACTTATCTCTTCATTCACTTTGAACGCTCGGACATCGGCTACTCAGACGAATATCCTCAGACAGCAGGAAATCATTCAACTCAACAAAGACCTGGAAGAAATTCTATCTTGGGGTGCCAGTAACCAAGTGGAATTTAACGCTACAAAAACCCAGGCGGCAGTTTTCTCTAAAAAGTTAACGTTGCTGAACCCGACATAGTTATGTCGAGGCACTCCATCCCTCTAACATCGTCACTCAATTTGTTGGGCGTTAATTTGGGAGCAAATATGTCCTGGCATAAACATGTTGCAGGCATAGCAAGGAGAGCTTCTCAAAAGTTGGGAATATTATTTCGAACCAGAAAGCTTTACACTCCACAACAACTGTTAATTCTTTACAAAGCTCAAATTCGACCAACTATGGAAAACTGCTCCCATGTTTGAAGCTCCGCTCCCAAACATACACTGTATTTGTTGGATTCTATTCAGAGAAGAGCTGTTCGTCTGATTGGAGACCCGAAACTGACCGACGGCCTTGATTCGCTGAAACATCGAAGAACGGTTGGCGACTTGAGCCTATTCTACAAGTACTTTCATGGAAAGTGTTCGAAGGATGTGGCCCGCTTAATTCCTCCCAGAGCGGTGCATGTTAGAAGTACACGTCGCGCTAATTCTTCACATCCGTATTAGGTTCAGCTTGTTACTCCTCGTACAACGCTCTTCAAGCAGTCTTTTATATGGAGAACATCATCCCTTTGGAATAATTTGCCAGGACTGTGTTTCCCACCGAGTACAATCTACAGCGATTCAAGAATAACGTGAATCGCTTTCTCTGCACACGTGTCGCTCCCGTAGCGCTTTAGGGACTTCCCTGTAGCACGTGTGCTAGACCCATAAGAAAAAAAAAAAAACGATTTTTTCTAAACACATCTCTAGAATAGATGAAAATTGTTCTGCCAAAATACCACAAATTGAAAACCAGCATAAAAACTAGTTCAACTCTGTCAAAGTTTTTTCTAGGTACTCAGTTGTTCAAGCAGTTTACCGAAGAAATAATATTTTGATTGGTTAAGCCATTTGATTGTGATGAAATGGAATGTTCTTTATATATTTATAGAACTTTCCACTTTATATTAATGAGTTAAAGCTATATAGTTACTAAGACCGCCCTAATTCTTTTCCTCTCTGTATTACTGTTTCAGCAAGTTCCGCTATAAAAGGTACTAGTTTACCTATTCTCGACTTATTATGCTCGTATAGCTGCTGATAACCAGAATTATTATGAAAGATATACAAACAACATTCATTATAGAATAAACTTCGTACATCTAAAACAGTGTTTGAGAGGTATCGAATACGGAAAATATATTATTTTTATAATTTTATGTTTTAAAATTAAATAAAACTTATGTAATAAAAGGCTGATTTTGTCAATTTCCACTTTAATTTTTTTTTTACACCACGTCATACAGTTACATTACATTTACAAAAACTGTATGACGCGTTTCGCTATCACTGTAGCTTCATCTGATACAAAATTATATTTGATGATACCATTTTGTATCAGATGAAGCTGCAGTGATAGCGAAACGCTTCATACAGTTTTTGGAAAACAAAATTTGACAAAATCAGTCTTTCATTACATTCGTTATGAATTTCCATCAAGTAACAGCCACAACAATTCAAAGTTTAAATAAAACTTATACTTGGGGTAGTGGTACTCTTAACTTAACTTCATATCGTACGTAGAATACCTTATAAGGCAGTGATTCATTTCTATTTATAGAATTGCACTTGCATTTTTCTTATGCAACGTTGCATATGTGAGAAAATGTAGATTTCGCATGGTCCTCTTTGATGTTGAACGACTAAGCAATTTGCACGGGTGACTACCTAAGTGTGTGTGTGTGTGTGTGTGTGTGTGTGTGTGTGTATATATATATATATATATATATATATATATATATATATATATATATATATATATATATATATATATATATACTAGCCTGGCCCGCGGCTCCGCTCACGTGGACTTGATTCACTACTATCGACACTGCTTATTCCTTATGTTAACCAACGTAATAAAATATCTCCCATTATTTCTCCTTATCTCCCATTATTGCTCCTTATCTCCCATTATTTCTCCTTATCTCCCATTATCTCACCTTATCTCCCATTATCTAGGCTTATCTCGACTTATCTCGCAATATTTCTCCTTATCCCCCATTATTTCTCCTTATCTCCCATTATTTCGCCATAACTCCCATTATCTAGATTTATCTCTTCTTATCTCCCATTATTTCTCCTTATCTCCCATTATTTCTCCTTATCTCCCATTATTTCTCCTTATCTCCCCATTATTTATACTTATCTCCCATTATCTTACCTTATCTCCCATTATCGCGGCTTATCTCGACTTATCTCCCATTATTTCTCCTTATCTCCCATTATCTAGGCTTATATTGAATTATATAGAACATATGTATAAATTTATAAAAACACATAAATCGGATAAGTGGTTCTCAAGTGATAAGCGCACTAACGGACAGACAGAAAGGCAGAGAGACAGGCAGGCAGACAAACCGACAGAGAGACGTTGCATTTTATATATATTCGAGATAGAAGAGACAGAAGATTATAGATAACCTGGCCAGAGAACAAATGTATGAATTAAAAAACAAAAAACACGTAAATCCGATAAGTGGTTCTCCGGTGATAAGCGCACTAACGGACAGATAGACAGACAGAGATACGTTGCATTTTATATATATTATAGATGTAATAAAATATGTATCTATAACCTAGTCAAAGAACATGTGTATGAATTTAAAAAAAATCACGTAAATCGGATAAGTGGTTCTCGAGGGATAAACGCACTAACGGACAGACAGACAGACAGAGAGACGTTGCATTTTATATATATTACAGATATAGATTATTTTTATTATTATATAACCTGGCCAAAGAATATATGTATGAATTTAACAAAAAAAACACATAAATCGGATAAGTGGTTCTCGCGTGATAAACGCACTAATGGACAGGCAGACAGACATTCCATTTTATATATATTATAGTTTATAGATTATAGATATTCTCTGCTACATAATATTGTTCCATATTTAATGGTTTAGGCTGCGTATTGCAAGGGGACGCGCTAGCGGCAAACTTTTTTCTGACTTCATTCGCTATTTTACGTCACTGCTCATTCCTTATGATACCTATCGTAATAAAATATAGCCTATAACCTGGCCAGAGAACATATGTAGGTTTTAAAAAAAAAGTGCGTAAATCGGAGAAGTGGTTCTCCAGTGATAAGCGCACTAACGGACAGACAGACAGACAGACAGAGAGACGTTGTATTTTATATATATTATAGATATATATATATATATATATATATATATATATATATATATATATATATATATATATATATATAGATATATAGATATATATATATATATATATATATATATAATATATATATATATATATATATATATATATATATATATGTATAATATCTTTTTCTAACATTGTGAGAGGTTAAAAACCTATAACTATTATGCAAAGAGGTGAACAAATCATGTCAGTCATGTCATGTCAGTAACCTAAATAACAGCCTAGGTAATGATTTTATATAAATTTGATAAGAGAGAACTTAAGATATTAGAATTTAAGATATTTCACGAGTATAAACTTAAAATTAACTTAAGATTAACTTCCAAGCCAATCCTATGGTTAGGGTAGCAGGTAGGTACTCCCCCACGATCCCGGTGGAGGACAGGCCTACTTCAGGGAGTGGCGACCCTGCCCATGCGAGCACATGGTCTTTCCCTCACTTCCCTATCCGAGAGAAACCATGTCCACTTAACCTATCACACCAAAATCAATCTTAAATCCTTACTCTATTCCATTTTCCATAATATTTAGATCACTCTGTATCTAACTGTATAGTTAATTTTAGTTGACTAATTTTAGATCATCGTCACAATTGAAAAGAATAGACGAACAAGTTTGCTACTTTCAGGAGCCTTGCTCATAACCTTGAATTTAAAAGATTTATGACAACAAATTTCAACATATTACAGCCAGTCCTTAAGATAAGATTCTTAAAATAATAAAATGTGTCCACTAATTCCTAGTTGAAACAATTTACATAACAAGACAGAGTAATTAATTCTGTCGAAAATAAGACTGATTACTTACTGACTTAAATTATTTAAAAATCATGCCATTTTGGCGAGGTTAGCTGTTTGATTTAATTAAAGATGCAATCGTACACTAACTTATTTATATTTATATATATTATTTATACTATTTTTTTTTAGTTGTTTATCTAGCTACGAAGGAAAATCTCAAGGGTTAAAAAAATATATTTTTCTATATAAATACCATCTACACTGATAACTCAGTTCAGCGTTTCTCGTGTTGTTTCTTTGCATTTAAAAAAATTTATTTGGTTGTGCCTCAAAAAAAAAGACATTACTACGACTTTAAAAAACTCATCATCTGAGAACAATTTTCGACCCCTGAGGTCGTCCTACAGATGTTTCAATATGAAGAAGTCGCAGCGCACTAACTCAGGACTATAAGGTGGTTGTGATAACGCGATAGAGCTTTCTATAATATGTTAAATTGAGCCAGCCTTGTGGCTCGTGCAGTTGTCAACAACACAACAACGCAAAATTTTGCTTCTCCTTAGAAGCTTTTCCTTAATAGCTCGCTTTAGGTTGTGAATGGTCTTTTCACAAACGCCCTCATAATTTGTGGATTTTTTCTGTATATCCAGATGACTTGTTCGCCTTTTTTTAAGTTAGAGAGCCTTTATGAATCCACTGCATTGGCCACTACTGCGTGGAAGGATCCTAATAGAGCACTCAGATCTCCTCATCTGTGACAACTAGCCAAAAGTACCTCTCATAGTTCTTTAAAGCCTCCTAATGTTCTTGAGATAATATATTAGGAAGTGCGTTTGCTAGCTTAGAATTAACAGAAAACTAAATAGTTTTGCTATAATTCGAAGGAGAATTTTTAGCATTTTTATAGGAAAAATTCAAAATACTGATTACGTGAATTTTTTAAAAAATATTATCCAGCATAAAATCGGAATAATATACTTTGTATGATCTAAGACAGATGCACATTAACACTGTAATAAATAAATTTTATTGAATGTTTTCAACTGCTGCGTTTTTGGGGCAATAAAAACATCGTAGTAGAGTATTTAACACAGTTTTCTACTTCATTTTCATTAACTCTATTTTAATTAAAACCAAAGTTAGATTTATACGAACGTGCTATTAAATCCATCGTAAAATAGTAATTTACTACTGCTAGTCACCTATTTACGTCTTTTAACGATAGATTAATGTTAGGTTAACGCTTAGTTGTTGTGGAATTGATTTTAAAAATAACTTAAAAGTGTAATCCTTCAAGTTTCTTCGTGCAGAGTAAATTAAATGTTAAAGATATCACGAGTAATATCCATTTTCTTTTTAGCTTAAGATTCTTGTATTTATCGACGTCATAATTTCTTTTATTTTAATAAACATAATAATTTTGATGGTTATAATCTGAAAATTCAGTTGGAACAGAAGGTGGCGGCACTAAGTATCAACTTAGTTCGTAGTTGAGTCGTGTGTATTCACTTCGCTTTGTATATCAACTAAGAGTGAAACCAAAGCACACTCAAGCATCGCACAACGCATTATCATAAAATTTCTTATAAATGAAGGCGTAAAACCAGCAGAAATTTGTGAAAAACTTTAAAAAAAGGCAGTTTGATAAGAAAACGTTCTCAGATATAAACGTCTATAAATGGTTACGGAACACGAGGGTAGGCTACAACGAATTGTAGTAAGTACGCATACCTAATACTCTATCGAAAGCTGACACAGTCATCTTTTAAAAGCAGACAGTGCTTATCCAGGGATGGCACTCAGACATATGTGATTAATGTAAAATAACTGAAAACGAACAAGACTATAAATGGTGCAAGTTTAAAGATGGCCTGAAAAGTGTGAACCGCTCATCACCACTCACACGGCCAAATAATACCATTGTAATAACACACCTCTTGAGAAAGCCAACTTGCTCGCTGAACTCTTTTCTTTACATTCTACTATCAATTTCCACGGAAAAACATCACCAACTATTGCCATAGTGCATCAAGGATACAAGGATACCTGATATTGTCTTCAGCATTGTCGAAGCATCCTGCGGTGAATCTACATTTCAAATACCTCTGGTGCATTCAACGTGCTTTCTTTTATGGTTCAGCACTCTACCTCATCAACAGCACTGACCAGACGTAGCATTTGACCATCCGCAGTCTTCGTTTGAGGTTCAGATCGTCATTGCAAAGAAGGGCGTTTATTTTTCTAAAGCTAATATGCGCTGCTTCAATTTTGCATTTTATCTATATATCGGGATCCATGTTATCTGTACAGGGTGTGGATATTTTTCACTAATAATCGGCTTCAGATTCTGGAACATACTTTAGTAGACCTCTTCATTAATTGTGCGCTTTTTCCCATATATTTAATAACCGAGATTCTTTCGCAATCTCAAATAACGAGTAAAATGAGTTACTCAGTACTTCCAAAAAGTTCTTCTTTATTACTTTAACTTGTTTTTTGGCTAAAATAAGAATTCTTGGCATTTTTGTAGCCTCCCCTCCCACTTCTTTCCCCCTTAAAACCACATTTTTAGTGTTCCGTATGGATTTTTCCGAAACTGTTTGACATAGAATGGTAAAACTTGGCACTAATATAGAAATTGATGGCCCTATCAGAGCCATGTAATTTTGAAAGTTAAATTTTGACTTAAATGGTTAGTTTTGGGGGGTAAAATCAGAAGTGAAAAAATTTTTTTTCCACCAGGTCATGGTTCATATCTCTGCCATTTTTAAATTTTTTAATATATATATTTTTTTTAATTTGTTGTTAAAACCATAATGTATTTGTGAAAAATAAAAATTTTTATTATATATACAACAGTTGCGTCAAAAAAAAAATATAATTTATGCCTATTTTTCTGAGCGCCAAGGTCACGTAACCCCTTGATGAATGAAGTACTTTAATTGTAAGTTCAAGAGAAATTGTCGTCAGGGTTAAGTTACCCTGTACTCCCTTCACCTGACACTGATTACCATCGAATTACACCCGAAATTCCAGAATTTTTTCAAAATTTTTTGATCAGTACGCTTCGAGATAAGGTAGGGGGACAACGATTTTTCGCGATTTTTTAACAATAATACAAAGAAAAGTGTGCGCAAGTATTACATTATATATATATATATATATATATATATATATATATATATATATATATATATATTTTACTCGTGTTTTCACAAGCTTTCATTTGACACCACACTCGATGACCTAGCAAGAAATTTTTTTTTTCTCTTCCGATTGCACCCCTCAAAACTAACCCCTTAAGTCGAAATTTAACTTTTAAAACTACACGGCTCTGATGAGGCCATCAATTCCTATATTAGTACCAAATTTCAACTTTCTATGTCAAATAGTTTCGGAGAAAATCGGGTGTGACAGACAGACACCGAAGTGATCTTCTAAGTGTTCCGTACGGAACACTAAAAAACCGGTCAAGTACAAGTCGGACTTACCAAATTGGTGTTCCGTTAAAAATAAAATCCTTAACTAAGTTAATTAGATACCTGACATGTATATATCTTAAGGTCCAATATGTCAGTGCATACCAGGTTTGATTTCTTTCAAACACGCCGTCAAAACTCCAGCAATCACTGTCAAGCTTTAATTGTGTATCGTACGTTCACTGCGCGCAACACAAATCTTCGCACTGACAATGAGATAATTTACAGCGATTCAAGAACAACGTGAATCGCTTTTTCCGCACACATGCCGCTCCTGGAGCGCTTTAGGTACTTCCCTGTAGCACGTGTGCTAGACCCATAAAAAAATGTATTTTCACGTTTTTTTCTTAGTCAGCAATGTATAATAGTTATGGCATCTTACCTATCTTGTGGCCAATACATCAATCTAGAATCTAGTGACAAAAGTGTAAAAAAAATATTTACTACTTAAATATTTATTTAATTACAAACAAATAAAATAAAATTATTTTGTCTCGGTACTGAAGCGACGCTCGACTTAGTATCACTAATGTACTGAAAAGTGTATTAAAAAACCTCCACCATATTGTCAAGGCACTTAGATTTTTTATACAAAATATATTATCAAACCTAATGCATAATTTTCATTCAATCTACACTTTATGAAGAATATTACAAAATTTTTTCAAAATTCTTTGTTCAATATTTCTCGAGATAGGGTGGGGAGACAGCGATTTTTGGCCATTTTTTAAAAATATTACAACATATATATTTTTAGTGTTCCGTACGGAACACTTATAAGATGACTTCGGTGTCTGTCTGTCCGTCTGTCTGTCCGTCTGTCACACCCGATTTTCTCCGAAACTATTTGCCATAGAAAGTTGAAATTTGGTAATAATATAGGAATTGATGGCCTCATCAGAGCCATGTAGTTTTGAAAGTTAAATTTTGACTTAAGGGTTTAGTTTTGGGGGGTGAAATCGGAAGTGAAAAAAAAAATTTTTACTAGGTAATCGAGTGTGGCGTCAAATGAAAGCTTGTGAAAACACGAGTAAAAAATATATATATAATGTAATACTTGCGCGCACTTTTCTTTGTATTATTTTTAAAAAATCGCGAAAAATCGCGAAAAATCGCTGTCCACCCACCTTATCTTGAAAAGTCTGGAATATTCTCCACGGGGTGTAGATTGAACGAAAATTATCACGAGTGCATTACCTTTAATAATTTATCTGATATATATAAAAAACCGAAATTTCAAGGTCATCAGATTTCAGTAAAGATTGGAAACAAACTTTGTTGAAAACTCATTTGGGGTGTGTTTTGTGAAGTCACTGATCATTTTATACTTCCGTTACAAAATTTTTTATTTAAAAGCAATCAACGTACGGAACACTAATTGCGATAGTTCAACTTGCACTTGACCAGTTATTGAACTCGCGTTTGCACAAGCTTTCATTTGACACTTCACTCGATGACCTGCTAAAAAATTTTTTTTACTTCCGTTTCAGTTTCAGAACGGAAGAAGCTGCGGTAAAAGGGAAAAACCAAATAACAACACAAAAACAACTAAATGGTGGACAGATGATATACGAAGACAGGTAAAAAACAAAACAGAAAAGTGGAAAAAGTATTTGAGCACCAGAAGAGCCGAAGCCTATAAAGTATATAGAGAAAAGAAGAGAGGTTAAAGCCACAATACAGAAGGCAAAAAGCAAATCATGAGAGGAATTTGAGAGCAGAATGAAAGAAAACTACAGAGAAGACCAAAAACTATTCTATGATCCGTTTAAAACAGCTCAGACAGAGAAAAGAATATAGCATACTGAATATAAAAGAAAAAGAGAGCAACATAATAACAAATGAAGATAAAATAATGGAACGATGGAGAGCTAACAGCTATCGACATAGTGAGACATCAAGAAGAAGAATGGGAGGTAGCGATAGACAAATAGGAAATGGAAACCATAAGCGAGGAGAAAATGGAGGAAGCAATAAGAAGAATAAAACTAGACAAAGCTCCCGGAAAAAATATATGGGAGGAGAAGGAAGTGGATTTAATGAATGACATTCTGAAGAAAGCAAGAATACCCAAGGACTGAAAAACACCAGAAAAACATATGAAATAAAGCTGGACGGAAAACTAATTCAGCAAGTAGATCATTTTAAGTACCTGGGTGCGATTATAGAAGAGAACTGGAAAATGGACAGGGAAATAAACGAAAGAGTGAGAAGAGCAGGAGGAATATTCAATGCAATGAAGACAATATTTCTAGGAAAAAGAGAAGTACCGAAAAATATCAAAACGGAGTTTGTGAAAAAGTGGTCAGACCAACACTTACGTACAGTAGTGAGTCATGGACACTAACTAAAAGTCAAGAATCCTGCACCAACCAGGTGGAAATGAGAGAACAATCGAAAACAAGAGGAGACGAGACAAAATAAGAAATGAAACATTACAAAACTTACAAATCCAAACCATCAACGAGAAAAATTATAGAGGGACAGCTCAGATGGTCTGGACATGTGTGTCGAATGCCAGACGATGGACTCACCAAAACAGTATTCGAAACACGAGTGCCGGGAAGAAATAGGAGAGGAAGACCAAGAGCAAGACGGATAGACAAAATCAGAAAACAAATAGAGGGGAGGAATGGCATGGAGCCAAATAGAAACTTTAACCCAACATAGACAACAGTGGAGACAAAAATGCAAGACTCAACTCCCCCAGCCTTACACTTAACGGTAGAAAGGCTTTGGACTAAGTAAGAAGTAAGTAAGTCGTTTCAGAGAAAATCGGGTGTGATCGATAGATAGACGAACACCGTAGTGGCATAAGTGTTCCTTTCAGAATACTAAAAAGTAGACAAATAACTCAATACTCAATCGATAATTAGATTATTAAAATGAGTCAAATACTAAGCATTCGGTTATTAAAATTTGTTTGTTGTTCCCAACATTAATTACGTTGTCTGCCCTGAGAGTGAAGTGAATTGATTGTTATCACAAAAACAACAGTTTATCAGTAAGCATGTAAACAGAGCCTAAAATATAAAAAATAAAACCATAAAAGTTAAAAACCGATATAAAAGAACTTTTAAATGTCGGCGTTGAAACATAAACTGCAGTTTAATATGCATGTCTGGCGCCTCGAGTACTTTGGATACCACTTCTGTTTTCGTCGGTATCGTTGCCCGAACGGAACTTTACTGATAAGTGATTGATAAAAAAAATAGAGGCTGCAAAACAGATGCATTTTAGCACTCCAGATATTACTGTTGAAAATAAGAATGAAATAACTTGATAAAAAAAACACTTGATCAGATTGTCAACGGAAAGAATTTGTACCGGTTTAATCGAAATTTTGCTTCGTGTGTTTTTGAACGTATAAAAGAATAAAACAAAAAGAGATTTATTTGCACATAGGGTATCGGGATAATTTTCACATGGGAAAATATCTGCAGACCTAATTAATTTGCTCTGTATTAGTGCAGTAAAAAAAGCATTTGAAATTGCACGGTCCAGATACATCAATACTATGATTTTATCCTCTCTGGGCTATCACCAGGAGTATTGTCCTGAGTTTTGGACGCCGGAAAACGTCAAGGTAAAAAAAAAACTAAACTCCTCGTAATGAAATTTCCAACAAATCCTCGTAAATTTTAAGTCAGCCGCCGGAAAAAAAAAAAACTTGGCATGTAAAATCCGCGTCATAATTTCACTTACCGTGCCCACTATACAAATGAGGGAGGAACCTAGTGATGACATGCGGTATTAGCACACCACAGCATAGTGCGAAATTTCTTGAGTTTACTGGAACTTAATTATTTTAAACCAGTAAAACAGTTCTATTTGTTGGTTTTTTTAAAATTTTTAATAAAAATTAATGTGTTTTATTTAAAGTTTTTCAGTTTATTTGTGTTTTTTATTATAGAACAATTAAAAAAAACATACATTTTGTAACAACATTTTGAACATCTATTCAGAACGAGACTCATTGCAATCGTCTGAAGACTCGCAATCATTACATGGGTCTGCAAATCTTTCTAACAACTCTAAAACTTCTGGCGTAACTTCACTATGCTTGGTTTTGGGTGCTTTACGAAGACTAGCGATGTACGGATCCGATGAAATAAGCAGTCGATTAAATAAATCCGTATTTGTGTCAATTTGGGATGTTTTTCTAGTAAAAAGTTCGCGATATTTTCTGCAGTCTTTGTTTCTTGCCTCCTGAGCTTCTTCAGAAAATTGTCCGATCGGAAGAATGCAAGAGGCTATAATATCCTTTACATGACAAAGGACTTTATGCACACTTACGGGCATTGAGTACCAGAAATATTCTTTCAAATACAATTCCAAAGTTTCTCTTGCATATTCGCCGAACTTTTCTGAATCAATTTTAAGACCACAATTTAGGCACTCTAACAGCACATGAAAACGCTTGATCAAATCTAAATTAACGCCAGTTATTTCGGAAGACTTTTCGGCATTGCTAAAGAATTTCCTCGCGGTATTACCATCGTTTGTGTTTCCGGTCTGCTGTTTTGGCATATCTATAAGCAAGCCAAACTCCTCTTTGAATTTTTGTTGAATGTATTTTTTCTTCTCTGCAACTTTTTTTTTTTTATTTTCTGCTCCACGAGCTTGCCATGCCTTAATATCCAGTTTATACGATATATGTAAAATACATTCCAAAAACCTTATCCATGCATGGAGAGGTGATAGTCCAAGGGATAAAAAGGATTTATTTATATTTTTTTGAGGTATATCGTAGATGTTGTTCATTTCACTAGGTTTAGCCCCACATAAGTAGCATGTTTGTGATGATGCACAGGATGATACAGCATTGCATACTTTACCGTCAATCATACAAAAGATCATATTTGCTGTAACCTGAAATTGCTTGCCATCTACAAGTATAGTGGTTGGAGTAAGTTGAGATATCTGTTCTTTCACTTTATTTACTTCTGAGGTAATTACACTGATTGTTTCTTTGGCAAAAACGAACTTAATGGGGCGACAGTACCGTGTGGAAGAAGAAGCAGGGTTTTTCCAAATTACTGACTGATTATCACCATTATCATTTACGGAGCACATTTGGATTGGTACCATTGTTACACTAAACATACTATCATCAGAGCTATGTTTGTCCATATACTTTTGTCGATAATTAAAATGTTCCGCCCCATCACAACCCCACTTTACGATAATATTTAGTGCTTTAAAAAAACGTTTGATAAAGTTCTAAAAAATCCCTTCTAGCCCTGTACAAAGTCTTGCTGCGGTATGATTTATAAGCGACTGAACTGATACTTCAGCTGAAACTTCAGTTATTATTATGTCCTTTGGATAGCACAACCTCTTTGCCTCTTTTACAACATAATAAGGTGGATACAAAGTGCAAGGGTAATTTTTTGTTTGATCTCGAACAATGTTGCACTGATTTGACGATAAGTTTGCATCAATAAGTAGCGCCAGAGCCTGGTCTGGAGTTAATTTTCGTGGGCTGTGTGTGCGTGTTTGAAGAAGACATGCGAGCCTTCTTGATTTTGCTACCCCTTTCTGGAGAACCAGATGTCAGTTCCTTGACAATCGCTGCAGAGTTTCGTTTTCCAGATTGGTATAGCTTGTTGTAGTTGCTTTGACTAACTCGTCTTGACTACCGGACTTCAAAAGATGATGCACTTTTCTGTGTTGCACTTTAGGATGACAATCCCTAAATTCTTTTTTAGGTCTGCCTGCATTGGTCCTCGATCCACTAGGTAATGCATCCCTTACAGCATTTGAAAATTTTACATTATTTTTAAGCCAGCTAGCATTTTTATTCAGAAATGATGCTAAATTTCGACTAGATTCCCTCCACCTTTTTTGTATTTTACAAACCAGCGCACGAAGAGTTGCCTTTAAACTGCAAAGAGCGTCAGATGTTAGCATTGGTGAGCCTATTTTTTTCCAAAACAAAACCAATGATGGCGTCCGATGTCGGTTCTTCCTTCCACTTTTGGAATATGCAGTTATATGAAATTTGCAAAGTCATTCTGGAAAATGTTTAATTTAAAAGAAGATCGCAAAATATCGCAGAAGACCTTTTGTGTTTCCAACAGAGGAAAAAAAACCTTTCAAATTTTGTGCGTTTCAAGCTGGTATTATGTAGTATAACTTTTTAAAGTCTCCACTGAAGTTAAAAATGTAAATTTTACTTACTTCTTAAAAATCACTTTTTTCACGAACAAATCACACACGAGTAAGAAAAGATTTTGCAATTATTTAAATGCCAATAATTGACAATTCTCTTATAAAATAAATGAAGAAAAAATCATGGCCTACTGACTTGCCGTTTGTATGTATCACTCTATTAACTTAAACTAATCGAATAGCTTTCTGTAGGCAAAAAGTATGATTGAATAAGTAATGCAACTTTCAGGTGCATTTTGCAGTTGTTTCGCAGGGTTAATCCCCAAACTGAGTATGAGGTTTTAGAGGTGGGATATTAACCTACCAAAATAATGAATAATCTTATGCATTTTACGTATTTCAAAAATTGAATAAAGTTCCGCTAAACTTCCTAAATTTCGCACTGTACACAGGCGACCGTCTCCCATCCAGCCAACACTCAATTCGCCTCGTGGACAGTGAGGATGACCGTTCTTTTTCCGGTCGAACATTTATCATTTCCTAAAAGTTTGTCCCACTGCACACAATGGGTTGGAAGAAGCTTAAAATAGAAGAAAAATCCCATGCCTTCAGTTTACTAGAGAAGGAGGATTCAGTGATTGTTGTAACCAGAGATCTAGGCGTATCGAGAGAGACAATTTATCAACTGAAGCGGTCAGCGGCGTGATTGCCTTCTGGGACGGTACTTCAGAGAAAATCAGGCTCTGGCTCACCGAAGAAGAGTTCATCAAGGACTGTTAAGCTTATGAAGCGTGAAGTGATGTCAAATCCTTCTATAACCGTCGTTGAACTCAAAAACAAGTACCCTACGCTCCTCCAGAACGTCACAACTAGGACAGTTCGTCACCGCCTGCAGAAGGAGCTGGGTCTACCAAATTGCCGTGCCGCAAGGAACCCCCTGCTCACAGCAGCAATAAAGAAGAAAAGGCTTGACTTCTGCAAAAAATATCAAGATTGGACATCTGAAAAGTATAAGAAAGTGATGTTTTGTGATGAGTGCACTTTCAGGTTGGTCAGGAAAGGCTCAAAGATTGTGCGTCGTCCAAGTACTGTATGACCCTAAATATACGGTTAAGAATGTTAAACACTCTGACAGTGTGATGGTGTGGGGTGCATTCAGTGAAAGCAAGGACAGGGGATGTTTGTACTTTCTTCTCAATAATGTAACTATGGAAGCAAGCAATTAAATTAATGTTTTGGAAAAAGATTTAATTCATTTTTGGGTCATTCATCAGTGTGACTCTTTTATGCAGGATGGGGCCCCTGCCCACAAGGCGAAGGTCGTGACAAAGTTCCTCAGTGACCATAACATTAATATTTTAGAGTGGCCAGGTAATTTCCTTAACCTTAATTCTATGGAAAGTGCCTGGAATTTAATGAAGAACAAGGTTCAAGAGACACGACCCAGCAACATCAACGATCGATCTCAAAGGAGCGCTGAAAACACTGTGGATAACCATGGACTCCACATACTTCATCAACCTTACTGAATCGATGCCTAAACGACTACACACGGTGATAAAATGTAAATGTGACATGACAAAATACTAATTGTAACAAAATATCCACACTAAAACAATTGAATGTTAAAATGTTGTCGTTTTTTTGACCCCTAAGTGAACCCATCGGCTTGAAACTTTCAGAAAATATGCTTTTTGTTATAGCAAAAATACTCTGAAATTTTGATACAAAAGTATTGAACCCAGTGGGCATAATTAAATTTGTTATTTAAAATTTGAATTGTTCGCCATTTTATGTGATTTGGTCTAAAATAGATTTTTTTTTCAAAATTTAGATCTCGATGTCAGCTTTCTTGATGCCATTAAAAAAAACTCTTCTTTTGGAGTCATTTTAACCGTTTTTTTTTTTACATTTGTTTATTAATTAAATAAAAACAAATGCCTTTTTTCGGTCATTTAAAAAAACATCGTCAATGTCAAAAAGTGCTTCTTCACCAAGATAATGCGCCTGCTCACACGTCGGCTGTTGTAATGACAAAAGTGCACGAGCTGAGCTTTGAAATAGTTCCTTACCCACCCTATTTCCCAGATTTGGCATATTGAAAATTTTTTATCATATCTAGTAAAGAATGACGAGCCCTTTATTTGAAAAAAATAATTTTCGTTAACATTTTTTTTTAAATGACAATTTATGTATATATATATATATATATATATATATATATATATATATATATATATATATATACATATATCACATGTTTGTGAAAGCTCTCACAAAGATACTGATGATAAAGATAATGTAAGAAAAACTGTCATTTACTTCTAAAACTCACGATCAAGGGGAGAGTCAGGGGGGGGCGTAAGGTCAAATATTGCTGTGGATGAACTAGGATCAAATCCAATACGTCAGGTATGACTTGAGATTATCGATGGGATTGTAGAGGGGGAGATCAATAATGTTTATCCTAGTTATTATAAAGATTTTTTATACCCGGGTCTGTCCCAGTGGGGACTAACCGAAACTTAAACACAATTCAGAGTAAAATCAGTTTCTCAAAAATCTAACATTATCTCACATAAACATCCAAAGTATCTTTAGTAAACTAAATGTCCTAGAAAATATGTTAAAAACAGATAATATTGACATTATGTGTATAACAGAGCATTGGCTTCAGTCTGCGGGCGATTTGCATATCGAAGGGTATTGTGTCATCTCGTGTTTCTCCAGAGTTAATTCTAGACACGGAGGTTCCCTTATATTAATTAAGAATAAGTACAAAAATGTATTTAAAGCAAGTAATAGTATATTGGGATCATCTGTTGAAATGCACAGTGAATTGTGTGGAATTTGTTCCATCGATATCTGTATACTGTGTTGTTATCGTCCTCCATCTGGAGACTTGCAGGTTTTCTTTGATTCTGCAAGTTCCGCTCTTTCTGCCGTTTTTGGTCGCAGCAGGTCTGTTGTATTTTGTGGAGATTTGAATATTAATTACTGTGTCAATAATGAGGTAAAAATGCAGCTTTGTGATCTGTTTGATTCTTTTGACTTACATGTAACTACCACCGATCCAACAAGAGTGTATACAAACTGCAATGGGCACACAAGCGTATCAGTCATTGACTATGTAGTTACAAATATTGATAAAACTTTATATCAGTGCTCTATTTTCAATCCCCATATCAGCCACCACTATTCGCAGAAATTTGTTGTCAGTCTCCCAGAAAAATGGAAACCTAAAAAGCAGTCTGCAGGTATTAAAATGTATCGTGTTTTTTCTGAACAGAATATAACTAGCTTTGCTGATATGATTAGGCTGCAGAATTGGGAAAATATATTAAGCATATCTAGCGACTCTGATAGCGTGTGGAATCTTTTTATTGATACTATCGTCTACTGTCTTAATTGTTGTTGCCCATACAAAAAGAAGTATTTAACATCGCGACTGTCTCCAAAAGGATGGTATAACAAAGATCTAGCTAGCCTGAAAGAGAAATTAGACCATCTATATTGGTTGCATCGCAGGAATAATGACAGTAAGGCTTTAACTGAATACCGTAATCTTAAAAAGAAGTATAAAACTAGAATAAATTTGACAAAAAAACTCTATTATAAAAACAAAATAACTAATTCTGATAACAAATCAAAAACTATTTGGTCTATAGTTAATAATGCTTTAAATAAAAACAACACACAAAGTTCTATTTCGCTTCTTGTAGATTCTGAGCTTACTTCTGAACCAATCGTGGTCACAAACACATTTGTAAATTATTTTAGTACTATCTCTGAAAACAAACTACGAAATAAATATGGATCAGCTAACGTGAAAGACTGTACCGTTTCGCCAGCAACATCAAATACCATGGTTATGGAATCTGTTACTGAGATTGAGGTTCTCCAAATTATTTCTAAAATAAAGAATAAACAAACAGCTGGATCTGATGATATATAATATATAAAAAATATTAAGTATTCAATCGCTAAACCGCTTTCGTTCTTAATAAACTTTAGTCTTAATAAGGGTATCTTTCCTAAAGTTTTCAAAACCGCTAATGTTATCCCGGTCTATAAGAGGGGTGACCGTAATGATGTAGGGAATTATAGGCAAATATCTATACTTAGTACTTTCTCAAAAATATTTGAGAGGATTGTTTACCAACGAGTAATCAATTTTGTTACCAAATACAACATACTACACTCCGCACAACATGGTTTTTTGCCTAATAGATCAATTGAGTCTGCCTCTTTCCACTATTTAAATCAGGTTTTCCGCAATGTTGATGACGGTAAATATGTTATAACGCTTTTTTTCGACCTTTCTATAGCCTTTGATACGGTACACAAATCATCGCTGATGAAAAAATTATACTCGTACAATATTGGCATTCGAGGCAGCCTGCTGGACTGGATAGGGTCATATATGACCGACAGGGGGATGGTGGTGAAATATGATGGCATTGTTTCTGAAAAGAAAGCGGTCGATCTTGGCGTTCCACAGGGATCTGTCTTGGGACTCTTGTTATTTATACTATATGTAAATGACCTGCCATTAAATATTAGAACAGGGCAAGTGATTATGTATGCAGACGATACCACCATTGTGACAGCTTCGGACACTGTAGATGGTCTTTATGATGATGTTTCATGTGTGTGCAGGGATATGGAAGCATGGTGCAGAAGAAATGGCCTTGTACTGAATGTTGAGAAAAAACTATCTATATGAATATATTTAATAAAAAACCATTAGCGTCGATGTTTGCCAATTCCCTTGGTGTAAATTTGAGGAGAAAGCCAAGTTCCTCGGTACGTTTGTGGATCATAGGATTTCTTTTAGGCACCATATAGATCACATATGTGCTAAATTAAACTCGGCTTACTTTGCAATTTTAAGCTTAAAAAGTACCCTTGATAGTGACGGTCTCTTGGCTGTATATTATTCATTAGCTTTTAGTCACATGTTTAACAATGTTGTATCCTGGGGTGCTGCTGGTGTGAAAAGTAAACGTATATTTGTGAACCAAAAGAAAATAATCCGTTTGATTTTTAAAACTAAATTTTCGTGAAAGCTGCAGAGATACGTTTATAAAACAACGAATCCTAACTTTTCCATGTCTTTACATATTAAGGTGCTTAACTCTTGTAAACAATAATAGACACCTTTTTGAGATGCTGGGAGCAACAAATACATATAACTCCAGGAGTAATAATGTATTAAAGGTCCCCATTCATAGATCAACGTTCTTCAAAGGCTCTCCCCTCTATAGTTGCATTAGCCTTCATAATGGAATGCCTGCAGAACTGCGAAATATGCGTGGTCCAAGATTTATATCTCGGCTAAAGTCCTTCTTACTGGGAAATGCCTTCTACTCGATAGGGGATTTCTACGGGGCCTGATGATCTCTAAGAGAGTGCTGGTTGTGAGATTTCTTTCTAGGTATTGCTGTCATGAACCGGAACCTACCTACATTATCTTGTCTTAAACCAAGTTATACCTAAATACCAATTTTAATTATTTTTGTATTTTTACTGCTTTTAAATATTAAACTTAACATTGTTTTGTCCGACTTTGTACAATTTCTTTTTATGTCTGTATATTTATGGTGTGTATGATTTATGGTAATCCTACACTATTTTTATTTTTATTTTTATTATATTTATAATTATAATTATTATACTATATTTGACGAACCAATGTACATTTTGTTGTATTTAATGGTAATATATATTATTATTATTTATTTATTATTATATATATATATATATATATATATATATATATATAGTATACTTAATCCAGTGTTTCTCTGGTTGTTCCATTCAATCTAAAAAAATCTCTTATTTTTATCTCAAAACACAATGATACACCGCTTTCAACTATTCATCTTTAAAATATTTTGTCATTCAGGTCTTTTATTAGATGTTTGAGTACAATAAATTGCAGGGCACTAAATTGGAACAATAGGAGAGATATTGTAACTTGTAAAACCATAGCTTTCCGTAAATGCTTGAACTGTGAATCCTGCCGATGTCGTGCAACAGCAAAATTTTCATTCTCCATGAATTCAGATTCTCTTCTCTAGTGATCTGCTTCAGATTTTAAATCATCCTTCCGCATTAATTGTGGTTCTTTTTTCCATATATTTAATAAGCAAAGGCGTGTCAATCTTTTTTCCAACAACACGCTTCGTTCTCGCTGTCTTTGTCCAATATTACTCGTGTGCCATAAAAATTTCTCAAAGATCTATGTCATATCTATGATTTTGCATCATAAAACTTGATCTACAATGCTTCCCGTCAATTTTCCTGAACTTTTTTGAAAGGAAAATGAATTTTTTTCACCCTTAACGCGCACATAACATGAGTACTGCGGAAAATTGAAGGATTTTAGGGGGAAAGGGCCCTCGGGAACAGATTCAGCACCAAAAAATGTACAAGAAAATATCTTCATAATCCTTAAATTCAAATCAAAAGTCTAACGAGGGGCTGTTGAAGGGGAAAAAACAATTGAGAAAAAAAAAATATTTTCAATCGATGGATGCGACCTATAAATATTAATATTTTTTTCTAAAAATTTAGTAGCTTCATTTTTTTCTTAGGATTGAACATTTTGTAGGGGTAGGACCAAAGAAAATAAAAAAAAAAATGTTTAGCTTGTTACCCTACTAATTACTCTTAAAAAGTACCGTAGTAATTTGATGTAAACTGATGATGTATTAGGAGAAACACTGTTCTTGAAAGAGCTTTGCCAATGTCAAAAATTGTTTATAATGTGGATATAGTTCTACACCAAAAAATCGAATAATCTCGGAATCTTTACTAATCAGCATCCATCCACTTTTAAGTAACAGATGATCTGGTCTTCGAATTTCTACATGACAAATAACTTGATTAAAAACGCATTCGTTAAATCCTTTTAACAAATTTATGTTAATGCTTCTCGGCGTAGTGACATTATTCATTTCGGCAGACAGAAGTTACGTTGTTAAAGATATTCTGGGCGTTAAAGTTATTAGTTTTGAAGTATTTTTGGATCACTGCATGGCAGGACATGGTAGTTAATAGCTCTGTGTGTCGTAAATATATCGGTGTTTGTGTTTCCTTGTTTGCGTTTTAGAATTCAATTAATGATATTGGATTGTACGATCGTTGTATAAACAGCGATTTACTGGTTTTTGTAAAAAAAATTTAGTCAAATACTTTATATTAATTAAAGTTAGATGGGCACGTTAATAAAATGTTTTAACTTAGAGGTTATTTTTTTTTTAAACTTTGAATTGTTGTGGCTGTTACTTGATGGAAATTCATAACGAATGTAATGAAAGACTAATATTGTCAAATTTCCACTTTATTTAGTTTCACTGAAACTGTATGACGCGTTTCGCTATACTATAGCTTCTTCTGATACAAAATGATATTTGAGTATTAGTGTTGTTACATTTATATAAATACCCTAAGGTAGATAGGTAACAAAATTAATACTATATGCTAATGAATATAGCTGGGAAATCCATTCTGAATATTAATTGTATAAATTGAGTAAAGGGAAGTTACCATGGGCCAGACAGGTATCTTTTTGTTCGTTTAAGATGATGTCTGAATTCTTAATTCTATTTATTTCTAAGTTTTCTAATAGGTTTAATTTTACGCCTTTGTTTTGTTTATGAAGAATTTTAAATTTATCGTCAAAAAGATGATTTGATTCGGTTAAATGATTACTGTACACTGAGTCAGTTTTGTTTTTTAAATAGCTTCTTTTATGTACTAAAATCCGAGTTTCGAATGAGCGACCTGTCTGACCTATGTAACTTTTATGACAAGAACCACAATTTAACTGATACACTCCAGATTTTTTTGATCTATTTTGTTTTCCCTTTGCGTTTTTAATGAATTTTCCTAACGAGTTATTTGTTCTAAAAGCTATGTTGATATTATATTTGTTTAAGTGGTTTTTAATTTTCTCTGACGTGTTCCCTGTGTTTTCTTTCTTGGGGTATACTAAAGAAATAGCTTTATTTTTTAATTTTTTGTTTAGAATTGAATCTGTGGTGTCAGGAGAATATCCGTTGTTAACAGCAATTTGTTTTATTAGATTGAATTCTTTATTAAAATCATCTACAGATAAGGGGACACTTACAAGTCTATGCAACATACTGTGGTAAGCTACCAATTTGTGTTATGGGGGGTGAGCTGATTTTATGTTTATTGTAGTATCTGTATGTGAGGGTTTGTGAAAAATAGAGAATTTGTGTTTGTTGTAATGTCTGGTTATCGTTAAGTCAAGAAAATTAATTTTATTGTCGACTTCTAGTTCCATAGTGAATTTAATATTTTTATGTATTGAGTTTCTATAGTTAAAAACATTGTCAAGTTAACGCTCTGTACCATTAAGACAAGCAAAGATGTCGTCTACATATCGGTATCAATACAAAAATGATTTGCTAAGTTCTTGTCGATGTATTTGTTTTTCTAGGTTATCCATAAATATTTCTGCTAAAAGCGGGCTAAGTGGACTACCCATTATGAGACCCTCAGAACTCGTGTTTAAACACGAGCCTCGATCAAAATTATTTTTACTTTAATAATACGTTTTATAATAGTTCTGAGGGTCTCATAATGGGTAGTCCACTTAGCCCGCTTTTAGCAGAAATATTTATGGATAACCTAGAAGAACAAATACATCGACAAGAATTTAGCAAATCATTTTTGTATTGGTACCGATATGTAGACGACATCTTTGCTTATTTTAATGGTAAAAAGCGTCAACTTGACAATGTTTTTAACTATATAAACTCAATACATAAAAAATATTAAATTCACTATGGAACTAGAAGTCGACAATAAAATTAATTTTCTTGACTTAACGATAACCAGACATTACAACAAACACAAATTTTTTATTTTTCACAAACCCTCACATACAGATACTACAATAAACATAAAATCAGCTCACCCTCTACAACACAAATTGGCAGCTTACCACAATATGTTGCATAGACTTGTAAGTGTCCCCTTATCTGTAGATGATTTTAATAAAGAATTCAATCTAATAAAACAAATTGCTGTTAACAACGGATATTCTCCTGACACCATAGATTCAATTCTAAACAAAAAATTAAAAAATAAAGCTATTTCTTTAGTATATCCCAAGAAAGAAAACACAGAGAAAAAAATTTAATGTTTTAACATATTTTGGTAACACGTCAGAGAAAATTAAAAACCACTTAAACAAATATAATATCAACATATCTTTTAAAACAAATAACTCGTTAGGAAAATTCATGAACCCCCCCCCCCCCCCCCCCCCCCCCCCCCCGCCCCCCCCCCCCCCCCTTCCCTGTTCTCCCCCGCAAACCCAAAGGGAAAACAAAATAGATCAAAAAAATCTGGAGTGTATCAGTTAAATTGTGGTTCTTGTCATAAAAGTTACATAGGTCAGACAGGTCGCTCATTCGAAACTCGGATTTTAGAACATAAAAGAAGCTATTTAAAAAACAAAACTGACTCAGCGTACAGTAATCATTTAACCGAATCAAATCATCTTTTTGACGATAAATTTAAAATTCTACACATACAAAACAAAGGCGTAAAATTAAACCTATTAGAAAATTTAGAAATAAATAGAATTAAAAATTCAGACATCATCTTAAACGAACAAAAAGATACCTGTCTGGCCCATGGTAACTCCCCTTTACTCAATTTATACAATTAATATTCAGAATGGATTTCCCAGCAATATTCATTAGCATACAGTATTAATTTTATTACCTATCTACCTTAGGGTATTTATATAAATGTAACAACACTAATACTCAAATATCATTTTGTATCAGAAGAAGCTATAGTATAGCGAAACGCGTCATACAGTTTCAGTGAAACTAAATAAAGAGGAAATTTGACAATATTAGTCTTTCATTACATTACAGGTTATCTTTATAAAGCAGCAGACCTATCTTATTTTGAATCTTAATATTTAGAAAGAGTTACCAAAGATATACCATTAACTTCGTTCTCAGGTACACTCGACATTTTTAACTCTTTCAATGAAAAACTACAGTTCACAGTAGAGACTGAATCTGACAACTCGGTTTCTTTTCTTGACACAAGGGTAGTTCGATCTGATAATAACATAATTAAATTAGATTGGTATAGAAAAAAAACAAGCTCTGGACGATATTACCTCATCACTCCTATCATCCCTTGAAACAAAAATTAAACATCATAACAGCACTAAGGAACAGAATTGACAAAATTTGTCATCCTACCAAAAATTTCAAATTATTAGGAAACATACTAATTGCTAACAAATATCCTAAATCTAGTATAAAAAAAAACCTTCCAACCTATTAATAGACCTAGACAAAGAAATTGTTTAAACAACTCAATATCAACTGAGATAAAATTTGGAAAGTTACAGCACATTGAGGGCCTTTCTCAATCAGTTATCGCTCTTGTCAGAAGCACTAATGTTAAAATAGCTCAGTATAATTGAAAGAAGCTTGGGTGTTTTTACTCTTACAAAAAAGATAAACTGATCTTTGGCAAAAGTCAGGTGTAGTTTATGGAATTATATGTGAATGTGTGTCTATTTACATAGGCCAGACATAGCAAAAATTATCAAAAAGAATCACTCTACATAAAAGCAATTGTAAACACAAACCAGATTCTACCAGTCTTAGTCAACATTATAACGAAACTTTCAGTTTGGACACTGAAAGTAACATGTTCAGAATGTCTTTTGGTGTAGGTAAGACCTTATAGCCTTAGAAGACCAAGGCGTATATGAAATTCCGTGTCAGGACTGCGGTCTTTCATACACAGGCCAAACAAACAGGAAAATTAGCGCCAGAAGAGACGAGCACAAAAACGCCATAAAACAAAACTCCACCACCTCTTCTCTAACACAACATGCACATAATACCGGCCAGAAAATCGATTTTGACAAGACCAGAGCCCTACAAAAACGTGATAACCTATCCACTAAGGAAATCAAAGAAGCCATAGAAATAGAAAAGAGATCCAACAACTCAAATAATTGGGATGATAGCCAACGTTTACCGAACTCTTGGAAACATATTCTATCCCAGTACCAAGAGAAACAATAATTCAACCATATGTTACTTCGCCAACACAAACATTACAAAGAACCACAGGACCGACAACGCGCAGCCAAAGCCGAGCCTCTATTGGCCAGATTCGTCCGACCAATAGAGCCACGCCCCGAGCACATAAAACCGGCGCCTTCGGAGTCAGTCTCGACATTCAACGTCAAAACATCGACCAGTGATCAATGCTTTGAAAAAGATGGATGAGATTCCATCGAAACGTCAGCAAAACCGTCCATCAAGGGACTTTAAGCTAACACGGGATACCCGAAAAACCACTACTATATTTCACACCCGTGAGATCATTCGTCAAAACATATATATATATATATATATATATATATATATATATATATATATATATATATATATATATATATATATATACTCCTGGACAAAATTAACGCAATAATATATTAAATCATACAAATCTCTATAATGAATTAATTTTAATAATTTTTTATGAACATTGATTACACTAAAAGTTAGAAAAAACTTATTCGGATACTTTAAAAGTGAATTAGCTACCAAATTTCTCTATAAGATTCGAATTAAAATTATTCTTAAGACCTAATAACAAAATCGTTGAAATTATGTAATAATGAAAAAAATAAACTGGGACACTAGTAGCAAAATTAATGGTGTAACTGGGACACTAGTAGCGTGTGTTGCCTCCTCTACTTCAGATGACAGCCTTTATGCGCCTATGCATGCTTCTAATTAAATTTTGGATAAAATCTTGAGGAATTTGCTCCCATTCTGTGATAACTGCATTTTCAAGTTCCCTCATGTTTCTAGGTGCAGGTATATGGCGTTTCACATTTTTCTTTAGGTGATCCCATACATGTTCTATCGGATTCAGATCCGGGCTTTTTGGTGACCATTGCATAATCGGTATATCAACTTGATTAAGATAATCGGGTACCTCCCTAGCCACATGAAGTCGAGCGTTGTCTTGCATAAACAGGAAATTGGGTCCCACAAAATGACCGAAAGGCATCACATGTTCTATTACAATATTCTCAAGATAGTAGTCAGCATTCATGGATCTCGTACGGACAGCAACTAACTCTGTCCGAGCATCAAAGCAGATGCCACCCCAGAACATAACAGAGCCACCGCCGAATGGAATCCTTGCAGAGATATTGCAAGGAGCAAACCTCTCTCCTGGTCTTCGCCATACTCGCTCACGACCATCTGGATGTTTTAGACTAACCCTAGTTTCATCTGTGAAGGAAACTTTTTTCCAATCATCCACAGACCAGTTTTCGTGATTTCGAGCAAAACGTAACCTGGCAACTCTGCTCTCTCTAGTAAGCAAGGGCGCAGAGGCTGGTCTACTGTTTAATCCAGCTCATTTAACCGTCTTCTAACTGTTTTAGAAGAAATTGTGACATTGTGAACAGCTTCGAGTTCGTTTCTTATTATAGAACTAGTGACAGTCCTGTTTCTTAAAGCATATTGTCTTATAAAACGTTCATCTAGGTCGCTAGTGCATCGTTTTCGCCCCCTTGCCCTAGCCTTTAGAATAAGTTCCTACTTCATTCAAGCGTCTTACCATACGAGTTATTGTGGAACGATGTTTGCCTAACAAATTGGCAACATAACTCTGACAATATCCCTCGTCCAATAAAACTGAGGCTCGCACTACCTCGTGTTCAGTTAAATTCCTTGTTCGATTAATTTTTCTAATTCTTCGGAGTCAAAAATAAAACAGTCTACCACAAAAACGTATTACGTTGAAAAACGGAACAATTTATAAGCTTACTTTTAAAGAAAATCTATCGCATTATTATAGAAAATTGTTTATCTTCTAAAAAATTCTTTAAAACTGTAAATCCAAACGAATTGTTTTGATTTCTGTCATGAACAACGAAACAAAATATACATAGCTTACTATTCAAATACTCGATAAACTTTAAAACTGACATAAGAAAAAGATAAATTAATTTTCAGATTGTTGCGTTAATTTTGTCCAGGAGTTTATATATATATATATATATATATATATATATATATATATATATATATATATATATATATATATATATATATATATATATATATATATATATATATATAAATAAATTTGCGACATGACTAAATATCGAACTACTATCTATAACAACAGCATTTGTTTTTGACGATGGGAACTGGTATGATGTATTCTTAAACGTGCATGTAACTAAAACTGAAGACGGACCTTTGGAACATACGGTATATAGAAAACCAACACATACAAATAGATATCTGAGTGATTAATCCCACCATCATCCCTCACAATTGCAGGCCATAGCGAACACATTAGTTTCCAGGTCAATCCGCCTCGCAGATAGCCCTACGAAACCCAGAAGAGCTAAAAAAAATCACCACAGCCCTAAAACAGACTAAATACAAATAACACACAATAAACTGGGTTATAAATCAGCAATAAAATCCACAAAAAAAATCTAGTGAAGAGCCCGATAACAGACCATTCATCAAAGGGACCACCGACAGGATTGGACGCATTCTGCGTAGCTATAATATATATACATGTATATATATATATATATATATATATATATATATATATATATATATATATATATATATATATACACTTATATGGGTTGATAAATCCCGAGGCTCTCCAAGAGAAGGCAGCACAAACAAAAAAAAAAAAACCATATGATTTTTCAGTTAGTGTCAACCCTGAGAAGATTATTTTTGTCTCGAGACTTTTTACCCCATATACAGTATATATATATATATATATATATATATATATATATATATATATATATATATATAGACGGTAGTTATGTAGAATTGTTTGTAAACGCTGTAGGTTTCCCTTCACAGCTAGGTAGATAACTTAAAAGAACATCCTGATACACCGTAATATAATGCCTTAAAATAAAAAAGAATGTCTATACCACTCTAAAAAATTCAGCCATCAAGTGAATGTTTTAATCGCATAAATTTGAAAAACTAAATTTCATTGGACCAATGCCTAATCTTGTTAACGATTTTCGACACCTCACCCTTTGCCGAAATATCATATGCGCAGCATTGCAGCAAAACACAATAAATAAAAAGATCAAATGCTATTTTAAGAACCAGCGCTTCCCTTCAAAATCAATATATCTCTGGAAATTTCCATGTTGCGCTTTGTTGCAGTAGCGCAGACTCTCCACCAACTCCCGGTGCAATCGTATTGATCCAGAGCCCTGACCTACATATACATCCATTGTGTAGCATGCACTTATTGCGTCGTATTTTAAATTCAGCAACAGATTACAAAATATTTGTTTTTTTGCACTAAAATAATAGAAAAATGGCACTTTAATATCCAGTAAAGAAATATTAAAAAAATAAAATAGCATAAATAAATCTTTACAAAGTTACAGGACTCGTCAGTGAGAAAACTTAAATTTCTAAACATGCCTTGTGAAATACGAGTAGTAAACGAGACGTCAAGAAATTATTCCAATTTGACACAGTCCAAGCCCAAGAATCATGATTCCTTATACATCGAAAAAAGTTTTGAAAATTCATGTTTAATATAACTTTTTACAGAAAAAAATCATTTAATTTCGCTTTCAAAAAGGGAAATTACTGAAAATGTTGTAATATTTCAAGTGTCTTCCGGCACAGCAACGAAGTTTTTTTGCGAAATGTATTTTACTACTCCTTTTGAACAAGGAAATAGTTAATTTCTAGGTAAGGTTAATTGCGGGTAAACCACCTGCTTAAAAGTAATTAATTCGATAAGTACCAGTAAGGACAATACTATCATTAATCATTGTCGAAATGCTGTGGAGGTACGTTAAAATTTTATTCGCATCTTAGTCTTAGGTGCTAAAAGGTCACTGTAGAACAAGTAACACCAATGTAAAACGAGACGAGGAGAAATAAAAGTACTGTGTGTACTTTATATCGTTTCCTCTTGAAATTTTCGGTAGGACACTAGAAAACTATTAAGATGAAAAACAATCAAAACTCATCTGATATGAACACGAACAACACAGGACATTGCTAGGATGAATTAACATTTTTATTGTTTAACTCGTTTTAATACTTGGGCGGATTATTTCAGAATGGAATTAGCTGAAGGTTAGATAGCAGAGAGCATACATTTTACAAGAAACCATAATATAAAGGGCTTCCTATGCTAGTATCAAAACCAAACTGGACGAGACAAATAAAGTCAAGATTCGATGAATAAAGAATATGTATATATATATGAGGGAATTGGTGAAATGTGGCGTGCCACAGAGCTCCATATTGGGACCTCTACTTTTTACAATTTATACGAATAATTTTATTTCTTGTTTGAAGCATGTCAAGTCATATCTCTATGCCGATGACACTCAAGTGTTGTACTCCTTTTTGTTTAGTGATTGGAGAATGGCTGACACAATGGCAAATAAATGATTTAGGTGCTTTGGTGGAGTTTTCGGAGCGCCATGGTTTGCTAATTAACCCTGATAAATCATCTGTCATGATTTTTGGTAAACATAGAGACCGTTTCCAGCGTGTTATCAGTATAAACATCGCTGGTCAACGTTTGGAATGGCAAAATAGTTCAAAGAATTTAGGTGTTATAACAGATACAGATTTGCGTTTCAAAGAACACGTAGGGCATATTATACAAAGAGACTATATGTCACTGAAAATGCTTTACCCACATCGACATCTTTTGGAAGATTCTCTCAAGGTAAAATTGGCAGATTCCTTTGTTTTAAGTCATTTTAATTATTGTGATATTATGTATGGACCGTGTTTAGATAAAGTAAACTTAAATAGAATTGAAAAAGTGCAAAGGAGCTGCTTACGTTTCATTTATGGTATAAGAAAATTTCAGTCTGTGTCGCACAAATTAGAGAAAGCTAAATGGTTGAATATGCAGGATAGACGTAGACTACATTCTTTGGTAATGTTTCATGTTTTTGTTGTTAATAACTGCCCACCATACCTAACAAATAAAATTATTTATAGAACAGACGTTCATAGGTTGAATTTAAGATTTAGTGGACTTATATATCCACCACCTCACCGAACGGCTCTTTTTAAAAGAAGCTTTTCCTACAATATTTATAAACTTTATAATACCGTACCTGTTACTTTAAAAAGCCTTAAACCTGAGATATTTAGAAAGCGGATAAAAAGTATTTTAAACCAATTAGTTAGGTTAATTTTTGTTGCATTTCTCTCTCTTTCTCTCCCTCTTTCTCTATCTCGTTTAGTTTTATTATTTTCTTTAATTCATCAACATTTATGCTAGATGATGTAGTTTACATGGGGTTGAACTTTGAACAGTTTTAATTGTTGTTATATATATATATATATATATATATATATATATATATATATATATATATATATATATATATATATATATATATATATATATATATATATATATATATATATATATATATATATATATATATATATATATATGGTTCAATGAGGGACGACTAATAATGGACAAAGCCCATATTTCAGCATTCTATCCATAGTTCTCTCATTTACTAATCCACGTGGAGCCGCGTTTTCGCCGTCCTTCTCAAAGCTCATCAGTCGAGCTAGGATCGATAAACTAGAACAGAACTTCTAGTACTTATTCCCGTACTATCACAAGATCGTTAAACGCATGTTATACATGTATATATAAATATATATATATATATATATATATATATATATATATATATATATATATATATATATATTAGGCACACAACCCGGCAAGGGAAGTAAAAACAATAATTCACCTATTGTGTCAGTGTTGGGTAAGTTTCGGCCAAGTTATCTGTATCTCTAAAACTTGTTCTATAATCAACTTAACATTTTTTTAGGTCACTCTGTAACCGGATTGCAATCCCTTTCACATACTGTTTCTATTAAAACTGGAAACAGTGAAAAAGCACACTGAAATAGAAGGATATTATGATATACACCTTTCACCTCGTATATCTTTTACTATAAATAATTAATTGAACTTTTATAAAATGTTCCAACCAAAAACCAGGAAAAACTCTCAAAAGAATATTAAAATTACTACTGTATTTAATGATCTCCACCCTGTTCTCCCTCTTCTCCTATTAATATTAATGACGTAATTTTTCAATTCCTGGACTCAAACAGCCCTGAAAAAGACCCATAATATAATAAGTACGAAACCACCTTTCTGACTTCCTTCCTGCTACATAATTATGTATAGAAAATAAATAATATTTAAGGGGGAAAAAGTCCCATAATATTATTAAAACTATACCCTATTTGACAACTTACCCTCTTTCACATCTTTCCCTTGTTAAAATTGAAGTTAATTTTCAGATTGCTCGATGCCAAAAACCCTAAAAGAGACCTATACCACCATACATAAGAGACACTCCCTACCCAACCCCTTTAACCTCGTACATATTTTGCTATAAATAATATGCTTAAAATTTATCCAAAAAAACCTGGAAATATTCCAAAATGCTGTTTAAGTTATACAATATTAAACAAACCCAATAAGAAATAAGCTGACTTTTGGATTTCGACTTTAAAAACCCTAAAAAAGACATATAACTAGATATGTACGAATCAACCCCTATAATCTCCCCCACCTCCTCTTTCATCCCTTATATGTATTATTATAAATAGTAGTATAGTATAAAATTTATTATTATTTCAACAAAAAACAGGAAAAGTTGCCATATTATTAAAACATAAAATTTATCAACCGCCGCCCATTTCAACCCTTTGCCCTAAATCGATATCATCATCATAATAGACTTCATCCCCTTATTAGATAATATCTATGCCCCAGGTTTGAAATTGATGTCTCATTTCGTTCGAAAGTTATCGTGTCAACAAACCGACCGACTGATAGACAATCCGACGAAAATAAGTGACTATGTTTTTCGTGATCTTGAAACGTCAAGAAAAACTAAAATCTCGAAGTGTAATTTTTTGACGAATGCTATTTTTTTAGCAAGTAAAAAAATCGTTTGTATAAACTAAACGATTCTACACTAAACAATAATAATTATAGTTTCAATACTACTACATAATTAAATCTTATGAGAACTTGAAACAATGGATAATAATTATTAGTTTATCACATTAAATATCCAAAAATTCAAAACAACAAAATTTCCCAAGTTATCGAAATAAATCAGGATTTTTTTTTTAATATTAAATACTTACGTTTAAAGAAATCAGGAGAGTATTTTCAGTTCAACCACAAAAAAAAAAAACTACTTTTCCAAACGTCACGACATTAACTTCCTTAAGAAAAAATACCAACTGACCAGTTCTTAGACCAAGGAAACATAATTTTGACAAATGAAAATTTGCGAAACAGGTGTCGCGCTACCAGCCGCCAATAATGCTGGGATGAAAATGGAAAGCTGCTAGGAGAACCGGGAGAACAAGGTCAAAACCGATGCAACTTTTCCGTCCCTCTCCCTGCGCCGGTCCCAGAGGCGGAGGTAAGGAAAATAAGGGATAACACAGTGTGATTTTTTTAGTTTGTATCTCGAAGAGTCCAGAATACTTATCTGTTCTACTTCTTTATATGTTTTGTTGGATTTGTTCCACTAAGGAGGTAATCGAAACTTATTGGTAGAGAATCATGGCCATTATTGGGGTTCACCAAAAATAATGTATTTCTTGTTCGCTTTAACTTATTTCAAAAAGAGACGATTAACCAACTTTCACTCGAAAGCTGAGATTGAAGTACGAAATGATGGTTTATGGGAGTTAACTGTGTCAAACTGGAGTAACTTTCTAACATTTCGCGTACGATTGCAAGAGCAAACTCTACTTTTCGAGATTAAAGCACTTAATGAGCCTGTAGCGCCACGAACTACGTATTTATAACCTGAAATTATTAATCACTAGGATTTTTTTACAAGCTCTAACCTTATTTTTTACTGTAGGGAGTGGTTTAAGGTCACAGACCAGTAGAGGAATTTTTTGAACGACTTACCAACAATTACCGCTAGGCAGCGCGTACAGTTGCTTGTCATTAATAACAGATTTCAGAAAAGAAGTTAATGTTTTTACTGCAATACGCTTTTTTGATTTACAGCATACAGGCTCTATCTACGCCACTGTCCCTTCCCGGTCGGCTAGGGCTGAATTATCTGGAATTGGCTGCAAATTTAATGGGAGTTGTCGAGGACCGACATGAACGAACGTTCTGGATGCACGTAGACTGGATTCATTGGATTTCCATTTTGTGCGTCTCTAAGGGAGTTTTCCTTAGTCATCCATAATGAAAATTAATCAATAAATTAGTTTTTCTTGCTGACGACACACCGTTAGTCATAAAAATGCTCTTATTTGCGAGCCGAACGTTTCAAAGCTATTAAAATAATTCAGTGTAGATTTCCATGGCAATTTCATTAAACAATTATAAGAAAAATTGACTATTCTATTGTCAGAAAGTCCTGATGATATATCCTGCAATGCTAGGATAATCATCGGAAATAAATTTCTGAAATGTCTAGCAAAGATGTATTTGAAGTATGTATTAGACCTACACTTTCTGATGAGAAACATCAAAATTTTGTAAAACGAGTAAAATTCTCAATCGTCTCCACATATCGCTCCGAGTTAGCTCTTGTCAAGTTTTTTTGAGGGGTCCGCCATTTACATCCCTAGCATGTCTTTGGTCTGATGTTAAGAGCCAACGTTCTAGATGTTGCTGAGATGATCATCTGTTGATTGTTATTTTTACTACCTGTTTTGGTATACCAAACGCTGGTTCTTTATCCTTGTGTGGATTTGTAGTTCCGAATCTAGCTAATTCGTCCGCTTTTTCAGTACCTTTTATACCCGAATGGTCTAGAATCCAAAGTAGTTCAACCCTGTTGTTCCTGGAAGATAGTTCTAACAGGTAACGTTTAGATTCCATCTTGGAGTTGGCCCGATAGACATCAAAACCTTTTAGAGCACCTTGATTATCTGAGAGAATATATATTTCTTGGTTGCGGTAGTCCATTCTAATATTATTTATAAAACAACGAATCCTAACTTTTCCATGTCTTTACATATTAAGATGCTTAACTCTTGTAAACAATAATAGACACCTTTTTGAGATGCTGGGAGCAACAAATACATATAACACCAGGAGTAATAGTGTATTAAAGGTCCCCATTCATAGATCAACGTTCTTCAAAGGCTCTCCCCTCTATAGTTGCATCAGCCTTCATAATGGAATGCCTGCAGAACTGCGAAATATGCGTGGTCCAAGATTTATATCTCGGCTAAAGTCCTTCTTACTGGAAAATGCCTTCTACTCGATAGGGGATTTCTACGGGGCCTTATGATCTGTAAGAGAGTGCTGGTTGTGAGATTTCTTTCTAGGTATTGCTGTCATGAACCTGAACCTACCTACATTATCTTGTCTTAAACCAAGGTATACCTAAATACCACTTTTAATTACTTTTGTATTTTTACTGCTCTTAAATATTAAATTTAACATTGTTTTGTCCGACTTTGTACAATTTCTTTGTCTGTCCGTATATTTATGGTGTGTATGATTTATGATAATCCTACACTATTTTTATTTTTATTATATATTATTATTACAAAAAATTCTTCCTTCTCACATTTGATCAATGTGGTTCCATGCTTGGCTGACGGGCCAAAACCAAGTCAGCACAAACGCTATTACCATTCCGTATTAAGGAATGACCTGACAATGTTACATGTTTTCAAAATCACCGACCTCTGAATGTTTCCGTGCATGTCCGTGTTGAGTCCCAATTGCATTAAATGTGGTGTGAATGTTATTAGTGTAAGGCCTGTGGCTGATATAATGAGGGGGACAATGATGGCTTTTTCCTGTCTCCATAACCTTTTTATTTCCGTTGCAAGTTCTGTGTATTTGGAAATTTTTTCTGTGTATTTCGCTTGGATGTTTGTGTCGTTGGGGACAGCTATGTCAATCAGATAGATGACTTTTCCTTTTTTGCACTGAAAAGTAATAACGGGTCTATTGGCGGAGACTGTTTTATCTGTATGGATACCGACATCCCAGTAGAGCTTGTAATCTTCATTTTCAAGTATGGATGTTGCGTGTGTGAGGCTGGTTCGGAATCTGCTTCATCGTTTCTATTGTTTGGTTGGTCTGTATTCAGTTCAACAGCCACTGTGTCCTTGATGGTTTGCAATTCGAGCGATGTGAGACGATTGTTCTTGGTAATAACTCTTTTTTGGTCTATTACTCTCTCTGTTCTGAAACAAGTAATTGCAGATGTGGATATTCGGTCAAGAAAAGTCTGTGCAGTTGCTGTCTGTAGCCCGATGTTATTGTTTCGAGTTTGGTGGCGGTGTAGTAACAGCGCATCACGGTCCTATTCATCTCATCCGTCCACTTTAACCGCTGTCTTGGTTTTCCAGCCTTGGTAGTTGCATGTTGTCCTTGCAAAACATACGGGCCCTGGCCTGGCTTTGGTGGTTGTGTTTGTCCCGTATCTACGTCGGTTGTGCTTGGGATTGATGTTGGTGGGTCCAAGCGGCGAGTGATTCTCTTCTCAGTGATTTCTTTGTCAGGTTTTGTGTTTTCATTACAGCAACACATGGCGTGTTCGTTGATTCCTGTGGTGCAACTCATGCGCTGCTGTGATTTTCCCGCCTTGGTGGGTGTCGGCTTAGTCGCCGACACAACACTTTTGGCAGGTCCATTTTCGGTTGCCTGGTCTTCATCGTTTTGGTCGAGCTGCCATTTCCCGCGACGTCCTCGACCGTTACGTCGCTCGCCCGATGCTTCTTTTATTGGTCTGTTGTTCTCTGGAATGTTTTCAGTGTTTTGTGGTGTCAGAAGCTCAAAGTGACCCGACATTGGGTTGCCTGTTAGTAGAAGGTAAATGGTTTTGTTGTATTTTCCCGTGCTTATTATTGTTGGTCTGTCCGTAAAAGTTATTTTTGTATGTCTTGTTCTTCGTTGTTTTGAGAAGATATGAAAGTTGCTATTTTGTGTTTCCGAGAGGGCAAGTATCTCTAGGCTCGTTCCATAGGTGCCATTTTTCCGCATATAATTATAATAGTTATTGAAGTCTTTTATATCGTCGACTTCAATTAATGAAAATGTGTGAAGTTCCGACCAGTTTTGTTGTATTATTATTATTATTATTATTATTATTATTATTCTCGTGAATAAGTACTTGTATTAGGGTCAAAATAAGTAAAATGAGCCATCTGAAAGTTTTTTTTCTCGGATTTCAAAAATAAATATGTTTTTCGATAGAGGTACAAGTACCTTTTTATCCCCTAATTTTTTTTGCAATAGTTCAGTTATTCTGGGAATAATCGCAAGTTGAATATTTATTTATAAATATAAATGAGTTAATATTTAGTGTTCCGTACGGAACACTTATAAGATGACTTCGGTGTCTGTCCGTCTGTAAAAACGCACGGAATTGGCGAGTCTTAAATATAGCTTTACAAGTTCGATGCTTCAATTGATAAACGTTTTCGTGAGCCTGACATTCTTCATTTGTACAAAAATGGAAGCTCGAAATTAGCCTTTTTCCTAGGACCTCTGTCTGTCTGCCCGTCTGTCCGTCTATCCGTCTGTCACACCCGATTTTCTCTGAAACTATTTATCATAGAAAGTTGAAATTTGATAATAATATAGGAATTGATGGCCTCATCAGAGCCATGTAGTTTTGAAAGTTCAATTTTGACATAAGGGGTTAGTTTTGGGGGGTGAAATCGGAAGTGAAAAAAAAAAATTTTTTACTAGGTCATCGAGTGTGGTGTCAAATGAAAGCTTGTGAAAACATGAGTAAAAAATATATATATAATGTAATACTTGCGCGCACTTTTCTTTGTATTATTTTTAAAAAATCGCGAAAAATCGCTGTCCACCAGCCTTATCTTGAAAAGTACTTATCAAAAAATTTTGAAAAAATTCTGGAATATTCTCCACGAGGTGGAGATTGAACGAAAATTATCAGGACCTTTGATAACACAGGTCTGCAACAAAAATGCTGTCTGGATGTTTTCAACTGATTTCTATGTATTTAGGTGTTCTGAAAACTAAAAAAATACTCAAAAAATTCCAGAACGTCAGGTTATTTTGCAAAACGCAAAATTATATTATTAAAAAGGTTTTTTTTGGGCTAACTTGAAGTCATAAATAAATAGGTACAATTTTATTTTGATTACTGTTTTTAAATGTATACAGGCCATAACTATCATTACTGTCTAAATAAAGAACGCCCTGTGTGAGCTAAATTAACAAAAACATAAACGTTGTAACCAGAACGTGCGCGCTCCGATAGTGTAGAAAGTGGTGCGGTACAATTACGTGTTAACTCGTCATTGTTTTATAGATCTTGGTTCAATATAGTGCAATGTCATCTGTGCGGAAGTGTGTGAATTCGTCTGACAGTTTCTGTTATATTTATAACGAATATATGGTATTAAAGCAACAACTTAATATTACAGACTTTGTAAAAAAAGTATACTTCACGTATTTTGGCTTAAAACTTGGAGATCAGGATAAAGTTTGGGCACCTCATAAAGTCTGCAAACGATGTGTTGAAGACCTTCGAAATTGGTTTAAGGGCAAGAAAAAAGCTTTCCGATATGCGATTCCTATGGTATGGCGCGGGCAAAAGAACCATAGTGATGATTGTTACTTTTGTTCGTGTAATGTGAAAGGGTATAATTCAAAATGGAAGCAGTCCATTTCATACCCCAATCTGCAATCAGCTATTCGTCTCATCCTTCATGGAACCGAAATACCAGTGCCCAAGGCCCCTGCTACCTTGGAAGAGATTCCAAGTTCTGATGAAGATGGTGATGTACCTGAACCCGATGACAAGTCAAGTTTTCAATTTGAAGATGACAGCAGTCCGAAATTGTTTTTCCAGGGCGAGCTAAATGATTTGGTAAGAGACTTGAATCTTCCCAAAAACGCTGCTGAGTTGCTTGGATCAAGGCTCAAAAGCAGGAACTTACTTTTGCCGGGAGTGTCTTCCTCCTGGTTTAGATATCGTGAGAAGCAGTTCACTTCCTACTTTGCCCAAGAGGACGAGTTGGTTTATTGTACCAATATTGAAGGTTTGATGGATACACTTAAGATCTCATACGACACAGCACAGTGGCGTATTTTCACAGATTCTTCAAAAAGGAGCCTTAAAGCAGTTCTGCTTCACAATGGCGGTTTCTATGCTCCCATTCCTGTCGGTCATTCCGTACACCTCAAGGAAACCTACAAGAACTTGGAATTGGTTCTTTGCAAATTAAAATATTAAGACCACGGTTGGCAAGTGTGCGGTGATTTAAAAATTTTGGGCATGTTGCTCGGACAACAATCTGGGTTTACCAAATTCCCTTGCTTTTTGTGTCTATGGGATAGTAGAGACCGAGCAAATCACTGGACCAAAAAGTGTTGGCCTCCGAGGGAGCTTAAAGTTGACGAAAAGAACGTCCTGCATGAAACTTTGGTGCCTCCTCATAAAGTTCTTCTACCACCGCTTCACATAAGGTTGGGATTGATGAAGCAATTTGTAAAGTCACTTCCAAGAGATGGAAATTGCTTCAAATACTTAATATCAAAGTTTCCAGGCCTCTCGGAGGCAAAGTTGAAGGAAGGTGTTTTCGTTGGACCAGATATTAGACGGCTTATGGCTGATCCACAATTCATCACAACCATGACGGATCCTCAAAGAGAAGGGTGGATTGTCTTTAAAGAGGTCATAGAGAATTTTTTAGGCAATAACAAAGACCCTAACTACAAACAAATCGTCAAAAGAATGTTAAAAGCATTTCCATCTTTAGGTTGCCTAATGAGTTTAAAAGTACATTTTCTTCATTCCCACCTCGACTACTTTCCAGAAAATTTAGGAGATCTGAGTGAAGAGCAAGGTGAACGATTTCACCAAGATATTAAGGAGATGGAAAAAAGATACCAGGGAAGATGGAGCGCCTCAATGATGGCAGACTACTGTTGGACGCTTCAGAGAGACCTTCCAGATGCTTCCTACAAACGAACATGTACCAAAAGGAGTCTCACTGGGAAAAAGAAATATGTTTAGTGCTTGTTAATGAATGTATTTTAGATAAAAAAATAAGTTTTGTTACGCAATTATAAATTTAAAAAAATTTTTTTAGTCTTTTATCTTTTATTTTAAGATGATAACTTGTTTAACATAGATACCTACATTGTCAGAAAACGTGACGTTCTATGACAAAATGAAAGTCATTTTCGGATTCAGTACACCCTAAAACATAAGAATTACGCAAAAAAAACCAAAACAGCTCTCAATTTTTTTTTTTTTGCAGACTTGCAAAAAATTTCAAGATCATCAGTTTTCAGTAAAAGGAACAAACTTTGTTGAAAACTCATTTGGGGTGTGTTTTGTGAAGTCACTGATCATTTTATACCTCCGTAACAAAATTTTTTATTTTGAAAGCCATCAACGTACGGAACACTAATTGCGCAAGTTCAACTTGCACTTGACCGGCTATTTTTAATTGAAGCTAAATGTTTATACTTTTCGGTTGAATTCATGCGATTGTTATAAAAATTTAATTTGTTAAAATTATAAACAATTTTTTTAAACCATTACGAATTAAACCATGTTCTTGGTTTCACTCGAAAATGAAATCGCATTCTTTTAATGCGTAAAACGTCACTGAGCAAATTGAAAAAAAGTTAGTAACCTCTTATATTAAAGGAATTATTAATATTTTTCTGATGACGCGTGCACTCAAACGGGCGAACCGCTCACGCTGACGCTCTCGAAAAACTCATTAATTTTTAACGAAGAAACCATAATAGGAATATCAAGACCTTTTGCATTTATTATTTAACGAACAATTAAGTAAAAATTATACAATATATTATTTCAAACATTAACTGTTACTGCTTCTTCAGGACTAAAGTGTATTTGTTTGGAGTTGATAGCAGAATTCTCTCATTGTAAACGCAAATACAAGTTGGGGTGCGCCCAAAAAAAAGAAATTTTTTTATGCATTTTACTGAATTTTGCTACCTGTTTTGAATTATTTTTAAGGGTTCACCCTATTTTAGGCAGAAAACCTCTGCAATACAATAGGGTCATAAGATGTAAATGAGGGCTCATCGATAGCATAGCCGTCCGAGCGTAACCTTTTAGTGTTTAATAAATAAAATTATCTTTAAAAAAAAATTATAAAAACATAACGTTTATTTCCAAAAATGTTTAAATCTGTAGATCTATGTATATATACAAATTCACAATTCACGATATGTAAGTACGGTAATTACAATCAAAAAAAATCGCCATCTTCAAAATCTGAAGACTAGACTTCCCTTAAATTGGTAATTAAGGGTTCTATTTCCACAGTTTCTTCGATGTATTCGTCAAGTTTCCACATTTTATTTTCTTCTATAACATATCGAATGACATTTTTCGAATTATCCTCTTTGATATTCTCTATTCCGGCGAGTAAAAATTGCCTTACGTCTTGAAGTTTGAACGTGATGTTTTCCCTTACAACGAAGCGTTTCATTTGTGTCCAAATTAGCTCTATGGGATTCAATTCGCAATAATATGTTTGAGATTTTTGTCTCTTATCCATTGAAGAATATCCGCTTTCTTCCATGAATTTGTCGGGAGTCATTCTAATAATCGAGAATGGTATGGGGCATTGTCTAATATTATAACTGATTCTGCTGGTATACATTCAATCATTTGTTGGAAATACTCCTCAAAAACATAGGCCGTCATCTCCTCATGGTAATCTTTAATTTACTTTGTTTCGAATTCCAAGAAGCCACCGTCAAGAAATCCATTTTCACTACCAGTACGTGCTATAATTAGCCTGAGATCTTTTCCTGAAAGGGGTTGTAATCCAGTTGACCAACCTTACATAAAAGCTTGTTTGGCACTCTTAATATTTTTATCAATCCAGAATTTTTTCACTGTGTGTCCCTCATTAACCCAAGTCTCATCAAAACAAAAAATATTTCTTTCTTCGGCTCGAAATTTTCTGATTGCTCGTAGATATTCTTTTTAACAAATTGTATATATTTTATCGATAAGAACAGATTTTCTATTGTGTTTTTCCCCACGAAAATTCAGGTTATGAAGGATTTTCCATAATAATGTGGAGAATTTGCAAATGCAAAATGACCAACAAATAAAGATCCCATGAATGCTATATTCCATGCCTTTCCTCCTACGACTATAGTTTCTAGCCTATACTCTTCATCAGGTAGGCTTTAGGCAACGGTATCGATCGTTAAGACCAGAGTACCGTGGAGAGCAAGTTGGATTGACTCTCGCTGGCTTATAGCAATCATGGAACTTTATATAAACGAGATACTATTCGTTGGGCAGGATACAGACTCTTGCGCCATCTGTTGAGAGTTTCGAACATCGAAAACTGCTCAACTATATAAACCTAACATTGTTAGGAAGGATAAATCAAATCGATATCCGAAATAAAATTTCGGCATATGGTTTGTTACTTGATTGGTCACTACAACATAATGTCGAGAATTTTCAAATGCAAAATGACCAACAAATAAAGATCCCATGAATGCTATATTCCTTTCCTCCTATAAGCTAGCGAGAGTCATTCCAACTTGCTCTCCACGGTCTTAACGATCGATACCGTTTCCTAAAGCTTACCCTCAGAAACTATAGTCGTAGGAGGAAAGGCATGAAATATAGCACTACTCACTATAAATCACCACTACACCAAACACTTTATTTTTGCACTCGACGCGCGTTTCGCTAACCATGTTAGCTTCATCAGGAGCAATGATTGACTATCAATCAATCATCGCTCCTGATGGTTAGCGAAACGCCCGTCGAGTGCAAAAATAAAGTGTTTGGTGTAGTGGTGATTTATAGTGAGTGCCAAAGATTCCACACTCCCAACTTAGATGAAATATAGCATTCATGGGATCTTTATTTGTTGGTCATTTTGCATTTGCAAATTCTCGACATTATGTTGTAGTGACTAATCAAGTAACAAACCATATTCTTACAAAACTTTATGTAGTGTAGGTACTTCTTTCTTAATAAAAAAAATGGTGTATTTTTCTTCTTATTACGTTTTTAAAGTCTTCATCGACCTCTAAGGGCTCCTTTCCCTTGTGATTCTGAGGTTTTTTTTAAGGACTGCGTTTTCTTTCTTTTAAAAATCTGTAAATAGTTGCTGATCCAACTCCCGTCATGTTTGCACAGGTTTCCACAATTTCAACGACTTGGCTTGTTGGCTGTTGATGCACTAGAGCATCGTGGACGTTAAGTACCATTGTTTTTCTCGCAGGGAAAATGCACATTTATAGACTTCGTAAATTTTGACCGGGGCAAAACTGAAAGTTGAAGCCATCGCTGTTCTGATTTGAACCAAGCATATTATAGGTTTTTGCTTTATTTTTATACTGACACAGAATATTTTTATTGCATCCTTAGGTACTTAGGCACCTATCTACCGATAAGTACTTTGATTAATTATATTCCAATAACTGCTAAAATCCCAAATAATTTTATTGTACCTATTATCATTAAGCATTATGACACTGTAGGTTTCTAGTTCTTAAGAATTGTTAATTGTACTCGTTTAGGCCTTTATCATACAAATAAGATTTTTAGTTTCATCATTTACGCATTAAAATAAACTTTGAATTGCGTTGATTTATATAGCTTATTGTAAAGTTAAAAGGCATGTAATAAAATATTTTTTAAAAAAAAGGTCACATTCTTGTATAGAGATAGAAAATAAAGGTGATTAAAACTAAAAATGCAAATAATTGGTAAAAAAATTTCGGACGCTTATAGGTTATGACATTTTAACGTTTATAACCCATGTTGTGTGCTATCAACTCCAAACAAACGGACTTTAGAAAAAATTTTGCACCTCAGTTAGTTATTTTCTTTCGGTAAAAACGCGTGGAATTGGCGAGTCTTAGATATAGTTTTACAAGTTCGAGGCTTCAATTGATAAACGTTTTCGTGAGCCTGACATTCTTCATTTGTACAAAAATCGAAGCTCGAAATTATCATTTTTTCTGGGACCTGAAAGAGCCCTACCCCTTAAAAAAATCCCTCGTAACAATCACATAATAATTAAGAAAATGTGGAATATTTAGCATAATGACACTACTCAGTATATATCACCACTAAACCAAACACTTTATTTTTGCACTTTTTTACACGCGAAGAAAATAACTCCAAGTCTGTTTCCGTACCAGATAATCCGAAATATAGTACGGGACTCAATAAGGTATTTAATAAGGTAGGCCTCACCTGAGTCTAAGTCATCAGACAATCTGGGAAATATCTTAGGAAGTCCCAAAGATAAAGTTCCTAACTGTGAGAAAAGTAGGATTTATGAAATTGGTTGTAATGATTGTGATAAAATGTATGTTGGGCAAACTAAAAGGTAAATGAAAACAGGATTTAAAGAACATTTAGCACACTTAAAATACAGCAGAACAGAAAAGTCTAGCATTGCCGAACATGCCCTTGAAGTTAATCATATTGTAACATTAGATAATCTAAGCTTAATAAAAAATGTATCTGATAGGAGATTATTGAACGCATACGAAACTATGGAAATTTTAAAATGTAAACGTAGTTTAAATAAAGACAGAGGGCCTATTCCTTATAGTCCTCTCTACTGGTTACTTGAAAGGAACTGATAACCTCGCCTATGCCATTAGTTACGCTTGCGTAATTCAAGGGTTAGGCTAAGTATAAATAGGGTAGATTTGTAGTTTAGCTTTCGTCAATCATCGCTCCTGATGAAGCTAACATGATTAGCGAAATGCGCGTCGAGTGCAAAAATAAAGTGTTTGGTGTAATGGTGATATATAAAAAAATCGGTCAAGCGCAAGTTGAACTTGCGTAATTAGTGTTCCGTACGTTGATTGCTTTTAAAAATAAAAAATTTTGTTACAGAGGTATAAAATGATCAGTGACTTCACAAAACACACCCCAAATGAGTTTTCAACAAAGTTTGTTTCCAATCTTTACTAAAATCTGATGACGTTGAAATTTTTGTTTTTTTTATATACCAGATAAATTATTAAAGGTAATGCATTCGTGATACTTTTCGTTCAATCTACACCCCGTGGAGAATATTCCAGAATTTTTTCAAAATTTTTGATAAGTACTTTTCGAGATAAGGCTGATGGACAGCGATTTTTCGCGATTTTTTAAAAATAATACAAAGAAAAGTGCGCGCAAGTATTACATTATATATATATATATATATATATATATATATATATATATATATATATATATATATATATATATATATTACTCGTGTTTTCACAAGCTTTCTTTTGACACCACCCTCGATTACCTAGTAAAAAAATTTTTTTTTTCACTTCCGATTTCACCACCCAAAACTAACCCCTTAAGTCAAAATTTAACTTTCAAAACTACATAGCTCTGATGAGGCCATCAATTCCTATATTATTACCAAATTTCAACTTTCTATCACAAATAGTTTCGGAGAAAATCGGGTGTGACAGAGGAACAGACAGACACCGAAGTGATCTTATAAGTGTTCCGTACGGAACACTAAAAATGAGTGCAAAAATAAAGTGTTTGGTGCAGCGGTGATATATACTGAGTAGCACATAATTACTATTAACTCTAATAAATTTTATTTTTTTTACTAAAAATAGGTGACTATTTCACTTACAACATTGCAACATGTAACTGGCGCCTGCCATGACGCTGTATAATGTTGTAACCATACATAAGATACGTGAAACATTTACTTTTATTTTATTAAAATCACAAGTAGCTATTAGTTGATTAAAATAACCAAAATACCGTAAATAATTATACTGTCATACCCCAAATAAGCCACACAAATCTAATAAAGTTATTACTTGACTGCAGTCACGATTTTACGTTAAATTAAGTTATTGCAGTTCCAAATATCAGTAATTGAGTAACTTGATATACAGACTAAAGAAAAGAGGCTGAGTTTTTGCGCAATTACGCATAGTAACTATTTACTCATACCACAATAATCATACATTTTATCTCATTAATGACATAGAATACCGACATAATAACTGCATAAAGGTGAGAAAACATAAATCCGTCAATTTAGTTAAATAACCCGTTACATGCTCAATGGTTTCTTAAATTACAGGAAGTCTAAACCTTAAGCTATATCTATTTGCACAAAAGGCAGCTTTAAACTCCCCCTAGCGGAGTATTAATTTCAATGATTTTGTCTTTGATTAAGTAATATTGCAGTTTTCCAGTCAGGGCTTGCGGGCACGCATAGATTAACTCGCTATGAAATATGGGACAGTGTTAATACGATCAATACTGAAGATAACTTCGGCTGATATTAATAAACTTAACACATATTTTTCTTCTTTAAATGTCTGAAAGAAGAGGAATACTGTATTCAGCATATTAAGGTCGTTCCAAAAAATTAAAGATTTTTTCTGCATAGTTACCTTGTAGCCTAGTCATCAGAGGCAAATTTTGACGAAAAGCTCTCAGCTCTCATTAAATGTTAATAGGCTAAATTTTAGCATACAGATAGTTTTTTGGACGTTGTTTTGAATACGTCACAGATGAGCTGGAGTAAAAAGAAGTATTATATTTCTTTACCTGATTGGGATGGACATGCCAACTTCTTCGTTTTCCTTGTCTTTGGAGGTAACTAAGGTCACTGTGTGTATCAGGAAACTGAGGAGAACAGACCCTGGACTGACCGGAGGTTTCGAAGACACCAGGTATTAACCTTAACCTGTTCGCAGGACATATACCCTGAAAAAAAACGAAATAATTAAATTACCATGAAATACCAATAAAAAATAATTCTTTACACCATATTTGGTATGATATTTTTAGTGTTCTGTACGGGACACTTATAAGATCACTTCGGTGCCTGTCTGTCCGTCTGTCTACCTGCCCGCCTGTCTATCTGTCCGTCCGTATGTCTGTCACACCCGATTTTTTCCGAAACTATTTGACATAGAAAGTTGAAATTTGACACTAATATAAGAATTGATGGCCTCATCAGAGCCGTGTAGTATTGAAAGTTAAATTTTGACTAAAGAGGTTAGTTTTCAGAGGTAAAAACCGGAAGAGAATTTTTTTTTTACCAGCTCATCAAGTGGTGTGTCAAATGATATCTTGTAAAAATACGAATTCAAAAATATATATAATGTAATAAGCTTGTAAAAATACAAGTTCAAAAATATATATAATATATTATTTGTGCACTTTTCTTTGCATTATTTTTAAAAAATTGCGAAAAAACCGCTGCCCCCCCCTTATCTCGAAAAGTAGTGATCAAAGAATTTTGTTACAGCAAAATGAAATTAAAAATTCCTTTACTAGGGGGCAGTGTAAACCTACAAGTACAAGGAACTTTTTTTTAAAATCAGCTTATGGATTCAATTCTATTTTCCTTGCAGTTTTGGAAGTATATCCCCAATTCAGTGTTGTTTTGATTGGAAAATCGCAAACGTTTCGCCTATGCCTCATTGGACATTATCGATTGTCAGCGGTTTACGGTAAACAATTTACTGTCAACCACTGACCAGTAAGATTCATCGACTGCCAGGAAACACACCCTTGAATCCCGACGTAGTAACACACACACACGTATATACATACTTTTTCCCTTTTTTCTTGAACATAGAACAATTATATTCTTTTTTTTAATTTTCTCAGTATTAATGTTCATGAAATTAAAGCCTTGTTTTATATCATAGTATATATTTTGGATAAAACGTTCCGACCAGTCCTTTTCGTCTTCATCAGTTGTGTACTTTACAATAATCACATTTTTTTCTTTTTTTTTTGTTGTGTTGGTTTCTTTTTAAAACTTGCTTTATTATTCCTATTTACATAATTTTAAAATAAATAACAGGTATGCGGAATTTAATAATATTATGTAGGATAGACACCATGTAAAAAGGAGTAATAAAGCATGATTTAAAAAAAAACCAACACAACAAAAAAAAATATGTTTATTGTAGAGCACACAACTGATGAAAACAAAAAGGACTGATCGAAACTATGATATAGAACACGGCTTTAATTTCATGAACATTAATTCCGAGAAAATTTAAAAAAGTGTATATATATAATTATATAAACTCCTGGACAAAATTAACGCAACAATCTGAAAATTAATTTATCGTTTTCTTATGTCAGTTTTAAAGTTTATCGAGTATTTAAATTGTAGGCTATGCATATTTTGTTTCTTTATTCATGACAGAAATCAAAACAATTCGTTTAGATTTACAGTTTTAAAAGAATTTTTTAGAAGATAAACAATTTTCTGTAATAATGCGATAGATTTTCTTTAAAAGTAAGCTTATAAATTGTTCCCTTTTTCAAAGTAATAAGTTTTTGTGGTAGACTGTTTTATTTTTGACCCCGAAGAATTAGAAAAATGAATCGAACAAGGAATATAACTGAACACGAGGTAGTGCGAGCCTCAGTTTTATTGGAAGAGGGGTATTGTCAGAGTTATGTTGTTGTTATGTTGTTGTTATGTTGTGTATATATATATATATATATATATATATATATATATATATATATATATATATATATATATATATATGTATATATATGTATATATATATATATATATATATATATATATATATTTATATATACTTTTTTTCCCTTTTTTCTTGAATATGTAACAATTATAGTCTTTTTTTAATTTTCTCAGTATTAATGTTCATGAAATTAAAGCCTTATTTTATATCATAGTATATATTTTGGATAAAACATTTCAACCAGTCCTTTTCGTCGTCTTCATCAGTTGTGTACTCTACAATAATCACATTTTTTTTCTTTTTTTTTTTTTCGTGTTGGTTTCTTTTTAAAACTTGCTTTATTATTCCTATTTACATAATTTTAAAATAAATAACCGAATTTAATAATATTATGTAGGATAGGCACCATGTAAACAGGACTAATAAAGCATAATTTTAAAAAAAACCAACACAACAAAAAAAATATGTTTATTGTAGAGCACACAACTGATGAAAACAAAAAGGACTGATCGAAACGTTTTGTCCAAAATATATACTATGATATAAAACAAGGCTATAATTTCATGAACATTAATCCCGAGAAAATTTAAAAAAGTGTATATATATAATATATATATAAATATATATTATATATAAATAGGTGGATTGATGAGTTTAGACGATACGTGGGTTTACCATTATACTCCCAAGACAATATGGCAGTCAAAACATTGGCAAGTGTTTTTGGGACTCATAGGGTATCATCATATATATAAAGGGTGGGCCATCTATCGGTTTAAATTTGAACCACCGGTTATTTCGAATCTGGCAATACTTATGTCATTCTATTCTGTCACAAAATTCAGTATATTATCTCCACTGAACGAAATGAATCGATTTACGCTTGAGCAACGTTGGGATTTATTTTAAATTTATTTCCAAAACAAAGACAATTGGTCGGAAATTGCACGAAAATGTCGTACAAAATTTGGTCTCAGAGAAGGACCAACAGTGCCCGGTATACGCGAGTTTATTGCTGAAGTTCGTGAAACTGGTTTCATTGTTGATGCGCCAAGATGTGAGCGTGCTCGTACAGTGCGTACACCCGAAAATATCGAAGCTGTGGACGGCGCAACCATTACGGTCAATGGAGACATCTATCGCACCATAATAACCGATTTTTTTGTGCCCGCTCTTCATGGTATTGATGTGAACGATGTTTGGTTTCAACAGGATGGTGCAACTTGCCACACATCTCATGCCACAATCGATTTATTGCGTCAAACGTTTGATGGCCGTTTAATTAGCCGAAATGGTGATGTCAATTGGCCGCCAAGAAGCTGCGATTTGACACCGTTGGACTATTTTCTGTGGGGCGCAACAGCAAGATCACAGTATCGAGTAGCAGTAGCAGCGGGAACACTCGAGAATGCCAAATGAGATTTTGGCGAAACGTCGTGCAAATTCATTGTTAGACGAATGGATTGAAACTCGGAATTTATATATACATATATATACATATATATATATATATATATATATATATATATATATATATATATATATATATATATACGAGGCTGGTTTGAAAAGTCCGTGCAAAAATAAAAACTACTTATGTGTTTGGGGTAAACCTTTTTTATTTTTCGACATAGTCTCCTTTTAGGCTTATACACTTCGTCCAACGATGTTCTAGTTTGTTGATCCCTTCCGAATAATAGGATTTGTCCAAGTCTGCAAAATATCCATTAGTGTCTGCAATCACCTCCTCGTTGTAATAAAATCTTTGTCCCGCCAGCCATTTCTTCAAATTGGGGAACAAATAGTAGTCCGAGGGAGCCAAGTCTGGAGAATAGGGGGGATGTGAAACGAGTTGAAATCCTATTTCCATTAATTTTGCGACCACAACTGCTGAGGTGTGTGCTGGTGCGTTGTCGTGATGGAAAAGGACTTTCTTGTGGGCCAATCGCGGGCGTTTTTCTTGCAGCTCGGTTTTCAAACGGTCTAATAACGATGAATAATATTCACCTGTAATAGTTTTACCCTTTTCCAGATAGTCGATGAGGATTATCCCTTGCGAATCCCAAAAGACAGTTGCCATAACCTTTCCGGCCGAAGGAACGGTCTTCGCCTTTTTTGGTGCAGATTCCCCCTTGGTAACTCATTGTTTAGATTGTTGTTTGGTCTCAGGAGTATAGTAATGTATCCATGTTTCATCCACAGTGACGAAACGACGCTTAAAGTCCTCCGGATTCTTCTGGAACAGCTGCAAACCATCCTAGCAACACTTCACACGATTCCGTTTTTGGTCAAGCGTGAGCAATCACGGCACCCATCTTGCGGATAGCTTTTTCATGTCCAAATGTTTATGCAAAATATTATGTACCCGTTCAGTCGAGATGCCCACAGCATTAGCAATCTCACGCACCTTAACTCTTCTGTCATCCATCACCATATCATGGATTTGATCAATGATTTCTAGAGTCGTAACCTCCACAGGCCGTCCAGAACGTTCAACGTCACTTGTGCCCATATGGCCAGTCCGAAAATTTTGAAACCACTTATAAACTGTTCTAATCGAAGGTGCAGAGTCAAAATAATGTTTATCAAGCTTCTCTTTAGTCTCCTGAGGCGTTTTGCCTTTCATAAAGTAATGTTAAATCACCACACGAAATTCTTTTTCGTCCATTTCTTGAAAATCACCCGACTTCCTTGATTCACACGAATGCCAAACACAAAGAAATAGACCAATATGGCTGAAACTTGGTGTGCGTTCATTCAAGAGATGCTACTAACTAAACATGACCTCGATACGCGCCGGTGGTGCCATCTCTCCGACTTTGCACGGACTTTTCAAACCAGCCTCGTATATATGCAAAATGGTAAAATAGTGACTGACTCTTATTACACAATGTTATCGGCTGTTGCAATTACACAAGTGCACGAACAGGGCTTCGAAATAGTTCCTCATATTACCCAGATTTGGGCCCAAATGACTTTTTTTTGTTTTCTAACCTCGAAAATTGGCTTAGAATAACAAATTTCCGTCGGATGAAAAGGTTATCTTTGTTTTAAATTATTTTTCTGAGGGAATCAAAAATATTAAAAAAGAATATGAAGGCATTTTAATAACTGTTAATTATTTCACATCTTTACATAGCTAGTAATTTATAATACATTAGTACACGTTTTAAATTGTTATTAATTTAACCTCAAGATCAGAAATAGCTCGGAAACCAGTCTTGGCTAATTTTTATTTCTACCACTTTACTATCCATATAGGAATACCTAGGCTCTTATACGGTATTTATTTCTATTTATATCGTTAATATAATGCGCGAGTAATTTTACTTATAAGGCAATATTTTTTCCTGCGCGTGGAATACATATTTTTCAAAGTATTCTCATTGCTATTATTATTTTATTATGCACAGTTCTTTTAACTACTTTTTCATTGTGACATTTATTGAAAAAGAATGTTATTATATATTATACAACCATTAAAACAGAACAATAATTCTTCAATGAAATATATTGTATAAAAAAACTAAATATCAATTACTCTACTTAGTTTATGGATTCTATTAAGTAAAATATCACCATGCTTGACTACATCATCAAATTGTTCAGCCATTTTGTTCGCCTGAATATTAATTATTCTTCCACTGATTTTATCAATTTTATAGTTTAATCTTTTTGAAGTAATATATCTACAAATGTCTTCTTCTATATATTCTTCTGTTACACCAAACTGTTCAGCCATATAAGATATTTTCACCGATCTATAGCTCGTCAACAATTGATCATATGCTTTTATTTTCATTTCTCTGATATAATAGTGGTAATGGGGATATAGGAACATATCGTGTTTCATATCAGTCTCTATCTCCGCCAGTCTTTCAAAAAATTCTTTATATTCGCAATTATACAAGGAAAAAAAAAAACGAAATGTTTTAACATTGAGTTGTAATGTAGCGCCTGAAGCATGTCTGGATTTTTAATTATCTTTGTCTTGAGTTCGCCTCGTTTTAACGCTAACATGGCTGATATTATGGTGTATTTTATGAAGGTGTTAAACGAAATTAGTTCGGTACAAATGAACGTTGCCACAGCATTGGTGAGAACTTCACATGCCGTTGGAAAAAAATCTCTAATTGTTATCGAATAAAGACCTAAAAATTAAAGTGATCTATCATTATACGTGTATATCTATCTATGTTACCGGCAAAGTGTATAATTCAGGCATTTATAGAATGCCGGGCTCGTTTAGGCTATTATATACTTTGCCTAGGTAATCTATAGAATGCCTAAGAATTCTATAGACTGTCGATAAGAGATTAGATAAAGTATAAAATGAAAGACAAATTACCATAATACCAAACTTACAGCCGGCAATGTGTGTAATAGATATTGGAAACAATAAGCATTAACCGCTATCGGGGTGAAGTCAATACGTTATAACATGAACTAACCTGAACTAACAGAAGCTTATGTCTTAAGAAGGAGTTTCTATGTACTTCCAAGTGTCACAACAGTTTATCAGGCAATAAATAAATATACAGTCCCTGGCCAAATTATTAGACGCACTGTATTTTTTTTAGTAATTTTATGTTTCTTAAGAGTTTTTATGCAATAATGGTATATTTAAACTACAATATTATTGATTTTTATTTAAAAGAATTGTTGTAGACTACATATTTGTATTTATTTTTAACATATGGCAACACTGTGTTGACAAAGTGATACATGAACGTAAAGAAGTACAAACCTGTATCAGTCGCGATCGGAATCGAGTCAGGTACGGACGTGTTTCTGTGGCTTTATGGACTGTGATGGTTTGTTTAACAGTTTTATACTACTCAGTTATTAGTTTATTTTGTATGCAGTGTTTTAAAAAAGTAATTGGACTATTTTCATTATGGGTAGAAAAGGCGATCTTTCACCACGTAAAAAAGCTGAAGTGAAGGCCCTTGTGATTGCGAAAACATTTACAAACCGAGAAATATCACGAAGCACGCATAAAAAAGAAAATTGAGTCAGGGAAGGAATTAAGCCCGAAAAGAAAGAAAAGATGCGGTAGAAAACCAATTTTCACTCCACGGTCAGAGAGATGTTTGAAGAAAATTTGTGTTAGTAGAAAACAGATTTGCTACCACAAAGGTAATAAAATCACAACTCCAGGATGCTAGCGTAAATGCTTCTGAGCGCACTGTTCGAAGAAAATTGAAAGAATTAGATTTGAAGGCCTGTCGCCCCGCCAGGAAGCCCAAGTTAACAGCTGCAATGAAAGCAAAGCGCCTGAAGTGGGCCAAACAATGGCAAGACAAAGATGTGGACTTCTGGAGATCGGTAAGATACAGCAATTTAATCAATAATTGATACATTATTATCATTTTCAGTTAAATAAAGCAAATAAACATGGAAGTTTATATATTTTTCCTATTTTTGACAGGTCTGCTTCAGTGACGAAAGCACATTCGAAATTTTGCAGAATAAAGCTCAGTATGTGCGTCGTCGTCATGGAGAAAAGTTTCATCCTGATTGTGTCGTCCCGACGGTTATACGGTTTGGTTCCCACCAAAGTGATGATTTGGTCAGTCATCAGCGGCAAGGGCACTGGACGTCTGTACGTCGTCAAAGGAATAATGAGGCAAGATCAGTACAAAGAAGTATTACAAAATCGGTTGATTCCGCAGCTCAGAGAATGGTTTCCAAATGGGGAACCATTCACTTTCATGCAAGATGGAGCTCCCTGCCACACTGCTCGGTCTGTTAAAGCTTTTTTGGCAGAAAAAAATATCCCTCTGTTGGATTGGCCGCATTGAAAATGTGTGGGAGCTGATGAAAAGAGAAGTGGCTAAAGATGTGATTACCAACAAAACCCAGCTCCTAGAAAAGATTATTCATGTGTGGAATCATCATCCTCAAATGCAGGAGACAGTACAATCTTGCATTGATAGCATGCCGCGCAGAATTAAAGCTTTGATAGCGGCTAAAGGTGGCTCAACTAAATATTGACTTTTACTAACATTAATTTCACTTTTCTTTAAAACTTATGCTTTTCTAAATTAATGCTGTTTTATTTATGTCAAATAAATAGGTAATTGATTGGATAATATAAAAATAAAAAACAAATCAATTTAAAATAATAAAACGGTACAATATCATTCGGTAATTAATATTTTACATGAAATCTTGCAGTGCGTCTAATAATTTGGCCAGGGACTGTAAAATGGAAGACAAATTACCATAATTTTGTTTATTCAAGATTATCAGCTGTCTATAAAAAGGAAGCGTAGGAAATCAAATTAGAGACTTCATCAAGCTTTGAAAGTTTGTTCAGGTTAGTTAATGTCATAATGTGTAGACTCCACCCCCACCTGCGTTTCCCCGCCACCAGCAACACGAGAAACAGTTAATGCTTACTGTTTTCACTATCTATTATATACATTGCCGGCTGTACGTTTGGAATTCTATACCTATTCTATACCTATATACAGTTACAAACAGAAAGTGTGCGATATATGAGATTTTTCTTTATTATTAGAATTAAAAGAAAAGTAAGTTTATAGGTAGATTCTGCATCACTCGAAACCCTAAAAAATGCAGTGCCGATTGTCATTAGTCGTTTAAATTTTCTAAAGTTTAAAGTCCAAAATTCAGTATTAATGCTTACATCCTCTTTGCTCTTGGTGGTGTGCCCGAGGTATCCATATTCTCAAAAAACTTACTATATGGCTACAGATAACAATGAAACCGGTACACCAAAAACCAATTAGTGCCATCTGAAAAGAAAGACACGAGAGAAGTCAGTCAAAGTACCACCATACAACTGGAACCGTGAGGCCTGCTTTAATATTAGTTTGTGGAAGGAAAGTAACGTAATAGAGCCGCCTTCCTTTTTAAACCTGTCCAGAGAAGATATTAAGTGGATTTTCGACCATTTACTAATTAAAGTGAGTTACTATCCCAGCCTCATGCAGAGTTACGAGCGCACCGTAAAGCTAGTATCCAGGAAATGCACAAAATTTGAGGACAGACAAGACATAATGACTGTTTTGAATTTTCAAAAGTGAGAGGGGTTTAAAATGAGATGTGGACATTAGAAATATTTCATACGATGTCAAGAAAATAGTGGGTTTTGAAGCAGTTAATGAATTTATATTCCTCGGATTATTATTTATTAATAAAGAGGGTTGCGATAAAGAAATAAAAGGAAGACGTCTCGAAATGTAGGAACTAGTACTCAGCAATATTTTAAAATAATAAATTAAAATTTATTAATGCACTAATATTTCCCATAGCTAAGTCCGCCTCGGAAACCTGGACGAGAAATGTTGTGGCTCCAAGAAAAATTGACGCGTTTAAAAAATTGGTATACAGAATAATGTTGAGGATACCCTGGACACAGCGCCAAACCAATGCCTCCATTCTAAATTAGGTAAATGTCAAGAATCGTCTATCCACCAAAATAAACCAATCGTACTTGCGGTACTTTGGAAACATCTCCAGAAGAAATGACTTGGGACAAACTTTTTTTTACAGAGAGAAATCCGCCTTATGAATACCTTAAGAGCGCTCCAGGGTGCTCCAGTTATGTGGGGCTCTCCAGCCAGAGTAAAGCCATACAGTGGCTGGCATACCCACTAAAAACTCCTTGTGAGCTGGATCTGTTGCCCGTTATACCTTTTACAATAGCGCGGTTTTTCTTTGTGTAAGTTTATATATTTTTAACTCTAAGGTTAATTTCTACGGGCTAAATATGGTGGAGAGAAAAATAAATGGCAAATGCCCAAGGAAGAGAGGAAGATCGCCTAATCGATGAGCAGACCAAGACTAAATTCCTGCTAGGGGTGATAGGACTAGGGAAGGAATATATATATATATATATATATATATATATATATATATATATATATATATATATATATATATATATAGTGACCCACAGCTTAAATGATGCAGTCGCTATAAGAAAAGACTAACTGGTCTCGGTGCCTCTTTATTTATTTGGAAAAAAAACAACTTATTGAAATTAAATTAGTAAAGAGTCTTCTAAAAAAGTATGAATTACTTTTTGTCTTAAATATGCCTTACTTAATTAACAATAAATAATTAATCAAATCATATGCAATTTTAACGTCACAGCTTAAATGGTGCAAAATAACAACAGGGGTCAAAATTTATCGCATTTTGAAATTTACGAAGGCGGCGTTGCTTTGATTTCTTAGTGCAATTGTTTTTTGTTTAGTTTAACATTTTTTCATTCAATAAAACGAAATTGTTTAAGAATGGGTCGTCGAACTACAATTTCTGAGAGAAATTTAATTATTACTCATTACAGGAATGGATACAGCCAAAGCCATTGAACGTTACCGGAATGAAAATAGAGTCGAGAATAAGTCAAGGTTGGCTCCAAATAAGATCTTCAATGAACGTGAAGAAAGATGGATTTTAAGAAAGGTATCAAATAATCCAAAAAAAAGTGCGCCAAAGTTGTGCGCCGAGGTGGAAACACAGTTTGGAAAAAGGTGTAACCCCGAAACAGTTCGACGGATCTTGCGAAATAATAATTTACATGGTCGAACTGCTAGAAATAAGCCTTTCATTAGCCAAAGAAATAGACGCGTGAGATTGGAATTTGCCAGAGAGCATATCAATAAAGACTTGAACTTCTGGAATTCAGTAATATTTGCTGATGAGACCAAAATAAACTTATTTGGGTCCGATGGAAAAATATCAGTGTGGAGAAAAAGCCTAACGAAGAATTAAAATTGAAAAATATGAAAGCTACGGTAAAGCACGATGGAGGTGGAGTGATGTTATGGGGCTGTATGTCATCTGCAGGAGTAGGTAACATGCATTTCGTCGAAGGGAATATGAACCAATATGTGTACTTGGATATACTAAGACAGCATCTCGTCGCTAGTGCCCAAAAATTAGATATTGAAAACAATTATCGGTTCTATCACGACAATGATCCAAAGCACACGTCATTTCGAGTCCGCAGTTGGTTGCTTTATAACTGTCCAAATGTTATTAAAACACCAGCCCAGTCACCACACTTAAAATGTAATTGAAAATTTGTGGCTGACATTAAAAAATAAAGTAAATAGTGCCCCAATATCAAATAAAACTGAATTAAAAGTAAAAATTACTGAAGCATGGAACACTATTTCCCCAGAGTATACTAGAAAGTTAGTTGAATCAATGTCCAGAAGATTACAAGCCATTATTGATAATGAGGGAGGCCCGACCAAATATTAGCAGGCTTATTTCAAATTCTACAGTTTGTTTTCTCTAATAATTTTGGTATATTGAATTTTGCATCATTTAAGCTGTGACGTTAAAATCGCATATAATTTAATTAATTATTTATTGTTAATTAAGTAAGGCATATTTAAGACAAAACGTAATTCATACTTTTTTAGAAGACTCTTTACTAATTTAATTTCAATAAATTGTTTTTTCCAAATAAATAAAGAGGCACTGAGACCAGTTAGTCTTTTCTTATAGCGACTGCATCATTTAAGCTGTGAGTCACTGTATATATATATATATATATATATATATATATATATATATATATATATATATATATATATATATATATATATATATATATATGTAGTAATGGTTTTTCGGGTATCCCGTGTTAGCTTGAAGTCCCTTGATGGACGGTTTCGCTGACGTTTCGATGGAATCTCATCCATCTTTTTCAAAGCGTTGATCACTGGTCGGTGTCTTGGCGTTGAATGTCGAGACTGGCCCTGAGTGCGCCGGTTTTATGTACTCGGGGTGTTTCTATTGGTCGGACGGACCTGGCCAATAGAGGCTCGGCTTTGGCTGCGCGTTGTCGGTCCTGTGGTTCTTTGTAATGTTTGTGTTGGTGAAGTAACATATGGTTGAATTATTGTTTCTCTTGGTTGGACTTGGTACTGGGATAGAATATGTTTCCAAGAGTTCGGTAAACGTTGGCTATCATCCCGATTATTTAAGTTGTTGGGCCTCTTTTCTATTTCTATGGCTTCTTTGATTACCCTGGTGGATAGGTTATTACTTTTTTGTAGGGTTCTGGTTTTGTCAAAATCGATTTTGTGGCCGGTATTGTGTGCATGTTGTGCTAGAGAAGAGGTGGTGGATTTTTGTTTTACGGCGTTTTTGTGCTCGTCTCTTCTGGCACTAATTTTCCTGTTTGTTTGGCCTATGTATGAAAGACCGCAGTCCTGACACGGAATTTCATATACGCCTTGGTCTTCTAAGGCTATAATATCTTTTGGTGTAGGTAGAATATCTTTAATTTTTTGGTTGGTTGTGTAAATGGTCTCAATTTGGTGTTTTCCTAGAAGTCTTCCTATTTTGTCTGTGATGCCTTTTACATATGGGAGAAATGCTTTTGTGGTATATGTCTTTCTTTCCTGTTTGTGTTGTTTATTTAGGGCCCGCCGGATTGTGTTTTGACTATATCCATTTGAAAGTAAAACGTTTCGAAGGAGCTTGGTTTCTTGTTGTAAATGTTCCTTGTCTGTTAGGGTTTCTGATCGGTGAGCTAAGGATATGGCAACGGAGAAGAGTTGGGCTGGGTGATGATGTGAGCCGGCATTTAAGTATCTGTTTGTATGTGTCGGTTTTCTATATACTGAGTGAGACAAAGAACCATCTAATTTTCTTTGAAGCAAGACATCTAGGAATGGTAGTTGTTCTGCTGCTTCCCTTTCCATTGTAAATTTAATGTTTGGATGTATGTTGTTAAGGTGTTCCAGGAACTTGTTTAAGTTGTCTTCACCGACAACGCGCAGCCAAAGCCGAGCCTCTATTGGCCAGGTCCGTCCGACCAATAGAAACACCCCCGAGTACATAAAATCGGCGCACTCAGGGCCAGTCTCGACATTCAACGCCAAGACACCGACCAGTGATCAACGCTTTGAAAAAGATGGATGAGATTCCATCGAAACGTCAGCGAAACCGTCCATCAAGGGACTTCAAGCTAACACGGGATACCCGAAAAACCATTACTACATTTCACACCCGTGAAAACATTCGTCAAAACATATATATATATATATATATATATATATATATATATATATATATATATATATATATATATATATATATTTAGTATCTTATGATTACTTAAAAAAAATTCACATATCAGCGATTATGCATCGAATTAATTAATTACTAAACCAGAAGCTCAGAATTCATTACAAGCAAATGAGAAATCTGTCAGATGGGTTTTTCATCAAATAACCATGTTTCCTCATGTAACATGATCAATATCTTTTATTAATTAAGGAGTATTCCGAGGTTATTAAACTAAAAGATGCAATCAGCAATTCTAGGATTATTTACAGCCTATGATAAAAGTGACGTTTGATAAGTACTCAATCTCATTAAAATGGTTTTTGAAGAGAGTGAAATTAAAGTTATGGAGGAAATCATTTTCCAATAATGTTGGTAAATTGGCAGGTATATGATTAGTAATATCTGCATTCCTTATGAAATTACCGCGACTATAATTTATTTAATTATGGAAAAAAATCATGTAATGATACATTTTTTTGACTTCGTTTGCCACTGGAATTGAGAGACGGAATTATGTTTTTAATGCTTTAGAGAAATTAGACAAACCTATTTAGATTTACATGCTGCCATCTTTGGATCCTAAATGAAAAACTCAGATCTTTTCTGCTGCCCCAAATATCTACAGAACAAACAAGCTTAATTCCAGGAAAAGGGACTAGAGAACAAATTCTCAACAAATGCCAGATGGTAAAAAAAGTCAAGGAGTTCCAAATAACAACCTATATCTGTTTTATAGACTACTCTAAAGCTTTCGATTGCATACAATGAAACAAATTCTGGTCGATTCTAATGAACATGGGAACACCTATCTTTCTTCTTCCTTCAGCCGCTCTCTACCCACTGTCGGTTATAGGCCTCTCTCAAATCTTTCCATTTTTCTCTATGTTGTGCTTGTTGATACCTGTTAAGCCCTCCGATTCTCTTCAGATCGTCGCTCCATCTCTGTTGGGGTCTTCCTATGCTTCGCTTTTCGCCCCATGGTCTCCACCTAGTGATCTTGCCACTCCACTTATACGTCGCTCTCGCTACATGGTCGGCCCAGCTCCATTTCAGAGATGTTATCCGTTTAGTGATATCATCCACCTTTGTTTGTTGTCTAATCCATTTATTAGTTTTCTTGTCCTTCAAAGTAACACTCAACATCTTCCTTTCCATCGCTCGTTGGTAAACTTGTAGTTTTTCTATTGTTCTTTTAGTTAAAAACCCATGTATCGGCTCCATACGTTGTAGCTGGTAAGATACATTGATTATAAATTTGGGTTTTTGATCTTTGAGGAATGTTCATATTCCGTACATATTTCACTTTTCCATATGCTGCCCATCCCATACGTATCCTTCTTTCTATTTCAAGCTGCTGATTTTCCTTTCCTAGCGTTATTATTTGGCTCAGATAGATCAATCACTATATTTTCATCATTGGTCTGTTCGTTACTCATGTACTTTGTCTTGGAGAAATTTATGTCAAGTCCCACTTTTCTTGCTTGGTAGTGGAGATCTGTGATCATCTGGATCATTTCATTCTTATTGTTTGCTATAATTACAATGTCATCTGCGAATCTCAGGTTGTTTAGCCGATCGCCAGCTATCAGAAGGCCATTTTCGTCTCAATTCAGTTCTTTGAATACATCTTCTAAGATCATTGTAAACAACTTAGGCGATATTACATCGCCTCGCCTTACTCCTCTGTTCACTGGGATCTTGGTTTACCATAACTTTGAGTGTTGCTCCTTCATATATTCTGGCTATCAGTTCGCTGTATCTGTGGTCTATACGAGCATTTCTAAGAGCTCTTATAAGCGCCCATTTTTCCACTGTGTCGAAAGCCTAGCGAAAATCTACAAATGTGAGCCATATTGATATATTATATTCGGTGGCCTTCTCGATTAGTATTCTCAAGGTGTGCAAGTGCTCAATCGTACTTATCTGAATCCAGCCTGTTCTATCGGTTGGTATAATTCCATTTTGTGTTCCAGTCTGTTTGTTATGATTCGTGAGAACAGCTTGTAAACTTGGGAAAGTAGAACTAATTGGCCGGTAGTTTTCTAGGTTTTCGGGGTCACCTTTTTGTAAATTAAGATGACTATGGCGTTTTCCCAGTCTTCTGGTATATTTCCACATTTGAGGCATTCACTAAAAAGATCTTTTAATTCATTCATTAGAGCTTCACCTCCGCATTTTAGCATTTCAGGTATAATATCATCCTCTCCAGCCGCTTTTCCACTTTTCATCTGTTGTAAGGCTTTTTTAACTTCATCCATTGCTATGTCAGGAATTTCTTCTGAGTTGACATTAATTACTCTTTTGTCTGTTAAAGAATTGTCCTTTTCAACTACGACATCTTGGACTTTTGAACTGTAGAGGTCTTGATAGAAAGTTGTAATTCTGTTCTGGATATTTTTCTTGTCATTGATTATGTTTCCTTCTTGGTCCTTCAATTTAATTATCTCACTTTTACAGGCGTTTGCTCTTCTAAAAACTTTTAATCCTTGTTTTTCTCTATAAGATCTTTAACCATGTTTTCTTTGTATTTGTTTATGTCTTCTTTAGCCGCTTTTCGTACTGTCTTATTTAATTCTGCATATTCGGCAGTTAATCTCTTTCCTTCGTGTATAAGTTGTCTTCGATGTTCCAACATTCTTTTTGTTTCTTCACTGAGCTGGTTATTCTTTCGCCTAGAAGGTTGGGGAGCTATTTTTTCTGTGGTGGTCTTGAGTGTTTCAATAATTTTTCTGTTTCTTTCGTCTATATTTGCTCCTGTAGTTAATGTGTTGTTATTAAGGTTGACTGTAATCTGTTTTTCGTACTGTTCTACGTTTTCTTTTAGTGTTTTATTTGTTTTCTTGTTGTGTAAACGTTTTCGTCGAGTCTTTTGTTAAAAAATACCTTTGCTCTGACCAGCCTATGATCACTACCCGTTGTAAATCTATTTAGGACCTTCACGTCTGTTACTATGTTCTTATGTGTTTTTAGTGCATAATCAATTTCATTTCTTATCTCACCATCAGGACTAATCCATGTCCATTTCCTCTTCTCCTTTTTCTAAAAGAAAGTATTCATATTACAGAGTTTCTCCTCTCTCCAGAAATATGTCCTCTGTTGTTCCTCTCTCCAAGGCCAAAATTTCCTATATAACTCTCTGTATTTTCTGCTTTCTTTCCTATCTTGGCGTTAAAGTCTCCTATTACAAATGTATACTTTGTTCTGTCTTCGTGAAGCGATCTCAGATATTTCCTCATAAAATTCTTCTGCTTCTTGATCTTCATGGCTTATCGTAGGGGCATAGACCTATATTACTTTTAGTTTTAAGATGTTGTTCAATCTTATTGTTATGTATATAACTCTATTAGATATTGCTTGGAATTTCTCATATGGGAATACCTATACATCTTGTAAACCTTATCCGATCCCTGTATCAGAATACAAATGGCAAAATTAAACTGAATAAGTCTTTTTCCGATCCCTTTAACGTAGAAGCCGACGTCAGACAGGGCTGTATTCTGTTACCCTTACTTTTTAACATATATGATGAACACGTAATGAGGTCTGGTTTTGGATTGGCTGGAGTGGGGGTGTGACATTTGGCGCACCTTAGATATGCGGATGATACTGTTATACTTGTAGAGTCAATACAAGACCAAGAATCAATTATGGAGCGCCTGGAAATCACTAGCAAAAACTATGAATTGATAACACAGGGCAACAAAAAAATATTTTTGTTTTGGTGCCTGGGATTTTAGAGCTGATTTTAACTATATTTGGGACGCTAAATCTATACATGCAATCCATTTTTCTCCATCAGCTCTACTTTTTTAGATACATCAACTTATCTACCAATGTGGTTTTTATTCAGCATATTCATTTATGAGAGTTCTAAAATTATTATATATTCATTAATGTAGGTACAATGGTTTTATTGTCAGTCTGTAATTGAGTAAATTCCAGGTAAATCTATAAATAGTGGAACCATTGTCTATCAGGTACCTGAACTGACCCTTTTAATCACCTAACTCGGGTAAGTCTCGTCAGTTTGTGCGTTCTTACTAATGAGAGTAGATCGAATTCGGCGTGTTATTTTATGTTAAGAAAAGAGTATTTTTGTGTTATTGAACAGAATTAAAATGAGTTCAGGTTCCAGTTCAAGAAGAAGTTGTGTAACTCAACCTGATGTGTTTTTGCTATATATGTGGAGAATACATGTTTCAACAAAACAGACAAACTATTACTGACTTTGTAAAGCGAGCGTATCTTGGATACTTTGGAGTTAAGCTTGGTGATCAGGACAAAACGTGGGCCCCGCATCTCGTATGTAAAACTTGTACAGAGCATTTACGGCAGTGGACTACCGGGAAAAGAAAATCTCTAAAATTCGGCGTACCAATGGTTTGGAGAGAACCAAAAAACCACTTCAATGATTGTTATTTCTGTTTAGTAAATACTAATGGAATCAATCGAAATAACCGCAGTAAGTGGACTTATCCCAATTTAGACTTGGCAATACGCCCTATCCCGCACTCAGATGAAATACCGATTCCAACATTTCATCAGCTACCACATATCTCTGATGACGAATATTTTCCCTCTGATCGCTCTCCTGATGCTAATAAAAGTTCTGATGCTAACGAAACTAACAGTGACTATGAGGGGACGTCATCAGTTCCTCAACGCTTCAATCAAAATGAATTAAATGATCTCACCAGAGATCTCAATTTATCGAAAAAAAGCTTCTGAAGTACTGGCTTCTAGGTTTGAACGACAAAAATTTACTGGAACAAGGAACCAAAATTACCTTTTACCGTACAAGAGAAAAAAGATCTGCTACCATTCTTTTCTCAAGAAGACAATCTTGTATTTTGTCACGAAATTAGGGGACTCATGAAAGAAATGGGACTTTCTGAATATATTCCAGATGATTGGCGCCTATTTATTGACAGTTCAAAGCGAAGTTTAAAATGTGTCCTTCTACATAATGGGAATAAATATGGTTCAATACCACTAGCTCACTCAACGAAACTGAAAGAAGAATATAATACCATAGCTTTGGTCTTGCAGAAGATAAAGTATTACGAACATCAATGGATGATTTGTGTAGACTTAAAAATGGTAAACTTTCTTCTTGGGCAGCAAAGTGGTTACACGAAATATCCGTGTTTCTTGTGCCTCTGGGATAGTAGGGACAAAACACACCACTGGGTTAGAAAAGATTGGCCTCAGAGAGAAAACATGAACGTTGGGGAAAAGAATGTCATTAACGACGCTTTGATTGAAAGAGAAAAAATCATACTTCCTCCGTTACATATAAAGTTGGGCTTAATGAAGCAATTTGTAAAGGCTCTTGATAAGAATGGGTCTTGTTTTGCATATATAGGGGTAAAAATGCATCAGTTGAGCACAGAAAAACTCAAAGCAGGGATATTTGACAGCCCACAAATAAGACAATTAATTAAGGATCCTGCCTTCATAAATTCAATGAATCAAGTTGAACGAGAAGCTTGGACATCATTTGTTGCAGTTGTAGAAAATTTTCTAGGCAAACGTAAAGCTCAAAACTATGTTGAAATGGTTAACAAGATGCTTAATAGTTTCAAATCCTTAGGGTGCAATATGAGTATTAAAATACACTATTTACACAGCCACTTAGACCGTTTTCCAGAAAATTTAGGAAACATGAGTGAGGAACAAGGTGAAAGATTTCACCAAGATATTAAAGTTATGGAGGACCGCTACCAAGGAAGATGGGACATGCACATGATGGCAGATTACTGCTGGAGTTTAAAAAGGGACTGTTTAAAAAAACATTCAAGAATGTCGCAGAAAAGAAGCTTTCCAAGTGTTGAGTGACTATTTCATTTCTTCAATGTTTTTTTTTGTTTGTAAGTACGACATAATATTGTATTTTGTATAACTAAAATAAAAATTTCGTATCTACTTTTGTTTACTACACTTACAGATTTGAGTTACAATAATGTAACTTATATTTCTCTAAAATTGTATATCTTAAAAATTTGAGCTCCTAGGTACAAATGAATACGTTATTTGAACTCAGGACATCAAATTGATATAGAATCAGCTCAAAAAACCTCGACACCAAAACAGCTGTTCCCCTGTGTAATTAATAGAGTGAAAACCAAAGTAATCATTGTTAGTCGTAATGAAGATTTATCACACATAAATGAAATTGCTGGTTTCACTGTCGTAGACCATTTCAACTATTTGGGATCCCATATAATAAATAATGATGGCTGTGAAGCTGAAGTAAGAAGAGGTTTCGCTATGGCTGAAAACTCAACGATCAGACTCACTAAGGTCTGGAAAGATCCAGCTGTTACAAAAAACACAAAGTTAAGATTTCTATCCAGCTTTATATTCCTCATAGCATCTTACGCATCGGAAATATGGATCATTAAACAAGTTGGCTAAAGACGAATCGATGCGTTTGAGATATGGGCATATCGAAGAATCCTCAGAGCATCATATACCGAACACCATACTACCTGTATCTATTCTTGAAGAGCTTTCAAGTAGAATTAGTAGACAGTACCTGAAATATTTTGGTCACATTACACAGTGCAACACATAAAATGTAAACTATATTCTGACTTCAGTTTCTGGAAGTGCCCACCCAAACCAGCAAAACCCTATTTGGGTTTTGATAGTTTAGTTCGAATTATTTTTTTGCCATCATAAATTTTTTTGCTCGAGCTTTGGTTTTGCATGGCTATATCTCGTAAATTATTGGGAATTTCTCAACGCAATCTCCAGACAAAATGTTCTTCATACCAAAATACACAATTTTTGTGAACATGTCGAGGCCAGATTTTCACTCTTTCGGGGTGTTTTTAGTGCAGAAAGCCCGAAAAAATGCCATTTTTTCACATTTTCGACCATAACTCACAAACCGTGCATTTTTTAGTATAACTGTCTTCGACAAAAATATTCTTTGCATCAACACGAGTAACTTTGCTGAACATTGCAATAACCTACAATCGATCCTTACAGTTCTTGGGGTAAGCGGTCATGGAAATAGGGCTAAAAGGTTTTTAACACCACTTTAGCTACCCCAAGCTTTCGGAGATATTTTATTTTCTTCTTCAGGACTACAAATACAGTAGACTATCAGTATTCTAAGGTTTACAAACAAAGAGCAACTCAAATTATTAACTTCAAAACTACTTACTGGTTGTTTTTTTTTGGGGTTTTGGTGGTGGGTGTGTTTTTTTCTAGGTGGTGCCAGAATATTCCATAGCTTTAACCCTAAACTTCAATTTACGATCGAGGAGGAAACAAACAATAGTGTTTCTTTCTTAGACACATTATTAATTAGAAAAGATGACAACTACATCAGCGTAGATTGATATACCAAACCAACCTATTCAGGAAGGTATATGAACTTCCATTCCTCCCGCACCACGAACATCAAAATAAATACGATTTTGGAGTTGAAGTTTTAGGCTCAAGAATTTAAATAAACTTCCAGACATTTTGCTCACTAACTCCTATTCCATTAAGATACTGAATATGCTATTATTTAACTCAATATCACCTATCTCTCAACTCCTGATATCAGTGCCTTTCTTTCTGAGAACCGAATCATATATTACTACTCCTTGCCTTATCTGCCGTTGTAAGGAATTTCGCCACCAAATAGTACATTTCACACCAAAATTTTAGCTTTCATCAGCAAATATATCTTTTTTTGTGTTAAAGTTTATTTGGCAAATTTTTATCCATTTTATAGAGCTATTGAAAATTCAAAATTTAAAAAAAAAGGCAAAAAAACATATAATCAATTTTAAACACACGTATACACACACGAAAAATTGACAACGTTTAAGTACTAAGGTCCTACTGTGCAACAATCCATACCAACATTAGTATGAAATTGGCGCGCACTGTGCTAGTATTGGTACAGTGCCATATACTTAACATGCGCACGTGTTAGACATATGGTACTGTACCAATACTAGCACAGTGCGCGTCAATTCCATACTACACACAAGCGATTCCACGTTCAAATGTGTGTGTATTTATTCCAGCGTGTATGTGTACCATAGCAGTTTACAAACAAAATTTTTTTTTTCAATTTCTTTTCCAAAAATAGATGCTAATGGTTAGTAACCATTCAAAAGTGAGCTAAAAACCAGTTTCTTGAACGTAAAACCTGAAAAAAGCTGAAATTTTGGTGTGAAATTCCTTACAACGGTCAAAAGAACTATAAGGATCGATTGTAGGTTATTGCAATGTTCAGCAAAGTTACTCGTGTTTATGTGGAGATCATTTTTCTCGAATACAGTTTTGCTAAAATATGCACGGTTTGTGAGTTATGGTCGAAAATGTGAAAAAATGGCATTTTTTCGGTCTTTCTGCACTAAAAACACCCCGAAAGAGTGAAAATCTGGCCTTGACATGTTCACAAAAATTGTATATTTTAGTGTGAAAAACATTTTGTCTGAAGATTGCATTGAGAAATTCCCAATAATTTACGAGATATAGCCGTGCAAAACCAAAGCTCGAGCAAAAAAATTGATGATGGCAAAAAAAAATTCGAACTAAACTATCAAAACCCTGCTAGTTTGGGTGGGCACTTCCAGAAACTGAAGTCAGAATTTAGTTTACATTCGATGACCTCGAAAATGTTGCACAGTGTTATGAAGAAAGTGGATGTCATGGAAAGGCTTGTAGTAACGAGGAAGGTAGAAGCTAGAAAATCAAGAAGACGGTCTCGAACAAGATGGACCGACCAAGTAAGATCTCTTCTTGGTATGGGTATGCTTATTCCTTATGTTACCTAACGTAATAAAGTATATCCTATAATCTGGCCAGAGAACATCTGGACAGATAAAAAGACGTTGCATTTTATACATATTATAGAAGAAATATATTGATCATATGAGTTTAGTATAAAGGGTTACTCTCCAAGTCTTCCATAAGATAATCCTCTCTATGTGTCACAAACAAGTGAAATAATACTTTATCAACATCTGTTCATCTACATAACACAGGGTGGCCCAAAATTACCGAAGGGGTTTGAATTCCTTATAACTTTTTTATTATAATTTTGTTTTTTATTTCTTTTCAGTATTTTGTAAAGAAGACTTGGGGAATTTAAAATGGAACAGTACACAATTGAACAACGTGCCCAAATGGTTGAACTTTATTTCTCAAATCAACGGTCCATTGTTTTGACTCGGCGTGCATATCGTCATTATTTTAATGTGCGGGTTGGACCCTCAGAGTCAACAATAAACCGTCTGGTTGCAAATTTTGGACAACAAGGGGCAGTAAGGAACCTTCTTGGTGCCGGCAGACGACGAACGGTGCACACGGGTACAGGAGAGTATTCGGGAAGATGGAGAAACATCAACCAGGAGACGTTCGACACAACTTGGCCTCTCACGAGGGTCGCTGCAGAGAATTTTGCATACAATAAGAATGTTTCCATACAAAATTCAGCTTGTCCAAGAATTGAAACCGACAGATTACCAGCAACGACTTGATTATGCAATTTATTTCCGGCAAAAAGCAGAAGAAAATCATGATTTTATTCATAATTTAATTATGAGCGACGAAGCCCATTTCCAATTAAATGAGTTCGTTAATAGGCAAAAGTGCAGGATATGGGCTACGGAAAATCCAAGAGTAGTTCAACAGCGACGATTACACCCACTTAAGTATACTGTTTGGTGCGGTGTTTCGTCGTAAAGGATAATTGGCCCATATTTTTTTGAAAATGAACACGGTGTCGCCGTTTCCATCACTGGTGTTCGATATCGGACAATGTTGGAAAATTTTTTAAGGCCAGCGGTGGAAAACCATCCGCAAATATGGTTCCAACAGGATGGAGCCACAGCGCACACTGCGAGGGACACAATGGCTCTTTTACGCGACATCTTTGGTGAACGAATTATTTCGCGTACAAGCGATTTTAAATGGCCTCCGCGTTCACCGGATTTAACCGCTTCAGACTTTTTCCTTTGGGGTTATTTGAAAGGAACAGTCTATATTAATAAGCCTAGAACCATCCAGCAATTAAAAAACAATATACGCGACGAAATCAACAACATAACACCTGAAGTTTTGCGAAAGGTTATGGAAAATGTTTTGGAAAGAGCACGAATATGCGAAGCAGAAAATGGCCACCACTTGCGAGATATAATTTTTCATAATTAAATGAAAAATATTCTCCATTAATATACTGTATTTAAAAAAAAAAATTTATAATTATGTTTTAAATAAAAAGTTATAATGAACTTAAACCCCTTCGGTAATTTTGGGCCACCCTGTATAATAGCACAGTCATCAGAGACGAAAATGTAGTAAAAGCGCATATAAGTTTAAATAGGTTAGATTTTTGGCCAAAAAGGGTCATTAGCAGCCAAATAATATATGTAAAAAAGTTTGCAGCAATCACCGGCTGAAAAAGAGGGTCCGAAAGGACCTCATTTGGGGTATTTTAAGAATATCTCGAAAAATATGCATAATTTGTGAAAACATTACGTAGAAAAAATATAGGCCGACTAAAACTGCACAAAAAAAGTATATAGATATTTTCCTGTAAAATGCACGGTTTTTGAGAAAATGTGGGTTTGCCATAAACACATTTTTTGACAATTATACTTAATGTAATGAACCAATAAAGAAACTGGCAGGTATTGGAAAGAACATCTATTAACGTTACCGCCATACAAGCGATAAAACAACTATATTCAAATTGTCAATCAAGAATAAAGATTGGTAAAGAAATATCTGAAAGCTTTCACATCACAAAAGGTCTTAGACAAGGGTGTTGCTTGTCCCCAACGTTATTCAAAGTATATATTGATGCGACCTTGATCATTGGAGGAAGAGTTGTCGAGGAATGGGTATCAAAATAGACGATGAGGCAAGACTCTATACGCTACATTTTGCCGATGATCAGGTGGTTATCGCCCAAGATCCAGAAGATCTGGAATATATGACAATGTAGCTCATAGACCAATATAACAATTGGGGACTCACAGTAAACATGAACAAAACAAAGTACTTGCGGATCGGTGGGGTTAGGCAGAACCTGAAACTGGACAATACCATCGAAATTGAAACATGCAACCAATATACTTACCTAGGAACTAGAGTAGACAGCACTGGAAGAACAGAAAATGAAGTGAGAGAGAGGATAGCAAAGGGGAAAGGACTGATCGGTGCCATGAATTCCATTCTGTGATCAAAAAATGTCAGTAGGCAAAGAAAGCAACAGATTTACAACGTCATCTTCAAAAGTGTAGTTCTATATGGGTGCGAAACATGGCAACTGAACAAAACTCTTGAAAGAAGGTTAAATGCTCTGGAAATGGATTTTTGGCGAAGATCGGCGAGAACTTCCAAGCTCGATAAGATATCAAATGAAAGGGTCCGGTCAAAAATGAAAATAGAAAGAACACTCATAGAGGATGTACAGGAGAGACAATTAAAGTGGTACGGCCATGTCCAAAGGATGCAACACCATAGAATCCCGAAACAAATCCTACAGTGGACACCTACAGAAAGAAAGAAAAAGGGAAGGCCGAAAATAACCTGGTATATAGGCATAATAAAAGCCATGTCCGAACGAAACCTACGACCAGGTGACTGGGATGATCGGCGAGAATGGAAGCCAGGAACCGGAAGGCGCAGAGTGATGCTATAAACCGGATATATATATATATATATATATATATATATATATATATATATATATATATATATATATATATATATATATATATATATATATATAATCATCATCATCATGCAGCCACTCGCATCCACTGCTGGATATAAAGCCTCCCGTCTGGGTCTCCATTCCAACAGGCGCTTTGTCCATCTGTTGTCAGTCATTCGCGCCACGTGCCCAGCCCAGTTCCACTTCAGGCATGTCATTCTATACACTGCGTCGATAACCCTTGTTCTTTGCCTTATGACTACATTGGGAATTCTATCCTGGAGAGTCAAACCCAACATAGAGCGCTCCATTGCTCTTTGCGCTACTTGAATTCTATTTATAGACTTTTTAGTAAGAGTTAAAGTCTCAGAACCATACATCAGTACCGGTAACACGCACTGGTCAAACACCTTTTTCTTGAGACAGATAGGGATGTTGGATTTGAAGATATTTCTGAGTTTACCGAATGCTGCCCAAGTCAGACCCACTCTCCTTTGAAGTTCGTGAGTTTGGTTATCTTTCCCCAATTGTATTTCATGTCCCAAGTACTTATATGTGGAAACCTCATAGATGTGTTTATCGCCCACAGAGACAGGGTGACTAAGGATCAAATTTGTCATGAGCTGGGTTTTTGAAAAATTTATCCTTAAACCTACTTCACTGGAAACGGCTTGTAGTGAATTCAACATCTTGCTTGCTTCTTCTACATTATTGGCTATGAGGACCATATCGTCGGCAAAGCGCAGGTGGTTAAGATGTTCACCATCAACATTCACACCCATGTTCCTCCAGTCAAGTTTCTTAAAAGCATATTCCAAAAGAGTTATGAAGAGCTTTGGGGAAATAGTGTCTCCCTGCCGTACGCCTTTTTCGCTTTTAAATTTGTTGGTGTTTTCGTGGAGTCTCACTGAGGCTGTTGCATTATCGTATATGTACTTTATCAATGAGGTATATCTGAAGTCTATTCTGCAGTCGACAAGTGATTCTAAAAGTTTGTGTTGGTCAATAGAATCGAAGGCCTTTTCGTAATCTACGAACACTAATAATAGCGGTTTGTTATACTCTTTATAGCTAACAGATGGTCGTTAGTTCCAAAACCCGATCTAAAGCCAGCCTGTTCACGAGGCTGGTACATTTCAAACTTTGATGATAGACGTTTGGTTAGTATTCTCGTAAACAGCTTGAATATGTGGCAGAGAAGCCTGATAGGTCTGTAGTTTGTTAGACTAGTAGTGTCTCCTTTTTTATGAAATAATACTATTGTACCGTTATTCCAAGCTGACGGTATAGCCTCTTCTATCAGACATTTATTGAACAGACATTGAAGAGCATTGATGACCGGCTCACCTCCCTCTTTTATTGCTTCTATTGAGATATGATCTTCTCCGGGAGACTTGTTATTCTTCATATCTGACAAAGCTGCCATCACCTCGTCTCTGGTGATGTCGGGAATTTCCTCTGACCCCACATTCAAAACTTTGCTGATTTCAGATCTGCCCGCGGAATCTGTGGCGCATTTATACAGCTGTTCGAAAAATGTTTCGGTTATCTGTAAAAGCTGTTCTCGATTTGTAACTTCATCTCCATTGTCATTCTTTAATTTGTGAATGCCTGTCTCATGATTTTAAAACTTTTATTTTGTTCTATCGTTTGTTCTATTAAGTTTGTGTTGTGCTGTCTCAGATCCCGTCGCACTGATCTTGAAATTTCTCTGCAAAGGTTTTTATATACCTCCGTATTTTATTTATCATGTCTCTGCGCCGCTTCATGAGTTTTTTGGTAGCGTGGCTCAATTTATCTATTTTAGTTTGTTGTCTTGGTAGACACTTATTCATTGCTTCCTGCACCACATGTATTACTCTGTTATTAAGGTCTTCCAATATTAAGCCTTCTATCTCCTTCAAGCCCTCCTCTATTATTCTTGAGTAGGTCTCTGGTTTTTGCAGTGATGTCCATTTGTTTGTGTTACTCTTACTTCTGACAAGTCTAATTCTTTCTTGTTTGTTTTATATATATATATATATATATATATATATATATATATATATATATATATATATATATATATATATATATACTAAATTTTTTAAAGAATTTTTGTCCAATGAATTCTTTAGTACACTATCAAGGAAGGAGGGTATAAATTAACATAAGATCATATGAATTTGTTATTAAATTTTAACTTTACCTTAAGATAATGCAAGAAATTTATAAATACAGAAAAATATGCGAGTGCAAGATCATGCAGGATCGAGATGCCTGGAGAATGACTACTATTATGGTAGCAACTGCATAGTATCGCCGATACTCCTATTGGGGTAATAGAATTGAGAGAGAGAGATTTAGATTTACAACGTTAGTATAACTGATGTAACTAGCGCAGTCAAAATAGAGATTTTAAGGCGTATTGTTTTTAAACCGATTAAATTTCAAATGGTAAAGAACAAGGCAAATTTATTTTTACGGCTAATTTCTATTACCCTCTCCTTCGACCTTGGTTGTGACAACACGCAATACTTACAACTGAAACTTTATTGGCAATTTATTGCAATTATTCCTGCAATGCCGTAACGGAGTGTCTCGCCTTTTCGCCGAAGTGTAACAAATTTAGCGCAACGATTCCGCGTTTCTTGCATATGGCTTCTTGGGTCAGTAATTCTTACTGCTGCTATCTTCATACCTTTCGTACTTTTATGTTTACCGATTCTGGTCAATTTGTTAGGCACGTAAATGCAAACGACCGTAAAATATGATGTCCGAAAGGAAAGTTGCGGCGTTCCCTTGACACCGCAAACTTTGAAAATTATGGCTGGTCATTTTTAAGTTTAAATGTTGACCAAGAATTACATTTTGGTTTTAGCTCCAGAGCAGTTAGATATTTTAGTCAAAGTATTTTGGTTTTTGGTACTCGGAAGCTCAGAAGCAGTTGCTTACCACATATTAATATTAAAATCAACGGGGGGGGAAGTGTTACGGATTGATGACAAATGTAGAAATTTAGGTCTTACTATGGACTACAATTTGAGATACAGATCGCAAGTGAACATATGGTAGTTATACGTCGGGCGTACTTTAATTTGAGGATGATTTACACTTCTAGAGACTATTTAAATCAAAAATTGAAGACTGTATTGTGTGAGTCTCTGGTATTGTCCAGATTAAATTTTTGTGATACTAAACTCCTGGACAGAATTAACGCAACAATCTGAAAATTAATTTATCTTTTTCTTATGTCAGTTTTAAAGTTTGTCGAGTATTTGAATAGTAGGCTATACATATGTTGTTTCGTTGTTCATGACAGAAATCAAAACAATTCGTTTAGATTTACAGTTTTAAAGAATTTTTTAGAAGATAAACAATTTTCTGTAATAATGCGTTAGATTTTCTCTAAAAGTAAGCTTATAAATTGTTCCCTTTTTTAAAGTAATACGTTTTTGTGATAGACTGTTTTATTTTTGACACCCCAGAATTAGAAAAATGAATCGAACAAGGAATTTAACTGAACACGAGGTAGTGCGAGCCTCAGTTTTATTGGACGAGGGATATTGTCAGAGTTATGTTGCCAATTTGTTAGGCAAACATCGTTCCACAATAAGTCGTATGGTAAGACGCTTGAATGAAGTAGGAACTTATTCTAAAAGGCTAGGGCAAGGGCGAAAACGATGCACTAGCGACCTAGATGAACGTTTTATAAGACAATATGCTTTAAGAAACAACACTGTCACTAGTTCTATAATAAGAAACGAACTCGAAGCTGTTCGCAATGTCACAATTTCTTCTAAAACAGTTAGAAGACGGTTAAATGAAGCTGGATTAAACAGTAGAAGACCAGCCACTGCGCCCCTGCTTACTAGAGAGAACAAAATTGCCAGGTTACGTTTTACACGAAATCACGAAAACTGGTCTGTGGATGATTGGAAACAAGTTTTTCTTCACAGATGAAACTAGGGTTAGTCTAAAACATCCAGATGGTCGTGAGCGAGTATGGCGAAGACCAGGAGAGAGGTTTGCTCCTTGCAATATCTCTGCAAGCATTCCATTCGGCGGTGGCTCTGTTATGTTCTGGGGTGGCATCTGCTTTGATGCTCGCCCAGAGTTAGTGCCTGTCCGTACGAGATCCATGAATGCTGACTACTATCTTGAGAATATTGTAATAGAACATGTGATGTATTTCGGTCATTTTGTGGGGCCCAATTTCCTGTTTATGCAAGACAACGCTCGACCTTACGTGGCTAGGGAGGTACTCGATTATCTTAATCAAGTTGATATACCGATTATGCAATGGCCACCAAAAAGCCCAGATCTGAATCAGATAAAACATGTATGGGATCACCTTAAAAAAAATGTGAAACGTCATATACCTGCACCTAGAAACTTGAGGGAACTTGAAAATGCAGTTATCACAGAATGGGAGCAAATTCCTCAAGATTTTATCCAAAATTTAATTAGAAGCATGCCTAGGCACTTAAACGCTGTCATCCGAAGTAGAGGAGGCAACACACACTACTAGTGTCCCAGTTACACCATTAATTTTGCTACTAGTGTCCCAGTTTATTTTTTTCATTATTACATAATTTCAACGATTTTGTTATTATGTAGGTCTTAAGAATAATTTTAATTCGAATCTTATAGAGAAATTTGGTAGCTAATTCACTTTTAAAGTATTCGAATAAGTTTTTTCTAACTTTTAGTGTAACCAATGTTCATAAAAAATTATTAAAATTAATTCATTATAGAGATTTGTATGATTTAATATATTGTTGCGTTAATTTTGTCCAGGAGTGTATATATAAATTTTCAATAGACTCATCCGATAGACAACGTATCCAAGTTCTTCAAAATTCATGTTTGCGCTTGATATTTGGTATTCGTAAAAAGAATCCCTTATTACACAAATTGTTTGAATTGGGATGGTTAAATATGAATGATAGACGTTGTTTGCATGCGGCTTGTTTATTCCACAAAATTGTCTTAACGGGTGTTCCCTCCTACCTACATAGAAAAATTATCTTTAGATCGGATGTTCATAATTTGAATGTCCGTTTTATAGGGGTCGCCTTACGCCTCCGGCTGACAAAACTGAAAAAATTAGATCGTCCTTTTCTTTTCAAATAACTGAGATTTGTAACTCAATTCCAGAAAATATAAAAACTATTAGATCCTAAGTCATTCAAGGCGGCGTAAAGGAGGATTTTGTTAAATATATAAATAAAAAATACTGATATATGTAAATTTTCCTTCAAAAAAGAATATCACTAGCTCTTGAGTGTATATGTGCTCTGTATAAATTCTATTATTTATCTTGGATATGTTTGGGTGACTAGCCTGTCTGTTTAACAATTTAATTTAATTTATATCAAGGTTTATTTTTCTTTTTTTTTGTTTGCTTTGTGTCATAAGCCATTCTTTTTTTCGCCTTTTTTTGTTCTTTTTTCCTGACACAACATTACATAGTTTTATTAAGATACTAGCACAGTCTAATAGATAAATACAGTATTCTATAAACTTTAGTATTATTTTTTTTTATGGGTCTAGCACACGTGCTACAGGGAAATCCCTAAAGCGCTACAGGAGCGGCACGTGTGCGGAGAAAGCGATTCACGTTGTCCTTGAATCGCTGTAGATTGTACTCGATGGGAAACACAGTCCTGGGCAAACTATTCCGAAGGTATGATGTTCTCCATATAAAAGACTGCTTGAAAAGCGTTGTACGAGGAGTAACAAGCTGAACCTCATACGAATGTGAAGTATTAGCGTAACGTGTACTCCTAACATGCACCGCTCTGGGAGGAATTAAGCGGGCCACATCCTTCGAACACTTTCCATGAAAGTACTTGCAGAATAGGCTCAAGTCGCCAACCGTTCTTCGATGTTCCAGCGAATCAAGGCCGTCGGTCAGTTCCGGGTGTCCAGTCAGACGAACAGCTCTTCTCTAGATAGAATCCAACAAATGCAGTGTATGTTTGGGAGCGGAGCTCCAAACATGGGAGCAGTATTCCATAGTTGGTCGAATTTGAGCTTTGTAAAGAATTAACAGTTGTTGTGGAGTGTAAAGCTTTCTGGTTCGAAACAATATTCCCAACTTTTGAGAAGCTCTCCTTGCTATGCCTGCAACATGTTCATGCCAGGACATATTTGCTCCCAAATTAACGCCTAACAGATTGAGTGACGATGTTAGAGGGATGGAGTGCCCCGACATAACTATGTCGGGTTCTGCAACGTTAACTTTTTTAGAAAAAACTGCCGCCTGGGTTTTTGTAGCGTTAAATTCCACTTGGTTACTGTCACCCCAAGATAGAATTTCTTCCAGGTCTTTGTTAAGTTGAATGACTTCCTGCTGTCTGCGGACATTCGTCTGAGTAGTCGATGTTCGAGCATTTAAAGTGAATGAAGAGATAAGTGTACTGTCATCTGCAAAGCTATAGATTGGATTCTCGGTCTTTTCCAGCAGATCGTTAATATAAATAAGGAAGAGAGTAGGAGATAGTATGGAACCTAGGGGCACACCGGCGTTGATAGTGAAGGTGTTAGAAAGAAATCCGTCGACTGCCACTCGTAAAGAACGCTCTCTGAGGAAACATGAGAGCCACAAACAGAACTTTTCAGACATACCATAAGAACGTAACTTAGCCAACAGCCCATCGTGCCAACCACGGTCAAATGCCTTGGATATATCAAGAGCAACCGCTCGAGATTCTCCAAAGTGTTCAATTGCGTTGTTCCAAACATGTGTTACATAAGTGAGAAGATCTCCTGTTGATCTATTTTTACGAAAGCCATATTGGTGATCACTAATAATGTTGAATCCTTCAAGATATTTTAGAAGATGCTGATTGATAGCCTTTTCCATGACTTTCGATATTATTGAGAGTAGTGCGATTGGTCGGTAGTTATTTGGCAAGGTCTTCTTGCCTTTTTTAGGTATCGGCTGAACTGTGGCACATTTCCAGCAGGAAGGAAATATTCCCTTTCTGTACAGAAAACTGGTGTTAGTTCCCTTGCACAGTTCTTGAGAACTATGGCAGGTATTCCGTCAGCGCCAGAAACCTTTTTGGTGTCTAGCTTCATCAAAATACGTTTTATGATACGTTGTCTGAAGACAATATCGGGCATCCTTGACTGGATGGATGCTTAAGGTAAAGAATAGGGGGAATGTTTGTACCTTCGTGGTCTTACATTCCCAGCTGACCTTCGGCATTTTCCAATTTAATGTAGCATTTTTTTATTTGGTTTATGATGAATTTTTTTTTTTCTTTCATAATTGTAAATTAAGACCATATTTATTTATTTATTTATTTATTTATTTTATAATATTATACTTTCTTGCACCATCTAGAGCTGAATAGTGTGCTAAGAAGATAAATAATATACTCTAGAAGATTGTTTTAGGCGGTACAGATTCCTAAATGCTACAGGAGCCACGCGTACGGAAAATAGCGGTTGTTCTTAAATCATTATAAATAATATTCGGTAGGGAATACAGGCCTGGGCAGCATTATAAGGAAATGGGGTTCTCCATATGAAAGAGTTCTTGAAACGGATTCGATGTATTAATGCTGTGCAAGTTATTGTCTACAGTTATTTGCATGAGAAGTTAAGATTCAAGCGATTAGAGTGCAAGAAGGAACAAAGGTGGGACTGTCATCAGGAAAGTTATAACACGTAAGCTAAAAAGTTTTTGTCCTGACACATAGAGGTCGCCCTTTTCACAAAATCCATATGATTTTTAGGAACTACCAACCTTCAAACGATACGTGTTCAAATTTCATGACATTTCGACAATTAGTTTACAAGTTACAGTGGTTTTAGTGACGTTAATTTTGTTATTTCAAAACAGTGGAAAAAATTAAATTTCATGTGTTGATTAAACCCTGTTTTTTGATGGGAAAAAATACCGTTCAAGCAAAGCAATGGCTTGATAAGTGTTACGGGGACTCTGCCCCTGGAAAATCATTCATTATTTACTGTTATTCTGAATTTAAACGCGGTCGTATAGATACAAATGATGCTGAACACTCTGGGCGCCCAAATGAGGTGGTTACACAGGAAAACATCACTAAAATCCACAAAATTAGTGAGATAGCTAACACCCTAAAGATATCAAAAGAACGTGTTGATCATATTTTGCATGAACATTTGGGCGTGAGAAAGCTCTGTTCGAAATGGGTACCGCGTTTACTACAGTGGACCAAAAACAACAACGTGTTGATTTTGAGCGCTGTTTGGAACTGTTTAAGCACAGAAAAAGGATTTTTTCATGCGATCTGTGATAATAGATGAAACATGGACTCGCCACTACATACCGAAATCAAATCGGCAGTCAGCTTAGTGGACAGCAGCAGGTGAAAGCCGCCCGAAGCGACCAAAGACACAACAGTGGGCTGGGAAGGTTTTGGCCTCTGTATTTTGAGATGCGCATGGAATAATTTTCATAGACTGTGCTGAGAAGGAAAAATCATCAATAGCGAATATTATATAAAGTTATTGGTGCGTTTGAAGGCAGAAGTCGCAATAAAACGGCCCCAAATGAAAAAGAAAAAAGTGCTCTTTCATCAAGACAATGCACCCTGTCAGAACCCAATGGTTACGATGGCAAAATTGCATGAATTGAAGTTCGAATTGCTTTCTCATCCACCGTATTCTCCAGATTTGGCCCCCAGCAATTAGTATCTATTCGCAGACCTCAAAAAAATGCTCGCGAAAAAGAGATTTAGCTGAAGAAGTTACCGCCGAAACTATGGCCTATTTTAAAGATAAATCCTTCTACAAGAAAGGTATAGAAATGTTAGAAAAGCATTGGACTGATTATATCGCTCTTGAAGGAGACTATGTTGATGAATACAGTCGAATTTTGCAAAAAAAAATGTGTTTTAAGTAGCTAGAACAAAAACTTTCCAGCTTAGGTGTTAGTCCATGGAAAGACAGTGAGATGGCGCCACTGATACGTATTGAGATCATATTCTTAGCGTCTCTTGGAAGAACATATACCAAGTTGAAGCCTAATCGGCTCATTTCTCTGTTTGGCTTTCGTTTGAATCGAGGAGAGACGAGTGATTTCAAAAAAAATAGATGGAAGAGAATTTTATATATTAATCAACCATTATTTAATAAAAGGCATATAGCCCCAAAATTCCAAAGGTGCATCGTAAACATTATAATAAAGCTTCACTTTCAATTATATCCGTTTAGAAATAGTTTTAATGTTTTGGAAGTGGTCATACTAATATGACTCCCTTTTGAAGACACTACTCTGGAAATCTATAATATATATAAAATGCAACGTCTCTCTGTCTGTCTGTCTGTCTGTCTGTCTGTCCGTTAGTGCGCTTATCACTGAAGAATGACTTATATGATTTACGTACTTTTTTTTTAAAACATACATATGTTCTTTGGCCAGGTTATAGGCTATATTTTATTACGATAGATAGCATAAGGAATGAGCAGTGACGATAATAGTAAATGAAGTCGGAGAAAAGTTTGTCGCTAGCGCGTTCTCTTGCAATACACAGCCTAAACCATTAATTATGGAACAATATTATGTAGCAGAGAATATCTATAATCTATAATATTTATAAAATGCAATCTCTCTCTATCTGTCTATCTGTCCATTAGTGCGTTTATCACGCTAGAACCACTTATCCTATTTACGTGACTTTTTTTAAACTCATACATCTAATCTTTGGCCAGGTTATATAATAATAATAATAATCTATATCTATAATATATATAAAATGCAACGTCTCTCTGTCTGTCTGTCTGTCCGTTAGTGCCCTTATCAATGGAGAACCACTTATCCGATTTACGTGCTTTTTTTTTAAACATACATATATTCTCTGGCCAGGTTATAGGCTATATTTTATAACGTTAGGTGACATGAGGAATAAGCAGTGACGATAATAGTGAATCAAATCGGAAAATAGTTTGCTCCTAGCGCGTTCTCTTGCAATACACTGCCTAAACCACTAAATATGGAACAATATCATGTAGCAAAGGATATCTATAATATATAAAATGCAACGTCTCTCTGTCTGTTTGTCCGTTTCACTGAAGAACCACTTATCCGATTTACGTGCTTTTTTTTTAAACATGCTAAACCCTTAAATATGGAACAACATGATGTAGCAAAGAATATCTATAATAATATATATAAAATGCACCGTCTCTCTGTCTGTCTGTCTGTCCGTTAGTGCGCTTATCACTAGAGAACCACTTATCCGATTTACGTGCTTTTTTTTAAACATACATATGTTCTCTGGCCAGATTATAGGATATATTTTATTACGTTTGGTGACATAAGGAATAAGCAGTAACGATAATAGTGAATCAAGTCGGAGAAAAGTTTGCCGCTAGCGCGTTCTCTTGCAATACACTGATTAAAGCATTAAATATGGAACAATATCATGTAGCAAAGAATATAATATATATAAATGCTGTCTGTCTGTCCGTTAGTGCGCTTATCACTCGAGAACCACTTAACCGATTTACATGTTTTTATAAATTTATACATATGTTCTATATAATTCGATATAAGCCTAGATAAGGGAAGATAAGGTAAGACAATGGGAGATAAGTATAAATAATGGAAGATAAGGAGAAATAATAGGAGATAAGCAGAGATAAGTCTAGATGGAAGTTATGGTGAGATAATGAGAGTTAAGGAGAAATAATGGCAGATAAGGAGAAATAATGGAAGATGAGCGGAGATAAGCCTAGATAATGGAAATTATGTGGAGATAATGGAAGATAAGGAGAAATAATGGGAGGTAAGGGGAAATAATGGCAGATATTTTATTACGTTAGGTAAGATAAGGAATAAGCAGTGACGATAGTAGTGAATCAAATCCACGCGAGCGGAGCCGCGGGCACTGCTAGTCATTGATAAAATGCATAATCCTCGATTTTCATTAGAAAATGTTCGATGAATATAGTCCGCTTGACTCTTTCTAGAGCGATGCATGCGGTAAATACAAGTCACGGTAATACATCAGATCAGCATAAAGGGAAGTTTGTCACTCCTCGTAAAATTTAAAAAATCGCAACAATTTTTCTTATATGAAAAACCTTGTCTCCTTAGAACACCTCTACCTATATAAGGATTTAACTGCAGCCCATATGTTATACCCATAAAGAAAATACATCGCAAGTTAAAAATTTGAAATATTTTAAACAACACACACCTTTATAAATCTGAAAGCAATTTCTATAATGCCAATCAGCTTCTTGTTCAATAAGTTCTTCGCATTTCAATAAATTTCTCTTAATTAACTCCAAATCGTTGAAAAATAAACCGATTCTTATGCAGTGAAACAAGTTATCCAACTTACAACCCAGTGCTACCGTATTTGCATACGCCTGTCTAAGTGTTTTCGTTGTGTTTTCTTTATCTCCTATTTTGCTTAAATAATTCGCTTTATTCAGGTAAGCTACTTTCATGTCATTTACGCCCAAACTGTTACAGGCGTATTCGATTTCAGAATCTAATGATTCTAGGGCTTTTGAATTGGCTTCTTTCATTTCCTTCAAAATAGAATGCATTTAATTTTCTAATGTACAGAGTGTTGTTTAAGTTGGAGCATTATTTTTACCTCAGAGAGTATGCAGTACGTATAGAAGCGAGCCCATCAGGAAAAGTGAAATATAAATATAAATATTGTCCCAATTAGTAATACTCGTGATGCAGACGATATCGCAATCTTAGCTAACAATCTCAAAAAGCGATACAGAGTACATAAATGAAAGCTTAACTGTTACTTCTTCTAAAGTAATTCGTGAAATAGTAAAAACAAATCGTTGCTTTGCCAATTGTCCGTTCACAAGAAGAAGAATCTAAATTAGAAGTAAGGCAGAAAAAACATTAATGACTCTGCAAAATAACAAACTGGTGCGGTACAGCATACGTTCTTAACAGATTCAGATACCCTAAAGAGGGCACTAACCTGAACTAACTATAGTGTGATAATTAATGAGGACGAATGAACAATGGTCACCGACGTGCGCTATAACCCACGGCAGCTAAAGAAATACCTCAGCGTATCGTATAAACAAGACTACCTGCACTGTTATTAATTGAAATTGTACGTTCCCCCAACATTTCAAGCAAGAACACTGTAAAAATTCAGTAAAATGTAACTTGTTACTTGTCTTGCTAAAGGGAAGTATTTTTTTCGTGAAACAATCACAAAAAACATAGTCATTCATTTTCATCGGTCTGTCTGTGTAATCTTTCAACAATATTGCTTCAGGAGAAGGACGTGAAACGGATGAGAGTGGATAAATTTTGTAAGATTGTAACAATAATATGATAGTTTTTCCTGGTTCTTTGTTGAGATAACAACTAAATTTTGTACATAAGTATGTCTAGTAAAACATATAAGGGGCTAAAGGAGTGGCGATCAGAGGGGTTATTTCAGATATATCGTATTATACATCGTTCTTAGGGTTCTTAGAATCAAGGGATCCAAAAATTAGGTAATTTTTCTCACTATTTTTAATTTTAACACAGGAAGGTGGTGAAAACGGTGGGAATTCTTAAATATGCTATAGTTTTGAGAGTATTATCCGTATTTTTCCAGATTTTTAGTCAAGTTAGGGGAAAATATTTTTATTAATATCTCACTATAACATAGCTCCTGTGTAAAAAACGCTGTTGGGCTTGGATTAAGTTATTGTTATCCTTTAGTTACGACTCCTTGTAAATATTTAGTTATAAACTCATTAAAAAATGTTTATTTCATTCTATACCCATTCTACTGATAAAGCTAATGTTTTAGCGAAACACGTGTCAAATATAAAAATCAATAAAAGTGGAAATTTTACTAGAAATTTAGTGTTTTATTCTCATCGAATATGAATTTCCGTCAAATAATGGCCAGGTCAATTAATTGGATTAAGTTATTATTTAGTGTGAGAAAGTTAAATTTCGCTGTTTATTTTCGAGTAGCATGTTTCCAAAGGAAATAATATGTAAATTACTTTACCAATTGTTCAGATTGTAGAAAATTGGAAATAAAATGATATATTATTTCAAAACTTGTATCTTCTGCATTACTTACCAGGTGTGCAAGTATGAAATGCGGATTTCAGACAACAGATGGTGCATCATTGCAGTTTGTGCTATAAAGATTTGACACTGCGCCATTTTGTTGTGTCATCAACAAGTGTCAGAAGCGCACGAGTGATAAATTGGAAAAGTGTGTGCATAGTGTTGTGTTGTTGTGTTCAATATGTCGAAATTCATACCGAACAAAGAGCATTCGCGGACAGCATTAATTTTTTGTTTTCATTTGAAGCAAACTGCTGTTGAATCATACCGATTACTTCGAGAAGCTAATGGTGAACATGCTCCATCGCAAGATACGTGTGAACGATAGTTTCGGAGTTTCAAAAGTGGTGACTTCGATGTTGCAGACAAGGAACGTGGAAAACCGCCAAAAAAATACGAAGATATGGGACTGCAAGCATTGTTGGACGAAGATGATTCGCAAACACAAAAACAACTCGCCGAGCAATTGGGCGTTAGTCAACAAGCTGTTTCCAATCGGCTACGAGACATGGGAAAGATTCAGAAGATGGGTAGATGGGTACCACATGAGTTGAACGACAGGCAAATGGAAAAGCGCAAAAACACGTGTGACATTTTGCTCGCTCGGTACAAAAGGAAGTCGTTTTTGCATCGTATAGTTACAGGGGATGAAAAGTGGATTTATTTTGAGAATCCTAAGCGCAAAAAATCATGGGTAGACCCAGGCGCACCATCTACATCGACCGCAAGACCGAATCGCTTTAGCAGAAAGACGATGCTCTGTGTTTGGTGGGACCAGATGGGCGTAGTCTATTATGAGCTGTTAAAACCTGGGGAAACGGTTAATATTAAACGTTACCAACAACGATTGACCGATTTGAACCGTTCGCTGCTTGAAAAAGGGCCAGAATACCGAAAGAGGCAACACAAAGTCATTTTTCTTAATGACGAAGCTCCATCACATACGGCAAAACCAGTTCGCGACACGTTGGAAGCACTCACCTGGGAAGTTCTACCCCATGAGGCTTACTCACCAGACTCGGCTCCTTCCGATTACCACTTGTTTGCATCGATGGGTCACGCAATTGCGCTTTGGTTCGTACGAAGATGTGAAAAAATGGCTCGATGAATAGTTCGCAGCAAAAGGGGGAAGATTTTTACTGGCGTGGTATTCACAAATTGCCCGAAAAATGTATAACAAGCTATGGAGCATACTTTGAATAAAGCACTTTTTATTATTCCGAATTTAACATGTATTTTTAGAAAAAAAATCCGCATTTCATACTTGTACACCTGGCAACTTGTAAGCAGTATTGGGTGTAAAGTACCTTTTGCTCCAACTGAAACAACAACCAGTATAGTAAATAGAGTGTGTCCTTTATAAGAAAGTGAGAGATGTCTATTTAAATTACCTTCAGTAATTGTTTATTAACCTTGAAATTTAATTCGTCACAAATAAGCTCATAATAAGGAGCCATATTGTTCTCTTTAATATATTCAAACAATCTTTTCCATTTGGATTCATCACTTACATACTCGGACAACGTCAGCAGAAACTTCAGGTGTGCTATATCTAAATTAGGGTTTTTAAAGGTATCTTCGTTTGCTATATCAATGGGATCATATTTAAATTCTTGACATATTGCATCGTAAAATATTGTTTCGTCACTTTTAGAATTTTGTTCCATTTTTAGAAATAACAACAAAATACATTAAAAATGTTGACATTTATGTAAAAAGCAACAAAAACGGTGACATCGAATGATTAATTTTTGACAGTATTTAAAATATATAGTCACCTGATCTTAATCCATAAGTTTAAAGAATAATCTACACGATCACGTTCAGCTTAGTTAGAGTGATGTTACACAAGCATTCCATATGTCGCTGGACCATCGTGTCTTTCCCAGTGCTTTCTCTAACAGAACACAACCCACCCCACCACCCGTCGATTCCAATGTCCACAGTGAAAAAAATCCGATATTATTTTAGACAACGAATTATAAAACGTACCTTAATAAACAAAGGTACAAGAAAATCTTCTGGTGCCGGCGTTTTATTTGTCATCACTTAAAAATAATAACCGGTCAAGTGCAAGTTGAACTTGCGCAATTAGTGTTCCGTACGTTGATTGCTTTTACGATAAAAAATTTTGTAACGGTAGTATAAAATGATCAGTGACTTCGCAAAACACACCCCAGATGAGTTTTCAACAAAGTTTGTTTCCAATCTTTACTGAAAATTGATGACCTTGAAATTTTTATTTTTTTATATACCAGATAAATTATTAAAGCTAATGCACTCGTGATAATTTTCGTTCAATCTACACCCCTTGGCGGGTGGACAACGATTTTATATTTTTTACTCGTGTTTTCACAAGCTTTCATTTGACACCACACCCAATGACCTAGTAAAAAATTTTTTTTTCACTTCCGATTTCACCCCCCAAATTTAACTTTCAAAACTATATGGCTCTGATGAGGCCATCAATTCCTATATTATTACCAAATTTCAACTTTCTATGACAAATAGTTTCGGAGAAAATCGGGTGTGACAGACAGGCAGACTGACAGACAGACGAACAGACAGACGGACAGACACCGAAGTCATCTTATAAGTGTTCCGTACGGAACACTAAAAAGTACCTAAGAAAACACGTGTCTTACTTAAAAGACAGAATTTGTTTTGTAAACCTGTGTTATTTATAGCTTTTAAGGTAAATAAACCGATAACAGTTCTACAAGCACCATATTTATCAAATATAGGCTTGAATGAATAAACTCATTTAATTAATCAATCCCTATATTAGTAGATGTATTTAATTAGTACTAAACCTATGCGAAAATGATGCATTAACTTTAAAAAAACGCTTTATATATTAAAAATTAAAATAAAAAATAATACATGTAACTCTTACCAATCCTCTGACGATCAGTAATAATCGACGAATGAGATACTTTGCGGTTTTTACATACATAAAAGAACCTTGGCCCAGAATAATATCGGTGGTAAACTAAGGCCATAACATAACAAATTATGATTTTGCTACGTAATTGCGAAGTCATTTCAGTTACTGATTTATAAAATCTATTTATAAAAGTACTTGTTTAAAACAAGATTTAAGCGAAGATCCGCTGTTAATTCGTTCCATAATATAACATATCAACAGACTTCGGCAATTTTAGTGACATCATATAGAAATCCGATACTATTATAAATTACCTTCACAGACATACATTTTTCCAGTTAGGTATAATACAATAACATCACTAGTTAAAAGATGCAGATAACCTTATTTTAGGCTGTGACTGAGCAAATAGTTGATGTGTAGAGGAAATAAATGATATTTACAAGGTTTTAGTTCATTGTTTTTGGGAATTGTAGTCTATTCTTTTTATAATGTATATTAACAATATTAAAAATAGTTTTCATCAATTTTTCAATATATATATATATATATATATATATATATATATATATATATATATATATATATATATATATATTAGGGTGGCCCTTATTCCTAAGAAAAAAATTTTTTTTCTTTAATTTCACGGGGCACCACGTAATTTGATTATATACCATGAGAAACTATTTCAGTAATTTTTTTGAATTTTTTAAATGACATTTAGGGGTCGCTACCAAGGTTTGAATTTTAAATAAAAATTCAAAATCTGTATTTGTTGGATTCTTTTATTCATAAAGCCAGGACATAAAAAAATATTACAAAATTATTGTTGTTGTTATGAATTAAGATATTATGTAGATATTTGAATCATTTATTTTTAAGATACAAGGGTTGACTTGTTAGTATTAGGGTACGTTTTCCTATACTCTTTTAGCAACAAAAGCAAATATTGCTTTTGTTCTTCATTGGTTGTAATCAATTTATTATATTCTTCCATTAAAGCAACACCGCGCTCAGCTATGTCGTTCACTACTCGCAAAGAATGAACGATATTTTTGGCAGCTACATAATCAGTGTCTTCGTTCCAAGTTTCCACGTCTTTATTCAAAAAAATTGATGAGATACATAGGAACTGGAAGAATCTTAAGAAATTACTACTCACGAAGTTTTCTATATTTTTTTCGTGGATATGTGTGATATCAAGGTTTATTCTTTTTAAGCAATCTTCTGTGCCTTCAATTTTCAGTGCTTCTGTCATTTTTTCCTTCTCTTGAACTGAAAGTTCGTCATCGAAAAAGGCAAACAAAACTAGCTCTTCCGACAAATACCACAAATGATTTAGATTTTTTTTTCAGCGCAACAGTAGCTATATTTTTGTTAAAGCTTTCAAAGGCTTTAAGGTCTTTCAATAATTGTAAGTCGTTTCTTGGTGCTGACCATCTGGTACAGGCTTGAAATCAATATTTAACATAAATCATCACCGTGAAAATGCATATTTCTCTCACAGCCTTTTCGTCCTTCTTCGTTAGCTTAAACTGATATTTAAATAAGTAAATTTTAAAACAGTACAAGGCTCTTGCCATCCATCTAGCTCGATGTAGACCAGCAGGTCTCCTAAATAAAACGCCTTTTTCAGGAACACCTCCTAAGAAAATGGTTGTGAGATTCAACAGTTTTCTGTAGTCATCTCGAGGTTGATGTACTTGTAGTTGTTTTTTTCGGCAAAAGAAATCCTGTCTGCGGCCACTTCTGCAAGAATATTTGCCTCAGCGTCATCTGTTATTGTTTTGTAGTCGCTTTGATCAATAGTGTTCCAATTGTTCTTAAATCTTTTAAATAATTGTATATCAGGACCACTAGATGGGGCAAGCGATTGATCCACTACAGCTGACAACATAATTTCAATTATGTGGTGACGACAGCAAGCCAAAGCATATTTTTGTCCATTTTTCGCACCAAAAGAACGCATACTCCACTTCTTAAGCCGGTATTTACAGCAGTAGTGTCAAAACACAAACATTTTACCTTATCGCTCAAATTCCATGAATTTATAGTTTCGTAGACAGCTGACGCACATGCTTCGCTCGTTCCACGTTCCAATTTTGGAACTGCTAGAAGTTGATCAACTCCATGTCCTGATACCAAAATTGGCAGCCAATCTACAGTTTCGTGTCCAGTAATATCTTCTATAAGTTTACCGTCCCAATGGCTTGTTAATGACGAATTAGGTTTAAACTCGCTTTTGAGAGACTCTGCAACTGCTTTGCGATTTTTCACACGCTGCCGACGAATAGAAGAGCTATTGACATTAAATTCTGATGAATCACATCCTGCACTTTTCAAAGTAGATGTCACGACCATAGTTGCTTTTCTGTCACTCAATTTAGAGACATCGAGACTGGAAGCTAATTGGCTGTTAATAATATCTTTTCGAGCTCGTTTCTGAGGTGGTTGCATTTCGAACAATTCTGATATGCATTCGGAATCAGATGAAGTTGCTTCTTTACTGGTGGTGGCAGACGACGACAAAAGAAACGACAATGAAGAAAAAGAGAGATATCTTTGTTTTCACGTTCGCGCAATTTTTTAAGGCGTTCTCCTTTCTTTTTTATTTTCTTACATTTGTTTAAACTTTTTCTGTCCACTGAACCAATTAAAAATTGGCCTCGATTTTGTCGCATTGCTAATAAAAACTGCTTGTCTTCTTCTACAGTCATAATATTTAAAGCATCACGATGAGCAATATCAAATAAATCTTCTAATTTTTGTTGCCAGTTTTGTTCTTTTTTCTTTAATGCTTCTGAACGTTTTTTCTTGTTTTCTTTATTTCTTTTTAGGATTCTGCCAGTCTTTGAATAGTTTTTCAATTTTACTGATGATATGTTTTTTTAACTGAATTGGTATACTAGCTTTTTCCCACAAATTTATAACTTCGCAAGCCGCCAAAGTCGCAGATTCACGAATGCTTTTCTTTTCTTCATTTTTGTAGTAAAAAAACAAACGCAATAAATACTTCACCGATGGATGGCAACGTTGATTGGTTTAATTCGGATAATAATTGACCGATAAGCCAAACCTTACTTTAATTTCTAGTAGCTTTACCGAGTCCGCTACTTGTAGACACCATTGCAAGTTGAAACACGTTACTATGACTTTTGCAAATGAAACGCGTGCGCTCTCGTTAATAACTTATTACAACTGAAGTGCGAGGCGAGCTAAATCTCGACGCGTCGGTACAGAAGAGGGGTCGAGGGGAGGAGGGGATAAATAGCGATTGTCTATGCGAGTTTCACTTGCACGTAAAATGTAATATAAACACTTAAATGAAACATTAATGAAACCATCATTTAAGCTGTCCTTCAACGCTTTTTGTAAAAACTTTGACAGCTGGTAGCGACCTCTAAACAAGAAAAAAAAAAACTTATTTCATATTTAGATGTATATAAACAAATGACAAAGTGCCCCGGGAATAATTCGAAAGTCAAAAAATAAGAACCACCCTAATATATATATATATATATATATATATATATATATATATATATATATATATATATATATATATATATATATAGGGTGCGGCGCTTAAATCCAGAAAAAATTTGAATTCAGAAAATGCACTTGTGATAATTTTAGTTCAATCTACACCCTTTGGAGAATATTCCAGAATTTTTCCAAATTTTTTGATCAGTACTTTCCGGGATAAGGGGGGGCAGCAATTTTTCGCACTTTTTAAAAATAATACAATGGAAAGTGTGCACAAGTATTACATTATATGTATTTTTACAAGCCTTCATTTGACACCCTACTCGAAGACCTAGTAATTTTTTTTTTTCAGTTCCGGTTTCACCACCTAAAACTAACCCCTTAAATAAAAATTCAACTTTCAAAACTACACGGCTCTGATGAGGCTATCAATTCCTATATTAATGCCAAATTTCAACTTTCTGTGACAAATAGTTTCGGAGAAAATCGGGTGTGACAAACAGACGGACGGACGGACACCGAAGTGTTCTTATAAGTATTTGGTATGAAACACTAAAAAGCTTTAGATGAAAAACAAACATAACAGACCCTAATTTTCTAGAACGTTTAATCCTAATATTAATTTTTTAGCGTTCCGTACTTACGGAATCACTTCGTTATCTGCCGTCTGTCCGCCCGATTTTCCCCCGAATTATGTGATATAGAAAGTTAAAATATGTCACAAATATAAAAATTAATGGCCCAATCACAGCCATGTGGTTTTGATTTGAATGTTAAAAGTTGACTTAAGTCAATCGGAAGTAAAAAAAAAGTGGAGTATCAAATAAAACTTGTGAAAGTTTGAGTTCAAAAATACATATGATGTAATACTCGCGCAAACTTTTCTTTATATTATTTTTAAAGAATTGCCAAAAATCGCTGTTTCTCCACCTTATCTCCAAGAGTACTATCAAAAAATTTCGAAAAAATTCTCCATAAGGTGTAGTTGTGTGAATTTATGACGAGTGCATTCTTCTTCTTCTTTTTCTAGCCATTCTCAATCCTTCGGATATAGGCATCTCTCATGTGCTTCCATATGTCCCTGTTTTGAGCAATTTGAATCCAACTGAGCTCCGCTGATCTTTTAATATCGTTCCTGGGGTCTGCCAGTACTTCTTTTTTCCCATCTGGTCACTTTTTCGCTCCAGTTATCAGTATTTCTGGCCGCATGGCCAGCCCAGTTTCACTTAAAGGAAGATATCCTTTCAATTATGTCGTGAACCCCTGTTTTTTCCTGATCCAACTGTTGGTTTACAGTCCCTAAGTGATATACTTAGAATTTTTTTTCAATTGCTCTCCGATGAACTTGCAATTTTCTAATAATTTTCCGTACCAGAATCCAAGTTTCACTACCATTGTTGTTACTAGTAGAATGCATACATTATATACTTTACTTTTAAGTTTTAAAGGCAGTTTGGACTAAAAGACTTGCTTCATTTTACGTAAACCGCCCATCCGGGCATATCCTTCGATTGACTTCCAATTCTTGATGCACTTTTCCGAGTGTAACTTCCGGTCCCAAATATACATACATACAAAAAGCTTCTGGCACTGTCGGAATACCTACCATAGTTCTCAAAAACTGTGCAACGGAACTAACACCAGTTTTCTGTAGACTTTTCAACCTATCCTACAGAAAGGGAATATTTCCTTCCTGCTGGAAATGTGCCACAGTTCAGCCGATACCTAAAAAAGGCAAGAATACCTTGCCAAATAACTACCGACCAATCGCACTACTTTCAATAATATCGAAAGTCATGGAAAAGGATGTCAATCAGCATCTTCTAAAATACCTTGAAGGATTCAACATTATTAGCAATCACCAATATGGCTTTTGTAAACATAGATCAACAGGAGATGTTCTGACTTATGTAACACATGTTTGGAACAACGCAATTGAACACTTCGGAGAATCTCGAGCGGTTGGTCTTGACAGATCCAAGGCATTCGACCATGTTTGGCACGATGGACTGTTGGTTAAGCTACGCTGTTATGGTATGTCTGAAAAGTTCTGTTTGTGGCTCTCATGTTTCCTCAGAGAGCGTTCTTTACGAGTCGCAGTCGATGGATTTCTTTCTAACACCTTTACTGTTAACGCCGGTGTGCCCCAAGGCTCCATACTGTCTCCTACTCTCTTTCTTATTTACATTAACGTTCTGCTGGAAAAGACCGAGAATCCAATCTACAGCTTTGCAGATGACAGTTTTTTCTAAAAAAGTTAACGTTGCTGAACCCGACATAGTTATGTCGGGGCACCCCATTCCCCTAGCATCGTCACTAAATTTGTTGGGCGTTAATTTGGGAGCAAATATGTCCTAGCATGAACATGTTGCAGGCATACCAAGGAGAGCTTCTCAAAAGTTGGGAATATTATTTCGAACCAGAAAGCTTTCCGCTCCACAACAACTGTTAATTCTTTACAAAGCTCAAATTCGACCAACTATGGAATACTGCTCCCATGTTTGGGGCTCCGCTCCCAAACATACACTGCATTTGTTGGATTCTGTTCAGAGAAGGGCTGTTCATCTGATTGGAGACCCTGAACTGACCGGCGGCCTTGGTTCGCTGGAACATCGAAGAACGGTTGGCGACTTGAATCTATTCTACAAGTATTTTCATGGAGAGTGTTCGAAGGATGTAGCCCGCTTAATTCCTCCCAGAGCGGTACATGTTAGAAGTACATGTCGCGCTGATACTTCATATCCATATGAGGTTCAGCTTGTTACTCCTCGTACAACGCTTTTCAAGCAGTCTTTTATATGGAGAACATCATCCCTTTGGAATGGCTTACCCAGGACTATGTTTCCCACCGAGTACAATTTACAGCGATTCAAGAACAACGTGAATCGCTTTTTCCACACACGTGTCGCTCCTGTAGAGCTTTAGGGACTTTCCTGCAGCACGTGTGCTAGACCCATAAAAAAAAAATACATATGAATCTACCCTTTCCACTTGTGCATGTATCAATATTACGTCATTAATGGTAGTTTGTTCGTTCGTCATGAATTTGGTTTTTGTGATGTTCATCTCTAAACCGACCTTTCTTGTTTCAGTTTGTAATTCTTGGAGCATTTTTTCAATTCGATTTCATTTTCGGCAAAAAGTGCGATATCATCAGCAAATCTTAAGTTGTTGAGTCTCTCTCCGGAATTGTTAAGTCCCCTTTTTGCCCAGTGAAAGCTCTTGAAAATATTTTCTAGTTCCAGGGTGAATATTTTGAATGATATATCACCCTGTTTAACACCTTTCTTTATTTTTACTTCCTTGGTACCCTCGTGTAACCTCACTTTCAGTTTTGATTGTTCATTGATTTTTGTCAGTATATTAATGTACCTTTGATCGACTCTTACGTTTTTCATCGCTTTCTCAATTGCCCAATATTCCACTGCGTCCAAGCCTTTCCGGAAGTCGACAAGTGCAATTTATCTAGTATATAAAAATAAAGATAGGAAATAAAGAATTTGTTGACAACTCATTTGGAGTGTATTTTGTGAAGTCCTTGATCATTTTATTTCTCCGTAACAAAAAATTTTTATTTTAAAAGCAATCCTGGTACGGAACACTAATTGCACAAGTCCGACTTGAACTTGGTCGGTTATTATAATATAATATTATTGCGTGGTTTCTTGTCAGTAATATAAAATTAATAAATCATCGAAATTTCCGAGACGAATCGATAAATATTGGATATCGAATCTGAAATTTTTGATTTATCTTTTTTATAATAATAACCATAAAACCGAAATTAATACTGACAGAGACGTATCAGAATTATTTCAAAAAAAAATCCAAATTAGTTATTTACGATAGTGGATTGAACATTCTTGTAAAAAAAAACAAGGTAAATAACATTTTCTTGCAAAAACAAAAATATACGCCTCAACATAATCTTCGATGGGCTCAATACACTTGGTCCAGCGAGATTTCAATTTTTTTTTTATTTCTTAAAAAAATAGTTTCGACCTGTGCATAATAGTCGTTTACAGCACAAATAACCTCTACATTCTACGAAAATACCTTCCTTCGAGCCAACTTTTTAGGTTAGGATACAAAAAAGCCACTGGGGATCAAATCTGGGGAAAAGGGTGCGTCGGGAACTATTTAGAAGCCCAGCTCGTGCACTTTCATTATTGTAACGGCTGATATGAGTGCAGGCGCATTTTCCTGGTCAAGGAGAATTTTTTACGCACTAATTTTGAACGCTTCTGCTTCAACTCAGTCTGCAAACGGTCCCATAACGTTGTATAATAAGAGCCAGTCATTGTTTTGCCCTTTTCCAAATGGTTCATCATGTTGATACCCTGTGAGTTCCAAGAATAGTTGCAAAAACAGTTGCCGTCACTTTTTTCGGTACACTTTCACCTTCGGCAATCCATCGTTTGGTAGGATGATCCACGTTTCATCTACAGTCACAAAAAAACGCCAGTAAAACTCTAAAAGTTTAGACCCCTTGCAACACAGCAAACTATAGACCTAAGACTAAGTACCTCAGTACTTATAATGGAACTGTAAAAACCTACATTCAATTTTAAAATCCGATGACCTGGGAATAAACATTTTGCACAAAAGAAAACCCCCAATAAAAAAAAACTCTTTGCTCAGCTTCAAAAGTAATTTTTCTAGACAACTTGCGTGTATCTCCTCCTCTATCAGTCATCCTACGTAAGGACAGGGTATTTGTGCCCCTATTTTAGCACATGTTTCTCGGTCTTGGGTTGAATATGATACTGCCGGGAAGGCCAGTTGTTTTAATATGCTGTTACCACCGTGTGGGAGACCGTCCACTCCGTCTTTTGCCCTCGACATTACCTTCCACAATCAATCGCTCTACTTTGTCCGTTCCTCTTGCTATGTGACCAAAGTATCTTAGTATGTTTCTATTGACTATAGTCGTCAGTCTTGTTTAGGATGGAAACATTTGTGCTGTGCGCTGTCCAGGGTAGCCGGAGCATCCTTCTGTATAACCACATTTTAAATGCGCTGATTCGTTTCTTGTCATTTTCTTTAATGGTCCAGGTGCTGCGTATGTAGCAATTGGAAATATTAGTATGTTGATGAGTTGTAATTTGGTATTCTGCGTCAAGTCACTGGCTCTCCATATTTTTGTTAGCTTGGCGGCGCTGTTCTGTCATAGCAAGACGTCTGCGTATTTCATTCTCACATCTGCCGTTGCTTGTTGTTACTGAGCCGAGGTAATTGAAATGACTGACTATTTCATACCTTGCAATGTTTCTAACTGGATGATGATTGTTTCGGACTCTGCCAATGATCATCACTTTCGTCTTGGTTTTTTTTCAACCGTAGCCCATATTTGTTGCTGACGATGTTAAGTCTCTCCATGATGTACTTAAATTCTTCTTTTGAGGCCGCCAAGACTACTAACATTCTCTATACCCAATACCAATTGATATATTACTCTCTTAAAATTATTTATTGCAGAAAATGCCCCTTGTAATCGTGGGCGAAACCTCGAGAATTCTTCCAATTTCAAATGATTTAATAGCAAGAACCATAATGGCATATCAGACCGAAAATGTAAAAGATTTCGTCCCATCTTATGTTTCTATAGAAAATCAGCAATAATTTCAGAAGTTTAACATAATATATAAATCATATAATTATATTTATGACCGATTACCCACCCAAAGTACTCATGGCCGATCATTAAAGTGTTCTTAATAATATTTAGGGTAAGCACGTCAGTAATAAATAAAAAATTGCCTCAATATCATCCCATTTTTGGCTGTCAATTAATTTAGTGAAAGCGTAAAAAATTATCCGTTGTGGTCAATTTCGGGCTGTGTTACTGTTCTGATTGATAATATTATGGTAAACAGCATATAGTACCTTCCAAAAGTTTGGCAGCAGCTATTTTTAATTTAAAAATTAAACTATTGTGAACATCTAAAAACAAATATATACGAGGCTAGTTTGAAAAGTCCGTGCAAAAATAAAAACTACTTATGTGTTTGGGGTAAACCTTTTTTACTTTTCGACATAGTCTCCTTTTAGGCTTATACACTTCGTCCAACGATGTTCTAGTTTGTTGATCCCTTCCGAATAATAGGATTTGTCCAAGTCTGCAATATATCCATTAGTGTCTGCAATCACCTCCTCGTTTGAATAAAATCTTTGTCCCGCCAGCCATTTCTTCAAATTGGGGAACAAATAGTAGTCCGAGGGAGCCAAGTCTGGAGAATAGGGGGGATGTGAAACGAGTTGGAATCCTATTTCCATTAATTTTGCGACCACAACTGCTGAGGTGTGTGCTGGTGCGTTGTCGTGATGGAAAAGGACTTTCTTGTGAGCCAATCGCGGGCGTTTTTCTTGCAGCTCGGTTTTCAAACGGTCCAGTAACGATGAATAATATTCACCTGTAATAGTGTTACCCTTTTCCAGATAGTTGATGAGGATTATCCCTTGCGAATCCCAAAAGGCAGTCGCCATAACCTTTCCGGCCGAAGGAACGGTCTTCGCCTTTTTTGGTGCAGATTCCCCCTTGGTAACCCATTGTTTAGATTGTTGTTTGGTCTCAAGAGTATAGTAATGTATCCATGTTTCATCCACAGTGACGAAACGACGCTTAAAGTCCTACGGATTCTTCTGGAACAGCTGCAAACCATCCTTGCAACACTTCACACGATTCCGTTTTTGGTCAAGCATGAGCAATCGCGGCACCCATCTTGCGGATAGCTTTCTCATGTCCAAATGTTTATGCAAAATATTATGTACCCGTTCAGTCGAGATGCCCACAGCACTAGCAATCTCACGCACCTTAACTCTTCTGTCATCCATCACCATATCATGGATTTGATCAATGATTTCTGGAGTCATAACCTCCACAGGCCGTCCAGAACGTTCAGCGTTACTTATGCCCATATGGCCAGTCCGAAAATTTTGAAACCACTTATAAACTGTTCTAATCGAAGGTGCAGAATCCCCATAATGTTTATCAAGCTTCTCTTTAGTCTCCTGAGGCGTTTTGCCTTTCATAAAGTAATGTTTAATCACCACACGAAATTCTTTTTCGTCCATTTCTTGAAAATCACTCGACTTCCTTGATTCACACGAATGCCAAACACAAAGAAATAGACCAATATGGCTGAAACTTGGTGTGCGTTCATTCAAGAGATGCTACTAACTAAACATGACCTCGATACGCGCCGGTGGTGCCATCTCTCGGACTTTACACGGGTTTTTCAAACTAGCCTCGTATATATATAAATATATATATATATATATATATATATATATATATATATATATATATATATATATATGTCTCTTTTGGCTATTGGGAGACATTTACTAAAGAGATGGAAATATAATTTGTTTTGCATTCTGTGTGTGTTATTAGCTAAGCTTGAGGTATTAGGATTCAACGATTCTCTCCTGGGGTGGTTGAAGACATATCTGAGAGGGCGTGAGTATCAGGTTAAAATTGGCAATGTGCTAACAAATAGTTTTATTGCAGTTTCTGGAGTGCCACAGGGCGCCCATTACTCTCCGCTCCTTTTCACTTTGTTTGTTAACGATATCGCCAGTCATATATTGAGCTCTGATTTCCTTATGTCCGCCGATGATCTTAAGGTGTTTAAGAAGGTTTTGAATGTACAGGACGTCCGGGACTTGCAGGCGGACTTGGATAGGCTTGTAAATTGGGCTGAGACAAACTGTCTACAGCTTAATGCATCTAAATGTAAATCTGTTAGCTTCTTTAGAGGACATAAGAATGTCATTAGTAATTATGTTAATAATGGAACAGTGTTGGACAGTTTGAACAAAGTGAAGAAACTAGGAATAATATTTGATTATCGCCTCTCTTTTTGTGATCATTACATATATATTATTAATAAGTCCAGTAAAATTTTGTGGACTTATATCTAGAAATTTCAAGGATTTATCACTGTCCTCATTAAGGATCCTGTTGCACGTTGGTGAGGTGTGTTCTGGAGTCTTCAGCGGTTGTCTGGTCGTTGTTTGAAGTACGTAAGTACAATCTCGAAAAAATTCAGAACAGGTTTCTACGACTGTGTGCTTATAAGTATGATATGGCAATAGCTGACCATGATTATACTGTTACTAGGGACCATATGAACTTGAATCTCTTAGCTCATAGACGTTTGGTGAGTGATCAGTATTTTCTGTATAAGATAATTTACGGGTTGATAAATTGTCCTACTTTATTATCATTCGTAAAATGTAATATACCTCAAAGATATTTAAGGTAAAGTGAGTTGTTCTTTACTGGCTTCCACAGGACTAATTATGGTTATCATTCACCACTGCTGAGGGCTATGAAATTCATAAACCAGTGCCGGGAGCTGAACATTTTTTCAAGTTCCCCCTCTTCCTTAAGAAGGGATGCTCTGGCGTTGATTGTTTCACGGTAGGAATGTAAGCCGTTCTTGTGTGTTATTTTGTACCAAGACAAACAAAATCTAGTTCATTAATAAGCAATAAAGAAGTGTAATACAGTAGAACCCCGGTTATCCGAGGTAACGTGGGAGGCACCCTCCTCGGATAACTGAAAACTCGGATAATCCGGATTTGTTTTTTATTCAATCAAAAAATAAACACCAATACTTTAAACCGATGTATTAACGTTTTTAACATATAAATAGGTACATACATTATAAAACAGTGAAATATGTATCTATTCGCTTCTGTTTCATATTGCATCTTCTTTTTCTCGCTGCAATGTTTCTCCATCTATTAAGAAGAAGCAAATCCGCTGGGGTTACCTCTGGTTGTTGTTCGATATACCTCAAAGCTGTTTCCAAAGAAGCAAAACCTTCTTGATGAGAGATCTTAGTGGGAGGCTGTTCATCCACCGCCGCTTCGTCATCGTCATCTGATTTTTCGGTTTCCTGAAAGGCATTCGTTATTTCTTCAATACTCATTTCTTCTTCTAAATCATCTGCTGTAATCTATTCAACAACATCTTCTCTTGTCGCATTTTCGCAACCTTTTAATTTTTGCATTAATTCAAATAAACTTTTTCCTTTTTCTTCTATCTCGTTGTCAAAATTTGAACAGGACATTTCTCCATGACTTCTCAATTTCAAAGCTAATTCATTTAATGGAGTATCATCTTCACTGTCATTATAGTCCTCAAAATCAATAACTTTTGACCAAGATTTTTGAATAGTAAATAATATTTTTCAGTGTAACCTTTCTCATCCCATTGATAATATCCTCCTTTTCTGTGTATTCTAACAGATGTTCAAGATATAAACGCCTATAATTTTTTTTAATGTTTTCGAGGATGCCTTAATCCATTAGTTGCATTATGCTGGTTACATTTGGAGGAAAAAATTTTACAACGATTTCGCCTACATGAAGTCTTTCTCCAGGGTGAGAGGCGGCATTATCCATTAACAAAATTGCTTTAATAGGAAGACGGTTTCTGTTCAAAAATTTAGCCACAGATGGCACGAACTCTTCTTCAAACCAGTTAGTAAATAAGGTCGCATCCATCTATGCGCTCTTCTGACTTTCGTAATATACTGGTAGGGCTTTGGGTGAGATGTCTTTTAAAGCTCTTGGACGTGCAGACTTGTCAATCACCATCAGTGGGATTTTGTGCTTGCCAGATGCATTGGAACATACCATTATAGTTAATCTTTCCTTACTTCGTTTGTGCCCAGGAGCTGATTTTTTCTGTCAAGATGCCAATGTTTTTGATGAAATTTTATAATTCAGACCAGTTTCGTCACAGTTGTAAATTTGATCACATTTGTATCCACAATCTTTGATTTGTTTTTTAAAGTTCTGCTTAAACTTTTCAATTGATGACACATCAGCAGAAAGTTTTTCACCACATGCAGTCAGTTGTCGTACACCGTACCGTTTTTTCCAGCGGTCAAGCTATCCAGAACTGACGGTAAACTGATCTATCTCTGGGAATTGCCTACTAATCATTATTGTTTTCCGTTGTAAAACTGGACCTGACAGAGGCACACCTTTTGATCTCTCTTGGTTAAACCACATGAATAAAGCTTCGTTAACCTTTTCGTAGTCGCCGGTTTTCATTGATTTTCTTCCTGAGGACGAGGAGGCTTGATTTAGACACCACTCTTCTATTTTTGTGCGGTTTCTTTTCCAATCTCCAACTGTTACCTCATCTACTCCATAATCTCGTGCAACAACTTTAATTGTCTCTCCTGCTTCAATTCTTCTGATGGCTTTTAATTTTTCTTCAATAGGAACGACGATTCTTTTACGCTTGTTTTGCTCCATTATAATACGACAAACAAAAATTCAAACAAAGCAGTTCGTATTAATTACACTTAACTACCAGAACTCCAACCAAATAAATTATGTTAGTATACTCGTACTTCTTCGTAGTAAACGCTATAATGCACTGCATTCACGCAAATTTACATGCTGAAAGAGTCCAAAAACATAAGTAGGGGAAGCCCTCACACGGGCCAGGGGGATTTCCCGAAGGCCCCGACGATTTTAAATGGAAATATGTACATATATATTTTAGAAGCTCGGTTAATACGCAGCATAGACGCGCGTACCTCGGATAATCAGGTTCTTAGATTGGCTCGGTTAATCCGGAGCTCGGATAATCGCAACTCGGTTAATCAGGGTTCTACTGTATATAATATTTTTAACTCTTAATATTTATTTCGTTTATAACGACCACTCATTCATAACGAACAAATCTTGTGGAGTGCTCGTTGTATCAAAGTATATCTTGTTCTAATTAATCAAATAAGTAACTCGTGACCAGCTTCTTTTTGTTATAAACTAATACCTATCTAAAAATTATTATAGTATGCAACATTTTCAAAGTATTAATCACGAACTGGTTTATTTCAAAACATTTTTTTTTCTTTAATGAGCCCAACTTTCAGAAGTATTCTTCTTGGACAATCAATTGTTTTCTTTATGCACTCGGTATAATATTTGTATGAATATAAATTCCTCGTGACGTTAAAGTAATAATTTGGCTCAATAAAGCAGCACGACTTGAAAAGTAATTTAATATATACTTTTGGCATGAAAAATTAGTTCTTAGCAGCTATTGGATGCTCAGATGCACTATATATGTTTCTTATTTGTTCGTCTTGAAATAAATTGGTACTGATTTATGAGTTGACGCTTGTAAATTTTCTTTGATTAGACACATAAACGCACAAAATACAGAATTTGGCATATGTGCAAGATATTCCTTTTAGTTATTTTTCAATGATTTATAATTATGTTTAAACAGCTCTTAGGTAAAAAGTTGCATGCAATTTATGCAGTTTACGTAGCTCTTTCGAAAAGGTATATTGCAGGGTATACATCCGTTTCACTCTATCTTAAACTAACAGCCAACATCATTATAAAATTTTTGCTTATATTAGCCGATACTTGTTGGAAATCCATTACAATAAAAATATAGAAACACTCTAGTTTCAATTTCCAATTTATTTATTTTAACGACTGAACAATTGTTTCAAACACACAGTGTCTTCTTCAGGAGTATATTAAGAGTAACTAAACTATTTTAAATAATATTGTAAGTAATATGTTCCTTAAACTATAATTTATACCTGTTTGGGGGTAATTAAATTATGAACAGTTATATTATTTTTATAAAGTATAAATCTACGGTAGAATTTCTAAGAACCACTAAAAATGGAGTAAGGGAGAATGATTTAAATCTACTTATTCGTTTAATAGCTGGTTGGAATTTTTACGTTTACTAATTTCGAGACTTTCTAGGAGATTTAATTTTTTGGATTTATTTTCTGTATGTAGGGAACTATAAATTTATAAAATTATGTGATTCATTAATTACATGGATTGCATAATGTGAGTTGCTATTGTTTTTTAAATAACTGTTATTTGTCTTCTTTAATACGGGTCTACCAGTTTGTCCAACATAGTTTTTGAGTACAAGATCCACAATTCAATAAATAGACGCCTGATTTTTTAATTATATTAGATTTAGATTTGTTATTCAGAATTATATTCCCTAGAGTGTTATTAGTTTTAAATGCTATTTTGTGTTAATCGTTTGGAGGATTTTCTCTCCCGATTGATCAAAAATAGGATCGTGTCAAAGATTCAGAACTCTGATTGGCACTGTAGATCAAACATGGATCCACCACTGAACGCCTAAGTCTAACAGTCTGCCCGTAGAGTGACTGGAACCGCATAAAAGTAGACCGAAGCGCCCAAAAAACAAATATCAGTCTGAAAGGTTTTGACGAGTATTTTTTGTGATGTGCACTGAATAATACTGATCGACTAGCTTGAGAAGCGCACAACAATCACCGTAGACTATTGAGTTGGTTTATTGGACCATTTGAACGGTAAAAACAAAAAAAGTTCACATTTAGCAAAAAAAAAGATTGTTTCACCAAGATAATACACCAGCCAACAAGTGCATAAAATCGATAATGAAATAAGACCAATTTGGCCATGACTTGCTTGCTCATCCGCCGTATTCACCAGATCTGACCTCCAGCGATTATTAACTCCTTCCATATTTGAAAAGGTGGCTTCAGGGAATATTTGGTTCAAATGTAGATGTCAAATGAGAAACTGAGACTTATTTTAGAAAGCTTGACAAATTATGCTATATAAAAGGTATCCAAATGTTGAAATATCGCTGGATTAAGTTTATGGCTGTTGAAGGAAACTATGTTGAAGAATAATATCGATTTTTGGGAAAAAAAACATTGTTTGTCAGGATTTTTCACCCCACGTAATATTTTGATGATGGAACACAGATACATAAACTCTCAAGCATATGTAAAGTTATGAAGAATTCAATTTTATGACCAGTTAATCGCACCGTGTTAACATTTACTCGCTTTCCTTATGTTCATTTCGAATCATAGACGATTCTCTTGGTCACTGAAATTACTATTAACCCTTAACAGTACCTCCTATTATTCTAGAGGTTTAAAGTATTTTACAGGCGCACAGTAGTCCGAAAACCCGAAAAACTGGCCATAATGTAAGAAATAAAAAAGGTTCTATTTAGGAATTTTTACCTGTTTGAATACTTTTGTCACTACTGTGATATACGACCAATCAGGTGCATCTTCCGCTTGCACCTGTCTCATAACTTTCATTTCATTGGGAAGCGTCGAGTGCCACCCAGCATCTCTCGTGAAACACGTCAGACGTAATCAAGTTTAAACTATTATAGAAAGTACAAAAGTGAACGAATTTTAATTGTGTAAAATGAATTCTGTTCTTGAAGATGAATAAAATTTCAGTATGTTTCTGGAATTTCATATGTACTTAATGTTAACTAAGTAATTAATTGTTCAATTATCGAGTTTTTTAAGAAAATATTCCCAAAAATCTTGAAGGAACAAGCAGTAAGTTAAAAACTCCATTGAACTCTAACGTGAAATGAGTTGAAGGTTGTTTATTAGATATTTTTTGCCAAAATATCTAAAAATTGAGTGCTAGATGTCGCAAGTTTGGTATCCATATTAGTTTTTGTGCGAAGGTGTGTGTGGTTGGACGCGTTTTTCTTAAAATTCAAGAAAATGTTGCAAACTAAAATTCTTAAAAAATTCGGAATAATGTTATAAAATTCAATCAATTGTTTGGGGCACTCCATTCCCCTAGCATCGTCGCTCAATTTGTTGGGCGTTAGTTTGGCAGCAAATATGTCCTGGCATGAACATGTTGCAGGCGTAGCAAGGAGAACTTCTCAAAAGTTCGAACCAGAAAGCTTTACACTCCACAACAACTGTTACTTCTTTACAAAGCTCAAATTCGACCAACTATGGAATACTGTTCCCATGTTTGGGGCTCCGCTCCCAAACATACACTGCATTTGTTGGATTCTATTCAGAGAAGAGCTGTTGATCTGATTGGAGACCCGGAACTGACTGGCGGCCTTGATTCGCTGGAACATCGAAGAACGGTTACTTGAGTCTGTTCCACAAGTATTTTCATGGAAAGTGCTCGAAGGATGTAGCCCGCTTAATTCCTCCAAAGCGGTGCATGTTAGAAATACACGTCGCGCTGGTGCTTCACATCCGTATGAGGTTCAGCTTGTTACTCCGCGTACAACGCTTTTCAAGCAAGTCTTTTATATGGAGAGCATCATCCCTTTGGAATAATTTGCCCAGCGCTGTTTTTCCCACCGAGTACAACTTACAGCGATTCAAGAACAACGTGAATCGCTTTTTTTTTCCGCACACATGCAGCTCCTGGAGTGCTTTAGCGACTTCCCTGCAACACGTGTGCTAGACCCATAAAAAAAAAAAAAATTGGGAAATTTGTTGCAAAATGTGAAAAATAGTTAACAAATTCGAGTAAATTTTGCAGAATGGGAAAAATACTATAAAAATTCTGTAAATTATTACAAAATGATAAAGTTAATTAATCAATTCGGGAAAATGTTGCTAAAACTGAAAAATACTTGAAAATATCAATAAAATGTTACTAAATTGAAAAATAATTTTAAAATTCGCCGCGGTGATAAGAATTATACAATTTACATTTATAATTAAGGAGAGGCCCATTTTACAACACTGTAAAGAAAAGATGTTGATAGCAACCAGAATATGCTGGGATTAATAATACGCTACATTCTTATTGCTAAAAAGAACTTCTCTGCGTTCTTTTGCATACAATGTTACAAAATATTGATCCCTCTTAATTACAAATGGGAATACATCACATGTATTTATGCTGTTAACAAATAACTTAAGAGAAAATATAGTTCAGTTTGATGAAACCAGTTATTACCTGTCTTCCGCGAAGCGAACACAACCACCATCCTTCTATATTAGCTGTGTTCTGTTCAAGCACAACCAGGGTATCACCTTTTTGGAAAGCTAACTCATCTGGAGAATCAGGAATGTTGTCGTAGAGGGCTCTAGCCAGACAATGCTGAAACAAATGAAAATATTTAGATTTAAATTGTGATACAATAATAAGTTATTTTACAAATTCTAGGTGTTCTTTCCACCTCGAGCAAGGGCTACTAAATTTCCTTAAAACTAATAACCGGCCAAGTGCAAGTTGAACTTGCACAATTAGTGTTCCGTACGTTGATTGCTTTTAAAATAAAAAAATTTATAACGGAAGTATAAAATGATCAGTGACTTCACAAAACACACCCCAAATGAGTTTTCAACAAAGTTTGTTTCCAATCTTTACTGAAACTTGATGACCTTGAAATTTTTGTTTTTTTTTATATACCAGATAAATTATTAAAGGTAATGCACTCGTGATAATTTTCGTTCAATCTACACCCCTTGGAGAATATTCCAGAATTTTTTCAAAATTTTTTGATAAGTACTTTTCGAGATAAGGCGGGTGGACAGCGATTTTTAGCGATTTTTTTTAAATAATACAAAGAAAAGTGCGCGAAAGTATTACATTATATATATATTTTTTACTCGTGTTTTCACAAGCTTTCATTTGACACCACACTCGATTACCTAGTAAAAAATTTTTTTTTCACTTCCAATTTCACCCCCCAAAACTAACCCCGCAAGTCAAAATTTAACTTTCAAAACTACATGGCTCTGATGAGGCCATCAATTCCTATATTATTACCAAATTTCAACTTTCTATGACAAATAGTTTCGGAGAAAATCGGGTGTGACAGACGGACAGACAGACACCGAAGTGATCTTATAAGTGTTCCGTACGGAACACTAAAAATTTAGAATAGTAAACTCTGCTCAAGAGATGAGGAATAAAACCGCCAGAGTTTCACATGATTACCGACAACTTTTTTTTCTGATTTTAGGGCACGTGTACACGTGCTACAAGAAAATCCCTTAAGCGCTACAAGCTCGACGCGTGTGGGGGGAAAGTGATTCACGTTGGTCTTGAATTGCTGTAAATTGTACTCGGTGGGAAACGCCTTCAAAAGACTGCTTGTAAAGGGTTATACGGGGAGTGACACGAATGTAAAGTATTAGCACGACGTGTATTCCTAGCATGCACCGCTTTGGGAGGAATTAAGCGGGGCTACATCCATCGAACACTTTCCATGAGAATACTTGTAGAATAGACTCAAATCGCCGACCGTTCCTCGATTATCCAAGGAATCAAGGTTGCTATACTCTATTTATTTGTAACTGATAGTAATAAAAATGCCAATGAACTGACCGCATTTTCGGAGATAGATTGGTAATACTTTTTTCATTGTTGTTTGACTTCCTCATTTGTATATTTTTTAATTAATAAGGTTTCATTATAAAACGTTATTTTCTAATAAATGTTTAAACATTATAAAAACTGTTTCATTCATACTATTCGCAAATAATACGTATACGCCCAGGCGCACCACCACTGCTCAAAACTATTTCAAACTATTTAGCCACAAACAACAAAAAAAGGGTAGTTTCCTTATTGTATTCAAACATAAGAGATTGCACAGATTAGACCGATGCCAAATGGTATTCCAATAAAGTTGTTATACTGTTACACTACAGGTAAAATGTAAGTAAAACTCTGGGGCCTTTACTAATGCTTGACACTAGTTTGCATATTCTAAATAGAATCCAACAGATGCAGTGTATGTTTGGAAGCAGAGTCCCAAACATAGGACCAGTATTCGATCGTTTGTCGAATTTGAGCTTTGTACAGAATTAGCATTAGAATGTAGAGTAAAAAGCTTTCTAGTTCGAAATAATATTCCCAACTTTTGAATCGCAATGCCAAAGGAATGGCGTGCCATAATCTTTGAAATTGGTCCTTTTGATTTTCGCGAAATAAAACTTAATATCTCTCTCGAGTACGCCATTATGAATCCTTGCAATTTGATATATTATGTTCAAAATGGCGCTATTTCATATGACAGAAAATTTACAGGAGATATGTTTCACAATCTTCCTGGAAGAGATGTTATTGTATGCGAAAATTTTTAATGTATATCGAAATCGTATTATTAAAATTGCAGATGTTTCCAAATTGATGCTATTTACATATTTATAACGGCATGTTACTGACATCAGTATGACGTCTTTTGTCTGTAAACATATTAAAAAATACAAGTCAGTCATCGAATATTAAAAGAAAGAACTTGTAATATAATATTCATCCTTACGAGGAACTTACATTTATTCTTTTTTATTATTCCTTGTTTTACAAATGTTCGTCATATTTCATGTTATATCCAAAAGACTTTAACATGAGAGTCAAACTACAACCTAAATCGATAGGATTTTTGTTATTCTTCCAGCGTTTTAAAAGTCCATCCAGTATATTGGGTAGGCATAATTAAAGCAAAGAAATTAAGATCAACTACTAAAACTTAACAATTTCCATATTTTAGCAGTTTACTATTCTCTCATCTGTCAGTCTATCTCAGGATGCATTTCGTCGTATTACGACTTATCAACCAAGCTAGAATCGACTCTGTCTGGGGCTGTTTAAAGCCACTAACCGATAGAGGATGTACTTAGCAAATTGCTAATAATTACTACTAGGCAGTGACATGATTAGAGTTCTATCCAACGTCAAACAGGATTTTAAAATCAGCACAATAGCTCAGCGTCAGGGATTTTTAGCTCTCATTAAATATTAACAGACTGCATCATCATATAGAAAGTTTTTTGGATACAAAATATGATAAAAAAAAGTTTGCTAAAGTTTGATGTACGCTAAGCCACAAAATCCAAACTAAAATCAAAAATTCGATTTTTCGGTAATACCTCGAAAAATAAAAAACCGGTCAAGTGCAAGTTGAACTTGCACAATTAGTGTTCCGTAAGTTTTTATTTGACACCACACTCGAAAAAAAAATTTTTTTTCACTTCCGATTTCACCCCTCAAAACGAACCCCTTAAGTCAAAATTTATGTTACGGTGGTATCAAATGATCAGTAACTTCACAAAACACACCCCAAATGAGTTTTCAACAAGGTTTGTTTCCAATCTTTACTGAAATCTGATGACCTTGAAATTTTTGTTTTTTATATATACCATATAAATTATTAAAGGTAATGCACTTGTGATAATTTTCGTTCAATCTACACCCCGTGGAGAATATTCCACAATTTTTTCGAAATTTTTTGATAAGTACTTTTCGAGATAAGGCCCGGGACAGCGATTTTTCGCGAATTTTTAAAAATAATACAAAGAAAAGTGCGCGCAAGTATAATATTATATATATATTTTTTAGTCGTGTTTTCACAAGCTTTCATTTGACACCACACTCGATGACCTAGTAAAAAAAATTTTTTTTCACTTCTGACTTCAACCCCCCAAAACTAACCCCTTAAGTCTAAATTTAATTCTCAAAACAACATGGCTCTGATGCGGCCATCAATTCCTATATTATTACCAAATTTCACCTTTCTATGTCAAATAGTTTCGGAGAAAATCGGGTGTGACAGACAGACAGACAGACAGACAGACACCGAAGTGATCTTATAAGTGTTCCGTACGGAACACTAAAAAGATATCGAAAAGCTAATAGCACCGCGTGAAAGAGCGGAAAATTTTACAAAAAAATAGTATAAAGATTTTTTCACCGTGAGAAATGTAGCGCGCCGAACAGGTTATTTCGAAAGTCTACGCGCTCCGCTCGAAGGTTAATCGATATTTCTTATTTTCAGAGAGTAAAAAAAAATTAAAAGATAGCTTTTTGAAGAGGAGACTTTCAGCTTTCCGAAGATACTAATAGTTGTTATTTTTGTTACTTTATAACTTGTAAAAATTAAAACGAAATTTTTGTTTGAATAATTTTAACCAGCATATAGTAAATTACAAATATTTAATAAAATATAGTATTGCATATATTATTATTATACCTTAAGTTTAAATATAAGAATATGTTATTTAAAAATTGTGTTTTAAAATATGAAAATTTGCCTGTCGTAATGCGCCGCCGGCAGTTTTACGTTCAAAGCCGTACAAAATGGTCAAAAAAAGTTGGACAATTTTTTTTTAGTTACAGTTAAAAATATACTCGGAAATGAGAGATAAAAGTCTAAGCTTTAAGTATAAAGTATTTATATTTCATTTAAAGATCTAAGTACAAAGCAAACAGTTATTGAAAACACAAAAATTCTAAATTACTCGAAGAAATTAAATGAATTACGTATTCTCTGGCCGTCACATTGGATCCGCCACTTTAAATTTTTCAAATCTGTCATCGGATTCTTAATCAGCACCCCGAGAATTCCCTTAATAACCAATTTCAAAATATTTAGCAGTATACGGAAACGCAAATTTAAGCATAAATGTGGTCGAGAGCATGAGTCCCACTACAACTGAAGGGGTCAAATACTTATGTTAAGCTAGAATAAATATACTTTCTTATTTTGTCATAACAATGTTCATTTAATAGAAGTAAGAGGCTATGCCTTGCTTGTAAGTCAATAAAGAAAATGAAAAATGAAAATTAATTCATTTGTGGTCCAAAATGAATTGTTGGTATGTTGGCGGTTGAAAACAGAGAGCTTTTTTTTTAAAGTCACACTCCATTTAAATCGTTACTTGGACCTCCAGAAACTATTACACTGGTCAACAAAAAAAAAAATTGCTTGTTTCCTGTGATTTTTTTTGTTTCTATCTCAAATTGACGCGTATTTTTTAAATATGGCAACAATTTTTCTCTAACAGCTTTTGTTTTTGAGCTATAGCTAACTACCCTCATTTACTATTTTTACTTAGATTTTCGTTTTTTATTGGACACTAAAATATATTTTGTTGTTGTTTTAGATATGGCTTCGTCAAGAAGATGTTGTGTGCTTAATCCCGATTGTTTTTGCTATATTTGTGGTGAATATATATTTGCAAAATATCGAAAACCTATATCGGACTTTGTGAAAACTGCGTATCATCAATACTTTAAAATAATGTGTAATCAGGACAAGCCATGGGTTCCTCATATTGTATGCCAGAAATGTGGGGTATGTCTACGGTTATGGTCCAGTGGAAAAAGAGATGCAATAATGTTCGTAACACCCATGATTTGGCGAGAACCTCGAAACCATCATGACGATTACTACTTCTACGTTGTGAAAATAAACGGAATTAACCCTGGAAATCGAACTAAGTGGTCATATCCTAACTTATCTTCTGCTCAACGACCTCAATTAAAATCACAAGAGGTACAACCCAGCACATCTAAATCTTCTGATGATCCAAATCTCTGTGAACCCGAACGAAATACATCAAGTGAAGACTCTGATTCAGACTACAAATGTAGCCTTTCAAAACCTCAACCATTTAATCAGAAAGAACTAAATGACTTAGTAAGAGATCTGAACTTACCAAAAGAAGCTTCTGAAATTTTAGCATCTCGTTTAAAAGAAAAAAATTTGCTTACTCCGGAAACCAACATTACATTTTATCGTACCCGAGAAAAAAATCTGTTACCGTATTTTTCTCAAGAGAAGGATTTAGTTTTTTGTAACGATGTTGGTGGTATTTTGCAGCAGATGGGATTAAAACAGCACCAACCTAGTGATTGGCGTCTTTTCATAGACAGCAGCAAAAGAAGTTGAAAACGTGTTTCTCTTCATAACGGTAACAAGTACGGATCTATACCTATTGCACATTCGACGACTGTAAAAGAAGAATACATAAATGTTTCTAAGGTTATGGAAAAAATTAAGTATCAAGAACACAAATGGGTCATTTGTATTGATCTGAAAATGGTTAACTTTCTTTTAGGTCAACAAGGGTGGTACACAAAGTTCCCTTGTTTCATGTGTCTCTGGGATAGTCGTGACAAACAACACTATTGGTCACAAAAAGTTTGGCCAGTGCGAGAAGAGCTAAAAGTTGGTACAAAAAATGTTATAAACGTGCCTTTAGTTAGCAGAGACCGCATCATACTTCCACCACTTCATATTAAACTCGGCATAATGAAACAGTTTGTGAAGGCCCTTGACCAAAGTGGCGAATGTTTTAATTTTCTTTCACGCAAGTTTCCAGGATTAAGTTCAGAAAAATCGAAAGCTGGTATTTTTCATGGGCGACAGATTAGGCAACTCGTGAAAGATCCTAATTTTGTCAAATCAATGACTGAAGTCGAATCCAAAGCTTGGAATTCATTTGTTTTGGTTATGAGTAGCTTCCTAGGCAAAAAGAAATCTGACGACCATGTCGAGCTTGTTGAGTGCATGCTATCGAACTTGCAAGAGCTAGGGTGCAACATGAGCATAAAAATCCACTTCCTGCACTCGCATTTAGACCGATTTCCACAAAATCTGGGTGATTTTAGTGAGGAGCAGGGTGAAAGATTTCATCAGGATCTTCGGACAATGGAAGAGCGTTATCAGGGGCGGTGGGACTCACATATGATGTCAGACTACTGCTGGAGTTTGCAACGAGATCTACCTAAAGTCGTTCATTCAAGGAAATCTTATAAAAGATCATTTGCTAATGTTTAATAGAAATTTTGTTAACATAATGTATTATTTTTTTGTATTTTTTTGGCAAAATAATAAAACCGTATATTTCAAAAGGTAAAGCTGTTAGCAATCTCCCAGTATTTTTTTCTTAGTCAGGGCCATAGAAATACCCAATAACAGAAAAAAAAATAAAGGAAACAAAACTTGTGTTGACCAGCTGAATACGACTTTTTTAAGAACTTTTTTTTCAGCTCAATATGCAAATTTTTGCGGAAAAAATGAAAAACTCGCCAAATTGCTGTAAAAAGAGTCAAACAACTCAAAAACTTAATTTTTGAGTTATCACCAGGAATGGGTACGTTAAATATTATTCTATTAGTCCTCAAAAGCTTATAAACTTTACTTCACCAGTTAGCCCAGAGATGGGATTTGTGTCGTTTTTGCCGATTCAGTCATATTATGCTTATAATACATTGGTGACACATTAAGAGGTGCTTAATAAATGTGATGGTGTATGTATACTTTTAAACAATATACAGTGCATTATTTCGAGTTGTGTCACTTTTGGTCATAAAAAAGCAGTCTTTCATTGAAAATATTTCGTGTTGTCACTTTAGTTGATCAAAGGAAACTAAACTAAAACGAAGAAGAACAATCTAAAATCTTTATGCAAGAAGAACATATATTTTATTTTAAATATTTTTTTCAAATTACGGTAAAATTTAAAAAAAAAAAACTATAAACCATATTTTTGTAAAATTTTCCGTTCTCTCACGTGATGCTATTAGTTTTTCGATATCTTTTTTATTTTTAAAGATATCTGCAAAAAACCGAATTTTTCATTTTATTTTCGATTTTGTAGGCTTAGCGTACACTTTGGAGCAGCAAACTTTTTTTTATTGTATTCTACGTCCAAAAAATTACAAATAGTTTGTATATAGTTACAGTGCCAAAATGCAGCCTGTTAACATTTAATGAGAACTGTTCGTCAAATTTTGACAGAATTTTAAACTGACTGAACTGTACGACGCACAAGTATCTCCGCTGAAGTTATTACATTATACATTATAGGTATTCATAAATTTCAATTGTCTTCCCTTTATGATTTTAAATAATAGCCAATTAACTTACAGTCCCTGGCCAAATTATTAGACGCACTGCAAGATTTCATGTAAAATATTAATTACCGAGTGATATTGTACCGTTTTATTATTTTAAATTGATTTGTTTTTTATTTTTATATTATTCAATCAATTACCTATTTATTTGACATAAATAAAACAGCATTAATTTAGAAAAGCATAAGTTTATTAAGTTTTAAAGAAAAGTGAAATTAATGTTAGTAAAAGTCAATATTTAGTTGAGCCACCTTTAGCCGCTATCAAAGCTTTAATTCTGCGCGGCATGCTATCAATGCAAGATTGTACTGTCTCCTGCATTTGAGGATGATGATTCCACACATGAATAATCTTTTCTAGGAGCTGGGTTTTGTTGGTAATCACATCTTTAGCTACTTCTCTTTTCATCAGCTCCCACACATTTTCAATGGGTTCATATCAGGGCTATTACCCGGCCAATCCAACAGAGGGATATTTTTTTCTGCCAAAAAAGGTTTAACAGACCGAGCAGTGTGGCAGGGAGCTCCATCTTGCATGAAAGTGAATGGTTCCCCATTTGGAAACCATTCTCTGAGCTGCGGAATCAACCGATTTTGTAATACTTCTTTGTACTGATCTTGCCTCATTATTCCTTTGACGACGTACAGACGTCCAGTGCCCTTGCCGCTGATGACTGACCAAATCATCACTTTGGTGGGATGTTTAACCGTCGGGACGACACAATCAGGATGAAACTTTTCTCCATGACGACGACGCACATACTGAGCTTTATTCTGCAAAAATTCGAATGTGCTTTCGTCACTGAAGCAGACCTGTCAAAAATAGGAAAAATATATAAACTTCCATGTTTATTTGCTTTATTTAACTGAAAATGATAATAATGTATCAATTATTGATTAAATTGCTGTATCTTACCGATCTCCAGAAGTCCACATCTTTGTCTTGCCATTGTTTGGCCCACTTCAGGCGCTTTGCTTTCATTGCAGCTGTTAACTTGGGCTTCCTGGCGGGGCGACAGGCCTTAAAATCTAATTCTTTCAATTTTCTTCGAACACTGCGCTCAGAAGCATTTACGCTAGCATCCTGGAGTTGTGATTTTATTACCTTTGTGGTAGCAAATCTGTTTTCTACACAAATTTTCTTCAAACATCTCTCTGACCGTGGAGTGAAAATTGGTTTTCTACCGCATCTTTTCTTTCTTTTCGGGCTTAATTCCTTCCCTGACTCAATTTTCTTTTTTATGCGTCGTACACTAGCTTCAGAAACTTCCAATCTTCGTGATATTTCTCGGTTTGTAAATGTTTTCGCAATCACAAGGGCCTTCACTTCAGCTTTTTTAGGTGGTGAAAGATCGCCTTTTCTACCCATAATGAAAATAGTCCAATTACTTTTTTAAAACACTGCATACAAAATAAACTAATAACCAAGTAGTATAAAACTGTTAAACAAACAATCACAGTCCATAAAGCCACAGAAACATGTCCGTACCTGACTCGATTCCGATCGCGACTGATACAGGTTTGTACTTCTTTACGTTCATGTATCACTTTGTCAACACAATGTTGCCATATGTTAAAAATAAATACAAATATGTAGTCTACAACAATTCTTTTAAATAAAAATCAATAATATTGTAGTTTAAATATACCATTATTGCATAAAAACTCTTAAGAAACATAAAATTACTAAAAAAAATACAGTGCGTCTAATAATTTGGCCAGGGACTGTATATGTGTTACAAACTGTACATCCGCACGTAATTTTTTTCTTTAAAATTTATTAATTTCCAAGTCATATGAACATACTATAATATGCATTAGACATAGGATACGTGAAACAATGAAGTGATAAAAAAGATAAAAAAAAAAATGACACATCATTTAAATGACCATGGTATGTGTTTTGCCGCCAAGCCGCGATCTTAATCATTTTTTATACCTTGCATATGTTCTCCACAACACACAACAAAGATAACACACAAAACAAAGATCTTTATTGGTATATACACATACACAAGTAGTGACAACTGACCTAACTGCAATAAAACCTTCATGCATTTAACTCATCTAAAACTAGTTGTATCACGCCTACATCCCTTTCAAGGGACTTTTAATCCGTCAAAAGTGGTTTTTAATAGCATTACGTCATTCTCTGTTGACGTACTTGACTAGACACTATTATGCTACTGAAAATGTATTCATCCTTTATGCCTGCCCATTTAGACCCTTTTTATGACCCATTTTTCTACCGGCACAAATTGAATATCGTGATGCGCTAGCATCATCATTTTCAGGTCAAGAATTTTTAAGACAGACGACATTTATTTTAAGGCAGATATACAAACATATTTATAAAGCTTAAAATATGTCAAAATATTATACTAAATAAAATATAACAACCATCAACTACACTTACAAATTATAATTATATTAAGGGACCATCCTATTCCATAATTTTCAAAAAATCGATTTTTTTTTTGCATTTTCTTTATAGTTTAAACCTTTAAGAATATGCGTGCGAGATGTTTTTTTTCAATATCTTATTTATCTTTGAAGATATTACGTAACTTAGGAGGGCGCTATTTCAGACATATGCAGTCGGCGCACGCATGCGGAGCGAAGACCTCAAGCTCAGTCAAAAGAAGCAAGAATAGCTCGGAGAATACTTAATACTGAACAAAATGAGTTTTATGAAGAATTGGAAGGGTTGCTTTATGGCCCTGGAATAGTTGATTGGCTGTAAGTATGAATTTTGTAATGAAAATGAAATCTTTAAACACTTATATCTCGAAACTACTTTTTTTGATTTCAGCTCCATGATTCGCTCATTACCGCTTATCCAGTCTCTTCGAAATTTTGACACAGTGTTCAGAAATGTTGTCATTTTCGGTCGAACTATGTAAAAATCTATTTCGATACACTTTGGTTTTCAAATGACCCCATAAAAAAAGTCGAGTGGCGTAAGGTCGAGACTCCTGCCTATCCATCGATTGGAAAAAATCGCATCCAAATATCTACGAACATTAATTTCATAGCAAGAGGTGCTGTAGTATGGCCTGCAAGGAGTTCCGACTTTACGCCACTCGATTTTTTTTTGTGGGACCATTTGAAAACCAAAGTTTACAGAAGTCGACCTGAAAGTGTAGAAGATTTACAACAAAGAATTCAATATGAAGTAGCACAGATCACCCCGGATTCTCTGTAAAACTCTGTTCAGGCTGTTTATGACAAATTGGGTCATTGCCTCGCTGTTAACGGTAGACATTTTGAGCAATTGTTACTTGAAAAATAAACCTAGAGTATTTATTAATAGTTTCTTTGTCTTTTTAGTGTTCCGTACGGAACACTTATAAGATCACTTCGGTGTCTGTCTGTCTGTCTGTCACACCCGATTTTCTCGGAAACTGTTTGACATAGAAAGGTGAAATTTGGTAATAATATAGGAATTGATGGCCTCATCAGAGCCATGTAGTTTTGAGAATTAAATTTTGACTTAAGGGGTTAGTTTTGGGGGGTGAAGTCCGAAGTGAAAAAAAAATTTTTTTATTAGGTCATCGAGTGTGGTGTCAAATGAAAGCTTGTGAAAACACGAGTAAAAAATATATATATAATATTATACTTGCGCGCACTTTTCTTTGTATTATTTTTAAAAATTCGCGAAAAATCGCTGTCCCGGGCCTTATCTCGAAAAGTACTTATCAAAAAATTTCGAAAAAATTCTGGAATATTCTCCACGGGGTGTAGATTGAACGAAAATTATCACGAGTGCATTACCTTTAATAATTTATATGGTATATAAAAAAAAACAAAAATTTCAAGGTCATCAGATTTCAGTAAAGATTGGACACAAACTTTGTTGAAAACTCATTTGGGGTGTGTTTTGTGAAGTCACTGATCATTTTATACCACCGTAACATAAATTTTGACTTCAGAGGTTCGTTTTGAGGGGTGAAATCGGAAGTGAAAAAAAATTTTTTTTACTAGGTCATCGAGTGTGGTGTCAAATGAAAGCTTGTGAAAACACGAATAAAATATATATATATATATATATATATATATATATATATATATATATATATATATATATATATATATATATATATATGTATATATATATATATATATATATATATATATATATATATATATATGTATATATATATATATATATATATATATATATATATATATATATATATATATATATATAATGTAATACTTGCGCACACTTTTCTTCGTATTACTTTTAAAAAATCGCTGTCCCCTACCTTATCTCGAAAAAAACTGATCAAAAAATTTTGAAAAAATTCTGGAATATTCTCCACGGGGTATAGATTGAACGAAAATTATCACGAGTGCATTACCTTTAATAATTTATTTGGTGTATAAAAAAAAAAACAAAATTTTCAAGGTCACCAGTTTTCAGTAAAGATTGGAAACAAACTTTGTTGAAAATTCATTTGGGGTGTGTTTTGTGAAGTCACTGATCACTTTATACTATATATATATATATATATATATATATATATATATATATATATATATATATATATATATATATATGAAAGAGGAAGGACAGTAACAGGGCACTGGCAATAAACAATCCTAAGTTTAACTACTGGGAAACGCCCTTATAAGGAGAAGAGATGAGCAATCAAAGATCTAAAGGCTAATTAAAAAGAATTTTCAAAGACCCCCCCTTCAAATTAATCCAACTGTCACCACTGATGTCGATATTAAAGTAGGAAAGTTACATTACATTGAATGCCTTTCCCAGTCCTTGTCTTCTCTTTTTAAAAATACAAACATTAAAATTGCTAATTACAACATAAAAAGAATGAATTGTTTTTATACCAATTTAAAAGATAAAACCGATACTTTACAAAGATCTAATGTAATCTATGGCATTCCCTGTCAATGTGGTTTGGTCTACGTTGGACAAACTTCACAAAAGCTCTCTAAAAGATTAGCGCTACACACAAGTGATAGTAAACACAAACCTAACGCAACTAGCTTGAGCTTACACGTAAATAATACAGATCACAGAGTACAATATAACAACAGCTTCATTCTGGATGTTGAGACTAATTATTTCAGAAGAAGTTTCTTGGAAATGTGTTACATAAAAACCTGTAAAAATAATCTCAATCACAAAAAAGACATAGAAGGATTGAGCTCCATGTATACTTATTTACTAACACAAAACTATACCAAACCAATAAAAAAGAACAATCTTTATGAAAAAATTAGTTTCTAGTAAAGTTGACGTTTCTTTTCTCTTTCTGTCATTTTTGCTATTTATTATCAGTTACTTTTCTATGTCTTCTTGTTAAAATTAAATAATTAAAAAATTAAATATGACAAATAATAAATAATGTCCAGTATTAATTTTCTCTTTCAAATTTTTAAATTAGTCTATGAATCTCTTGATTATAAAATTAAAGAATTAATATAATTAATAATAAATAACTCGTCGAAGAGTAACATTCATCAAATTTAAGTCCCCCCCCCCCCCCTTTTTATAAAATTAAAACTAAAAATAGATATCATTAATAATTAATAATTTATCTAAAATTAGCATCCACCTAAAAAATTTACCACATCCCTAACTTCAATGCTTTTTATGGTTTTTTTGTCGACCTAATGACGACATAGACTACCAACAATATCCGGTTCGGACTTAAATATCACTAAATAGTTACTAAACTCGACGTCAAAAATTTTAAAATGGAGTACCATTTCAACATCATGGTGTTTCTTGCAGTTATATTTCGGTCTTCAAAAAGTGTTTTTAACTAATGTTTATTGACAAAATTTTATTTTTAATATTTGTGTAACTCTCTAAATGTCTTTTAATCATGTTTGTGTAATCATTCATACTACCTGGCCAACAAAAATGCAAATTTCATTGTCTTCACCAGAGATGAACTAACTGCTGACATTTTTGTAAGTAATTTTCGCATACAGTCGTACAGTTCATTTAATCACATTTTAAAAAAAACGAACGTTTTGGTTTATTTTCTGTACCTGGTTTGCATTTTTAGAATCCAGAAGAAGCTACCATTAGGCAGCGAAAGCTCGATAATAAAAATAAAAAGCAGATACTAGAGCCTTTAGATCTTTGATTGCTCATCTCTTCTCCTTATAAGGGTGTTTCCCAGTAGTTAGGATTTATATATATATATATATATATATATATATATATATATATATATATATATATATATATATATATATATATATATATATATATATATATATATATATATATATATATATATATATATATATATATATATTTATATTTATATATATTATATATATATATATATATATATATATATATATATATATAGCAGTATTATGTTCTTGGGGTAAGCGGTCTTTGGAAAAGAACTAAAAAGTTTTTGACACCTTTTTAGCTACGCCAAACTTTCGAAAATATTTCATTTTCTTCATCAGGGCTACAATTATGGTAGATTATCAGAATTTTTGAGATTAAAAGTAAAGAACAACCCTATTTTATATGTAACATTAAAGTACTTACTGCTAAGTGGTGTGTTCAAAAATTATTCTTTGTTGGGGGGTACTTTATTACACATGAGAAAAACTCTACATAATCCTCTCTGGGAAATATAATATGCTTTTACTTCATTTTGTTAGTATGGCACGATGAATTGTGAGGTTGTAAAGTGATTTTAATTAATAAAGGTTTTTTTTTGTTATGTTTTCCTGTCATTTTGCTAAGGGTATCTGTTAGTTAGGTAGTGGTTAATTTATATTTGAAAGTATAATGACGTTAACATTTTGTTTGATGGTTTTAAAATTGGAAAGTTAGTAAAAATCTGTGAGATCATTATTAGAAAGATATGTCAGATATGTTGTAAGAGTTTTCATTTTGACTGCCTATTTCTAATAGATTGGAGAAAATTAAACTCAGATCTTCAATGTCAGTTTTTTTATTGATCGAGTTAGGTTTAAGGTGTATTTAGACCATCTCCTTAAGGATTCTCCTGCCGAGATTTTTCTCTTTACATAGGATTTTGGTTTCGGCACAATCAAATTCATGTGGAAATTGGCTACTATGCTGGGCAAGCGCACAAGAGTTTTTCTTTAATCTGCAGTCACTTTTATGGGAAGTGATTCTGTCTTTTAGGACCCTAGATGTTTGTCCTATATAGATTGTTTCACATTGAGAGCAAGGGATTCTGTAAACTACTTCTAAAACTGCCCTGCAAAATAACAAGAAAACATAACAAAAAAATCCTTTATAAATTAAAATCACTTTACAACCACATAATTCTTCATACCATACTAACAAAATGAGGTAATATTATATTTCCCAGAGAGGATTATGTCGAGTTTTTCTCTTGTTTTTTCTGATGAATAAGTGTAATAAGGTGCCCCACCAAAGAATAATTTTTGAACACACCACTTAGCAGTAACAACTTTAATATTAAATATAAAATAGGGTGGTTCTTTACTTTTAATCTCAAAGATACTGATCCTCTACTATAATTGTAGCCCTGATGAGGAAAATGAAATATTTTCGAAAGTTGTCAAAAACTTTTTAGTTCTTTTCAAAAGACCGCTTACTCCAAGAACATAATACTGCTATTTAACTAGTCGGTCAAGACTACCCTTCTTCTCTATATATATGATATATATATATATATATATATATATATATATATATATATATATATATATATATATATATATGTATATATATATATATATATATATATATATATATATATAAATTTTTTTTAATTATGTCTTACTTTTTTAAAAAAAAAAATCCCAAAAAAAACGCGAAATTTCCGTGATTTAGGGTAGGATGATATAATAAGTACACTGACCAGGCGGGATTGAACCCTGGACCCTCGATACCGTCTGGCGGTACGATAACCACGGAGCTAGAGTCGCCAAAATCGTAATGATTCTTTGCACTAGGACTGTGATATTGAGTTTGTTCCCTTTTTCATCGATATTAGATCAGCTGATGAGTCGTGATACGACGTAACGCATCCTAAGATAGATTGACAGATAAGAGACAACGAAAAACTGCTAAAATATGGACTTGGTCCAATTTTAGTAATTTATATAGTTGATATTGAGCCTAAGTGAAGTTCAAATATTGTAATGAAAAATAATTCTTATAGACGAACTATCTATAATATATATAAAATACAACGTCTCTCTGTCTGTCTGTCCGTTAGTGCGCTTATCACTGGAGAACCACTTATCCGATTTACGTACTTTTTTTTTTAACATACATATGTTCTCTGGCCAGGTTATAGGCTATATTTTATTACGATAGGTAGCATAAGGAATAAGCAGTGACGATAATAGTAAATGAAGTCGGAAAAAAGTTTGCCGCTAGCGCGTTCCTTTGCAATACACAGCCTAAACCATTAAATATGGAACAATATTATGTAGCAGAGAATATCTATAATCTATAATCTATAATACATATATATATATATATATATATATATATATATATATATATATATATATATATATATATATATAAAATGCAATGTCTCTCTGTCTGTCTGTCTTTCCATTAGTGCGTTTATCACGCGAAAACCACTTATCCAATTTACGTGTCTTTTTTAAATTCATACATATATTCTTTGGCCAGGTTATATCATAATATAAATCTATTTCTATAATATATATAAAATGCAACGTTTCTCTGTTTGTCTGTCTGTCTGTCCGTTAGTGCGCTTATTACTGGAGAACCACTTATCCGATTTACGTGTTTTTATAAATTTATACATATGTTCTATATAATTCGACTAAGCCTAGATAATGGGAGATAAGGTGAGATAATGGGAGATAAGTATAAATAATGGAAGATAAGGAGAAATAATGGGAGATGAGCAGAGATAAATCTAGATAATGGGAGTTATGGTGAGATAAGGAGAAATAATGGGAGATAAGGAGAAATATTGCGAGATATAAGTCGAGATAAGCCTAGATAATGAGAGATAAGGTGAGATAATGGAAGATAAGGGGAAATAACGGGAGATAAGGAGAAATAATGGGAGATGACAGAGATAAGCCTAGATAATGGAAATTATGTAGAGATAATGGGAGATAAGGAGAAATAATGGGAGATAAGGGGAAATAATGGCAGATATTTTATTACGTTAGGTAACATAAGGAATAAGCAGTGACGATAGTAGTGAATCAAGTCCACGCGAGCGGAGCCGCGGGCACTGCTAGTTTAGATATAAATTAAAAATTCAAAGGGTTAAAAATATTGAAGTTTGTTGAATAAGACCCTCAATGGTTCATTGCGGCATATCTATAACAAAACCACGCTATAAAATTTATTGCGTTTCACACAAAAGACTGTCAACAACAGTTCCTTGCACAAAAGAGCCACAATAACGGTTCTTAAAACCGTGCTAATCAATTTTTATGGTTACACGAGAGTAATTTAAATTTAGAGAGGGGTTACCCATAACATAAGGATCCAATTTAGCGCAGCTGCATTCAGTTTTTCACCCCCGGCTTTTTATTAATTTTTGTTATGTGTTACTAATATACAATAGATTGGAAACAGATGATGTAAAGTACTATTTTAGGGAGTAACTAGTAACCTAATATTACCACAAGTTGTTAATGAGGTTTTGTCGGCATTTAACGTAAATTTTCAATGTAAAAAACACTTGGAATTTCGTACATAGTTATTTAACCATGAAGGAGATTAATTTTACAAGTTTTTAGGTTGGTAGAACGAAACAAGCTACGAATTAGGCATCCACAATCGATAAGAAATTTGGTAAAGTGATTTACCCAGTGCTTTTCTTGCACATGTCATTCAAAAATAGTACTGAATTTGACTTTGTCAAGAGAAAATAAACTTTGATAATATGAATAAAATCATACAACATATCGACACCTGCATTCTACTTCTTTATGATTTTGGTTCTTTTTAAGGATTCTTAGCGTTACAAAGGAGAATCAAAGTGAGCTAAATACGAGGCTGGTTTGAAAAGTCCGTGCAAAAATAAAAAACTACTTATGTGTTTGGGGTAAACCTTTTTTATTTTTCGACATAGTCTCCTTTTAGGCTTATACACTTCGTCCAACGATGTTCTAGTTTGTTGATCCCTTCCGAATAATAGGATTTGTCCAAGTCTGCAAAATATCCATTAGTGTCTGCAATCACCTCCTCGTTTGAATAAAATCTTTGTCCCGCCAGCCATTTCTTCAAACTGGGAACAAATAGTAGTCCGAGGGAGCCAAGTCTGGAGAATAGGGGGGATTTGAAACGAGTTGGAATCCTATTTCAATTAATTTTGCGACCACAACTGCTGAGGTGTGTGCTGGTGCGTTGTCGTGATGGAAAAGGACTTTCTTGTGGGCCAATCGCGGGCGCGTTTTTCTTGCAGCTCGGTTTTCAAACGGTACAATAACGATGAATAATATTCACCTGTAATAGTTTTTCCCTTTTCCAGATAGTCGTTGAGGATTATCTCTTGCGAATCCCAAAAGACAGTCGCCATAACCTTTCCGGCCGAAGGAACGGTCTTCGTCTTTTTTGGTGCAGATTCCCCCTTGGTAACCCATTGTTTAGATTGTTGTTTGGTCTCAGGAGTATAGTAAAATATCTATGTTTCATCCACAGTGACGAAATGACGCTTAAAGCCCTCCGGATTCTTCTGGAACAGCTGCAAACCATCCTTGCAACACTTCACACGATTCCGTTTTTGGTCAAGCGTGAGCAATCGCGGCACCCATCTTGCGAATAGCTTTCTCATGTCCAAATGTTTATGCAAAATATTATGTACCCGTTCAGACGAGATGCCTACAGCACTTGCAATCTCACGCACCTTAACTCTTCTGTCATCCAGCACCATATCATGGATTTGATCAATGATTTCTGGAGTCGTAACCTCCACAGGCCGTCCAGAACGTTCAGCCCATATGGCCAGTCCGAAAATTTTGAAACCACTTATAAACTGTTCTAATCGAAGGTGCAGAGTCACCATAATGTTTATCAAGCTTCTCTTTAGTCTCCTGAGGCGTTTTGCCTTTCATAAAGTAATGTTTAATCACCAGACGAAATTCGTTTTCGTCCATTTCTTGAAAATCACTCGACTTCCTTGATTCACACGAATGCCAAACACAAAGAAATAGACCAATATGGCTGAAGCTTGGCGTGCGTTCATTCAAGAGATGCTACTAACTAAACATGACCTCGATACGCGCCAGTGGTGCCATCTCTCGGACTTTGCACGAACTTTTCAAACCAGCCTCGTAGGTATATGTTTCGGAATTTGTATATGCAGATGACCTGGTCATTGCGATAACTTCGAAAAGGGACATGCAGACAAACCTGAATGTATGGAATGATATCTTTGTAAAATATGGAATGAAGACAGAGCTGATAGTGATCGCTAAAACACCGAAGGAAGCAGAAATCACCATGAATGATGTGAAGATTAAGCAGATTGAGGAATTTAGGTACCTGGGATCCTTTTTGAGTGCATGTGGAAAGCTTGATACTGAAGTGGATAGTAGAGTAACCGGGGCATCTAAGTTATTCTACGCATTGAACAAATCATTTATTACAAAAGAGAGAAGTTAGTCTGAATACTAAAATAAGGGTGTTTAATACGGTGTACATCTCGGTGTTGCTGTATGGGGGGGTGAGACTTGGAGTTTGGATGAGCGAAACCGAAGTAGGATCCAGGCGTGTGAAATGCGCTTTTTGAGGGCGGCTTCGGAGTGACAAGACGAGACCGCATCAGAAACACGTAATGTAATGTGAATTCCATGGTAACAACTTTGGAGAGAAAACAGTTAACGTGGTTCGGATACATGGTGCAAATAAGCGACTGTAGAATGGTAAAGAAAATATGGAAAGTGGCAGTGGATAAGAAGCGTAAAAGAGATAGGCCAACAAGAACGTGGAATGATGGGGTAGGAAAAATTTTGAAAGAGAGGAACATTACCTGGAAATAGGCGGAGAAAATGGCAGAGGATCGAAAGGAGTGACGACGAATTACCTGCCCCACTACCTCGACACCGTAAGGTAAAAGAGGAAGGATTATTTATGTATGTATGTATGTATGTACCTATCAGTTTTATAAAAAAAAATACATCAGAGCTATTCTTTATGATTTTGATTCTTTTTAAGGGTTTCTTAGCGTTACAAAGGAAGATCAGAGGTAGTTGAGGTAAATAGGTAGAAAAAAATTATGGCTCCTTTATTTTTACATATATGTTATGTATATTTTTATATTTTATGTTTTTTTTTTATTAATTTATTAATATATTTCGATTGCTAGGTAAGTCTAAACAGTGCACTTAAGAATAAAGTATTTTAAATAGTAGATTATTCTTATGTGATTATGTTGCCGTGCGATTGCCAAGTCATTATATTTATTATAAAAATAAAGATGTCTAATATTGATACGGTCGCTATAAATGTTGGTAGGTAACTAAATAGATAACAATTTATGACAAAGTTGTTGAATAGGTGCTTCCATAGATACTAACTAAAATAACTGACTTGGTTTTACATGAGATCTCACAACTTTTTGTGGTGAAAGGACTGCGTTGCGAGACTTGGCATTTTTTTACATTTTATGTTTTTGATGGGGATCTCATTTCTTTTTGTAGGTAGTCCTCTTTTTTTTCTTCTCGGGTAATATTTCTTGTACCTCAGCTATGGATTTTCTTAAAACCCACTCCCTGTCTCTATTGGTTTTTCTCAAAGGGTATGTTATAACAATTTTTGACAAGTCTGGACGATAAGTGCTTCTAAGTCGATTATATTCAACGATTGCGGACTCCTGAGCTTTGATACTACCGAAGTCGACATTAATTAGATGTAATCAGCCCACACTTGTCACTCTCGAAAGTGCCACATATGCTTGACCGCATGTGAACACTGAAGAACCGATGTCCATCAGTGCACTGTTTAGACTTAGCCCCTGACTTTTGTGTATGGTAATGGCATAGGCTATACATATCGGAAACTGTTTCGCGATGAACATAAGCTCTATTAATAATTTCAAATTTAGTTTTGACTGGACCAAGCTCGTAAAGATTTGTATTTTCAGGATCAACCTTTACTCCTTGTACTATACCGATAGAACCGTTGATTAAGCCAAGACTCACGTCAATATTTCATCTTAACGTGACTTTTGCTCCTATTTTAATAACTATATTCTCTTCTAGCCCTGCTGTCATGGAAACATCATCTTCATACTTTTTTATAATTAAATTATATTTAAATTATTTCACTTAACAATTTTTTAATTAGACGAAGTAGGTAAGTATTATTAAACGAATATATTTGATAAATGTAAAATATTATTAAATATAATTTATTAATTAATAATAATACAAATTATTCATAATTATGGAAGTAATTAAATAGCTTTATATGACGTATTATTTAGCAGGACTCACGGTTGACCTTGCATTAGGCTATGTATGACTGAGCGCTGTGCGCTCTCTACGCTCTATCTCAAAAACGGTTTAAGCGCGTATAAAAAAATGTTTAGAACAAAATTTGTAGAGAATTTTATGCTCTACAATTTTCGTAATAAATGCAAATATCATTGAAACCATAGGAAGCGAGATATTTCCAAAAAAACCGATTTTTGTGACCTTTGACCTTGAATATCTTAAGACGCGGACACGAGATTTATGAGACTTTTGAGACAACTTTTAAAATGCCAAAATAAGTTTACAGCTTATTATCTCTCATTCCGAGGTTGACCCTGTTTTTTGGCTTAAGTGACTGTACCATTTAGAAAACGGGACTGAAATTTCGGGATGTTTCAGTTTTTCCTTTCTTTATAGGCTAAACACTAACTAAATTCAAAATTTGAAGTTTGTGTGTCTGCTAGAAGTACCTTAGAATTTTGATGATCGGTGAGTGTCAGTGACAAAATTAAGGAACTTCGACTGCGATAGTTCGTAAACTATAAGGTATAAATAGTAGGTAATTTAAGAATATAGCTAGTATAGTATGTCCTCTTGGTCACTGAAAATTCAGGCTTCTAGCTTTATCCACAACGAAGTTACAGGGGGGTCGAAAGTGCCATGAGTGGCTTCGAGAAAAGGATGGTACGGCTGTGCTTTCTGCTCGACAAAAAAAATTTTAACAAAATTTTTGTCAGACTTACGGTTACCGAGATATATGAAAAAATCATTTACATCCTTATAGATAAAAAAAATAAAATCACACCCTACCTAAAATGTACGGTGAAACTTTTTTTAACGACCAATTCATTGGACTATATTGTTTTTAAAGATTTGTAGAGATTGATGTAAGAAATACATTGTTAGCTATCAAATAGCAGAATAACTCTATAATTAAAAATAAAGTGGTTATTTTCTGATATTGTTATATTCACCGTGATGTTCTTGCTATACAATTCTTAATACTACAACTTACAAGCATATTTTCAAATATGTTGTCCTATATTTGATATCTTAAACAAACTGTATTGTGGACATAGGAATTTATGCGGAAATGCAATATTTGACAATCGTTTAAAGCAGCCTGCATTTAAACAAATATTTTCACTAAAAGTTAGTTTAATCTTCAGCAAATATTTTAATGGGACTATAACTTTTAATATACCCAGAAAGAGAACAATCGTCGAAACATTAGTCATTGTCAAATAGTGGATTTTCCTTGCTATTGTGTTACTTTATTTTTCCTGTAGAAATGACACTTAAAAATTCTTTAAATCTTTAAACTATGTATCTAACTATAAAAAAAATCTCGCAATGCACTACTTAGTCAAGCGTTTCTCGAGTTGTTGAATTCCATAAAAAGTAATGTTTTGTTTGGGCATCAAATAACAACCTACAGTAACATTCAACTCATCATTTAAGCAAAATTTTCAGCTATGTTGAGAATGTGGAATCTTTGGCACAATGACACTACTCAGTATATAATTATCACCACTATACCAAATATGACGCGCGTTTCGTTAACCATGTTAGCTTCATCAGGAGCGATGATTGACTCATGAGTCAATCATGAAGTCTCTTGGAGAGGTAGTTTGTGACCTCTAGACTGTATTGTGTGAATTAAAGGCCCCCATAACAAGAAAGGAGCTGAAAAATTGTGAATGTAGGGATTTAGGGGTATGTCGGATTATCTTGCTGCATGGGGATATGTACAAGTTACATATGGTGATGAAAGCTAGGATAAAAATTTTGATTGCGCAGGCCTCGACGGTTGTATTGTGAAAGCGATTCAGGGAGTGGTGATAGAGAGGAAAATACAGGGAGGGGGAAAGTGGAGGAAAAGGGAGGGTGTTCTTGTTAGTGTTTGGAGGAGCTTCTAGGTCATATTGGATTGAAATAGCGATCATGGTGGACTTTGGTTTACCTGCTATTGACTGTTTGAGGTGGACAAGATTGGGTTAAGAGTTCTTTTTACATCAAAATAAGAGATTTGTCCTGAGAAGAAATCTTTTAATTTCAAACTCCTATTTAAATGTGGGCTATCCCCTGTATCTAGGGGAGTATACGCCGTCATAGTTATTACAGATGGAGGGTTTCTTTACGGTCTGGCTGTCTAAAAGAGAAGCAAATTTGAGAGTAGGTACCTTTGGCTATAGAGTAGACAAATTTTCGGCACTTGCCGCGAAAAATGGTTAGGAATACAAGAATGGACGTGTCAATCATCGCTCCTGATCAAACTAACATGGCTAACGAGTCGAGTGCAAAAATAAAGTGTTTGATGTAGTGGTGATATATGAGTAGTAAAATTTCATTTCAGCTGCTGTGGTCTCTCTTCAGATATAAACACAGAGATATAAACAAAAGAAGTAGAAAGGAGCTAAATTAGGGCTGTAAGGTGAATGTTGCAATTCGCTGAATCTACAGCTATCGGTAATGGCTTGAATTGTGCGCAGTCTTGTGGAGCCTGTAGTTATTGTGCAAAGTTTTAGTTCTCCATTAATTCAGACACCTTCGTTTAATGAAATAATTTAGGTTTTAGGTCATCCTGTTAATATTTCTATTAATTATGGACCTTTTTTATTTTCGTTACTAAAAGAAAGTATTGTGTTGGTGAAAATATCACTTTCCGAGATTTTTGCATTTTTCAAGTGTTAAGGTTTCTAGATCATAAAAAATATAGTTACTCATTTCCGTCGCTCTGTCTGTCTGTTGGTAAGATAACTCTCGAAATGAGACATCAATTTAAAAATTTGGTACATAAATATTTATGGTACAACACATAAGAGGCTGAAGGGAAGGAAATTATAGGGCTTATTTCAGATATATGGTGTTTTATGTCTTTTTTAGGGTTTTTAAAGCCGAGAAATCTGAAAATTTTTCATAAATATTATATAGTTTCTATAGTTTTTTTAAGAATTTTTCTAGGCTTTTTATTTGATGGAATAAACCGTGGAACGACTATCAATTCCCGAGTTTATCATGTAATTTTAAAAAAACTACGAAGAGCTATCTAGAACGAACGCCGTGGGCTGCTGACTTCGGATGTCGTGTTTTGCACGACAATGCTCGCCTTCACACCGCTGGGCAGACACAAGATTTATTGCATCAATTCAAATGGGTATCCGCCTTACAGCCCAGATTTTACTCCTAGCGATTTTCACCTGTTCATACACATAGAGGGCTTGGCTTGGGTTTAAGCACTTTGATGACGATGAATAACTGCTAGTTGCTGTGACAGACTGGCTGCGATCCCAGACGGCAGAATTTTATGAAGAGAGGATTTCAAAACTGATCAAAGAATATAATACATGTCTAAATTTGTATGTTGCTTATACTCAGAAATAGTGTAGAGCTGTAGCTTTAAATTGTATATAAGGTAGTACAATGTAGATATAACAAAATTTCTGTATCTATGTCTGCGCGGAACTTACTTTCCTAATAGTCCTCGTTATACAATTTTTGTATTTATTATTAAGTTATAGGTTAAAGGTTAGTTACCTCCGTCAAGGTAATATTTTAATATTGTTTTTATATCTTCTAGTTTAAAAACAAATTGCGAAATGATATAAATTATTTAAAAATACTTCGTATTTAAAACACCAAGCTTTGTCAACTTGTAAATGTGAAGAACCCGATGATCGACAAACAACAATCCGACCTTTGGTCAGGGTAAAAGTAAGAAGTTCGTTTTTGAATAAAAATCATAGAAAACCGCTCCTGACTTTCCTTTCAAAAGGTTGACAGCAGAATAAATCTGTATAGCGATTTACTTAGTATTACCATAAACTAAATAATTACGTTGTATAGTCACTAGTCACTCAAATAGCTCCTCGAAGGAAATAAAAATCCCTAGAAGACGTAAGAACTTCAAGGGCGCTTATTTTATTAACACATCTGCTGGCAAATTGTACATACTATATATCCAATCGTGTCCTCGCCATCCGCTGACTCAGCGATATTACTGCTACCCAACTGCCCACTATTTTAAAAATTTACATGGACTTACATAATATTATAGCAAGAAAATAACGTAATTCTTTAATCTATGCCACTACTTATGAATATGAATATCATAACTAATGACTAAGTTTGACTATAAATAATTTGCAAATTTGTTCACTGTTGCAACTAAAAACGAGGAAAATTGTTGAAACTATACAGAATCTACTATATACACATTCCTGTTACCCCATGTTCTTGTATGATATCGCTTAAGAACTATTGCAAATTTTATGTATTACCAAATTTAAAACTGATATTTTATTTCGTTGGATAGTTAACGTTAAAACAGACCGACAGATATGCTTATCGTGATCTGGGGACCCTGAAACGTGAAAAATACAATGTTCTCGGAATGGGACTTTTTCATGAATTCTCTACTCCTTTTTAGCCAGAGAAACTAAAACCATGTTTAAATAATTATCTGCATAGTTTAAAAATTCAATATCCGATATTAATTTCAGAATTTTTGCAAGGTTACACAATGACCCAGACTAAAAAGAAGTCTATATGCAAATTAGGAAATTCTGGTTTCTCTAACAAGGTTACATTGTTGAAATAAGAATTCAATTACGTAAAAAGAAAATTAAGAGGTTACACCACCTTGAAATTTCCAAAAAGTCGATTTTTTTTGGTTAGATTTTTTATTCATACTTTTAAGAACAGTCGTATTTCAAGAATTTTCAGAAGAGAGTATGATCGTTCATATCTCCGCCCTTTTTTAATTTTTTAAATACTTATATATCCACAACAGGGTTTCCGCATGAGGTACTACTTGCAGATAACGGCTGTTCGTTATTAAAGGTTCGTCGTGGTTACTTGCTACTGACGACTCTGTTCAAAATTATAAATAATGATATAGATTCTCCCGCTATTCTGTCAAGAATAAATTTTAGTATGCCGCGTATAACTAGCAGACAATATAACACTTTTTATCTACCTATTCCAAGAACAAATATATTAAAATTTTCCCCACTTCTTTCAATGTGTAGTATGTATAATCAAGAAATAAGCATCGACTTTTTCAACACATCTGTGTTAACGATGAGTAAAATATTGCAACACTGAGGAGCTGTGGCATTTTTCTTTTCTTATTGTTTTCATATCTAATTGTTATTATTATTATTATTATTGTGATTGGAATTTGTATCTGCTTAGTATTCTATTATTGTATTACATTTCTATGTATAGTGGCTCTTATCTGTATCTTCGGCTTTGTAGTTGGGTCTTGTAACCTGTAAGGCATGTATGATAAATAAATAAATATATATATTTTAATGTGTTGTTCAAAACTATAATGTATTTGTGAAAAATAAAAATTATATTATATATACAATAGTTGCGTCAAAAAAGAAATATTTTATGCCTATTTTTCCAAGCGCCAAGGTGGCGAAACCCCTTAAAATAATATTAAAATCGTATACACCTACAAAATCCTAAACATCAACTAATTGAACAAAGCCCATATTTTAGCAGTTATTCACTGTTCCCCGATCTGTTAAATCATCTTGGCACGCGAATTGCTATATCAGCGATCACCAGCCGAGCTAAAATTGACAAAAAAAACAGAACAAAAGAGCTGATGAGCCGTGATCCGACGAAATGCCCACCGAGGTGGATTGACAGATAAAAGAACAGTTTATACTTGTTAAAATATAGGCTTTGTTCGATTTTAGTAGTCGATATTCATGTTTATGTACGTAGGGTAGAACTCTCACACACGCGCAAAGAAAAAACAGAATAGAAGTATCTTAGTTATTCTTCGCGCTAGTACTATGTTAAGTACTTTAAGTTTTGTTCTCTTTTTCTATCAATCCTAGCTCGGCTGATAAGCCGTGATACTTCGGTCAATTTTAGTAGTTATCCATTTTTATAAACGTAAGGTAGAATCCAGACACAAGCGCGTCCTAGCACTAATTATCAGCAACTCGCTGCACAATTCATACATCAGTCTGTGGCCCTAAACAAATCTTTGGCACAGTGATACTACAAAACACTTATCACCACTACATGAAATATTTTATTTTTGCACTTGCAGCGCGTTTCGCTAACCATGCTAGCATCACCGGGAGCGATAAGTGACTCATCAACAATTGCTCCTGATAGGATGCCAGCATTATTAGCTAAAGGTACGTCGATTGCAAAAATAAAGCGTTTGGTGTAGTGTTGATAATTTTTGTGTAGTAAAA
>CM032453.1:7065295-7234862 GCA_019049505.1 Pachyrhynchus sulphureomaculatus | reverse complement strand
TCACACACGCGCAAAGAAAAAACAGAATAGAAGTATCTTAGTTATTCTTCGCGCTAGTACTATGTTAAGTACTTTAAGTTTTGTTCTCTTTTTTTTCTATCAATCCTAGCTCGGCTGATAAGCCGTGATACTTCGGTCAATTTAGTAGTAGTTATCCATTTTTATAAACGTAAGGTAGAATCCAACACAAGCGCGTCCTAGCACTAATTATCAGCAACTCGCTGCACAATTCATACATCAGTCCTGTGGCCCTAAACAATCTTTGGCACAGTGGATACTACAAAACACTTAACACCACTACATGAAATATTTTATTTTTGCACTTGCAGCGCGTTTTCGCTAACCATGCTAGCATCACCGGGAGCGATAAGTGACTCATCAACAATTGCTCCTGATAAGGATGCCAGCATTATTAGCTAAAGGTACGTCGATTGCAAAAATAAAGCGTTTGGTGTAGTGTTGATAATTTTTGTGTAGTAAAATCTTTCTACTACACTTGGCAACAAACAACCAATTTAGAGAAAATTTGTGTGAATAGTTGAAAACATGCATGAAACTCGTTTTCAGTGTTCCATATCAAAATCAAAAAACGAGAACACTAATAGAATCACTTCGGTTATTTATATAATCGGTGTAAATTTAGACTTAAGGGGTTAGTTTTGGGGGGAAATCAGAAATGACAAAAAAAAAATCAAGACCATCGAGTGGGGTGTCAAATGAAAAGCTTGCGAAAACATGAGTTCAAAACTATATATAAAGTAATAGTTGCGCAACACTTTTTCTTTGTTTTATTTTTAAACAATTGCCACAAATCGCTATCCTCCACCCTATCTCTAAGTGTAATAACCAAAATATTCTGAAAAGATGCTGGAATATTCTCCATAAGGTGTAGATTGAATGAAAATTATCACGAGTGCATCATCATCATCAGCTTATACTGTCCACTGCTGGACGAAAGCCTGCCCTCAAGTCTTGCCACTTTTTTATGTTCTGGGCCGTTTGTACCCAATTTCCAGCCACTCTCTTTTCAAATCATCAGTTCACCGACTTGATAGTCTACCTCTACTCCAATAGACTTCGGATCTTGACTCCCCACTCTATAATTCTCTTTGTCCATCGTCCATCCTGAAACCCAGCCCAGTTTTCATTTAAGAATGTAGAATGAATTTGACTTGCGTCTTGTACCTCCGTTCTCTTCTTGATAATGTAATTTGGGATGAGATCTCTAAGAGTAACGCCTAACATTGATCTCTCCATGTTTTCGTTTCGTGACACATATAAAAAATGTAGTGGAATGGGAGTCCCAATACGTGTAGATTACTTATATATAACTCTAAGTTTCGCAGACGACCAAGTAATTATAGCGCAAGGATGAGGAAGACCTCAGTTAATATGGTAAGAAAACTGAAAGAAGAATACACTAAAGCAGGATTAGCAATAAACTTTGATAAAACGGAATATTTAACAACAAGGAGGGAAATGCGGAGAATCTAGAAGTCGATAACGAAACAATAATCAAAGGGACCGATAGATTTAAATATTTAAGAACCATCATTTCAAAAAACGCAACATCAGAAGAAGAGATCAAAGCTAGATTAGGACAAACGCGGACATGCATAAGACAATTAAATTCGATCCTGTGGGACAAACACATTACAAAGAGAAACAAAACACGCATATACAAATCAATAATACAAAGCATAATGACATACGGGTCAGAAACATGGACGATCAACAAAAGAAATAAATCTAAAATTAACGCGGTAGAGATGGAGTATTGGAGAAGATGTTGTAGAGTGACACGTATGGAGATTGAAAAGAAATAAAGAAGCAGAATGAACATCAAAGATAATGCAATAAACACCATTGAAGAAGAAAACGCTAGAATTAAAATGGTACGAACACATAAGAGCGGAGCGAAGATAATAGGTGAATAAAGAAAATAATGGAGTGGAGCCCTATAGGAAGAAGAAAAAGACGAAAGACCCAGACGATCATAAAAGAAAAAAAAAAAAAAGGAAAGGGGATAGAGAGACGATGTAGACGAGGCCTATGGAGGACAGTAATCTAACAGAGGGAGACTGGGAAGATAGAAACGGATGGAATCAAAGGCTGAGAGAGAAGGAAGACAGCGTCAGCTGTAGAAAATCTTGATATATGTATACACATATTTTATTGATGTTTTTCTTCGTCAACTGTGAGAGTATCGGCTCTCCGTACGTAAGAACAGGGAGTATGCATCTGTTAATACTTTTCTTTTTAAACACATAGGATAAAGGTTAGATTTGAATACATAGGGCCAGTAAGCTATATGCAGCCCAGGAGAGATCTATTCTCCGCTGAATTTCGTGTGTGTGTTTAGTTAATCTCGTCCTAAGCTGATTTCATGTCCCAGGTATTTTATATGGGTGCACTTGCTCTATCTCTACGTTATTCAGTTTTTATATTGTCGTCGCTTAATACAAGATCTGTCATAAAACTGAGTCTTGGATAGACTAATTTTTAGACCAACCTGAAGCTTCCTGAACCATGTGTAGCATAGTTTGTGCTGCTTGTATTTTGTCTGTTATTAAGACAATGTCGTCGGCGAAACAGAGGTGATTTAACTTTTCACCATCAATGTTAAGTCCCATTCTTTCCCAGTTTGTTGATTTTAGAGTATTTTCTAGGAGTGTTACGAAAAGCTTGGGAGAGAGCGTATCACCCTGCCGTACTCCTCTTTCGAGTCGAAATTTGCTGATGGATTGGTTAGTTTGTGCTTTACATGAATGTAGCATTTTCATATATGTATTTAATTACATTGGAATATCGATGATCAATACAACACTCATCAACCGCTTCCAAAAGTCTCTGTAGAATTTACAGAATCAGAAGCCGTTTCAAAGTCCACAAGTATTAGCACAAGAGGCTTATTATATTCTATACATTTTTCAGTGAGGATTTTAATTATAAACAGATGGTCATTTGCTCCATACCCCGAGCGTAAACCTGCCTGTTCTTTTGAAGGGAAAAACTCGAATTCATTTGCTAGACGTTGGGTAAGTATCTTCGTGAATAACTTGTATACATGGCTCAGGAGGCTAATGAGTCGATAATTTGTAAGGTCTGAAGTCATCTCCTTCTTTTATGCATGATGACGATAGTTGCATTATTCCGTTGCGATGTAGTTATTGCCTTCCAGGAGGCCTTATCAAATAACATTTTTAAGAGATTTGATAATTTGCTGTCTTCCTTGTTTAATTGCCTCAACTACAAATATTGTCTTCACCTGAAGCTTTGTTATTTACCTTTGATAATTTATCAGGTATATAAAAACAAGAGAGGAGATTTTTTTTAATTTAAAAGCAATCACGGTACGGAACATTAATTGCGCAAGTTCGACTTGCACTTGACCGGTTTTCTTTAATATGAAGACATTTTAAAAAACACAGCGCGCAGACTTTTAACAAATAAAAATCTACCGCTTCAAAAGTACTACCATATGTCTCGTTAAAATTCTAAGAACATTATTTGTAATGCAAAGTGTGTGGCTCCCAGGAAAATTTAAAAATTCATTGTTACAATCCCAAATTAAACAGGATGAAACATAAGGCTTTCTCGGAAACTACTGAAACGATGAATTTACTGAAAATGTTAATATTATGGCAGCGGACGGAAGACAAACAATAAAAGTGTTGTTTTATGGAATTTGGTATTATTTGAACTAGAGTCGGATGTGTAGGGTAGTAAATGTTAGGTGTGGAATCTATAAAAAATGTTGTTTCGGCTAAAAGAAATATACGTGTAAAAATAGCTTGCAGTTAGGTGGTTTTAAAAATTTATATCGAGAAAAGCAACAGGAACTCCATAATCTGTTTAAGCTTGAAATTGCAAAAGTTGAAAACTAATAAGTTGAGCTCTCTTTGGATCGAAACGTTGTTGTCATTCAAATACCACTCGGTAGTATCAATAGAGAACGAATAAAAAAAAAACGGCCAGGAGCAGGTCGGACTTGCGCAAATAGTGTTCCGTACGTTGATTGCTTTTAAAATATTTTTTTTTGTTATAGAGATACAGAATGCTTAATAACTTCACAAACAACACACTCCCAATGAGTTTTCAACAAAGTTTATTTCCGATCTTTGTTAAAAACTGATGACCTTGAATTTTTTTTAACACTTAGGCTGAAAAGTTTTTGGTCTGACATATAGATGTCGTCCTTTTTAAAAAATCCATATGATTTTTAGGAAGTAGCAATCTTCACACAGTACGTGTCAAGAATTCATGGCATTTTGATAATTTTTTTACAAGTTACAGTGGTTTTAGTGACGCCACTTTTGATATTTTTAAAACAATGGAAAAAAGATTTTCGTGTATTGATTAAACACTGTTTTTCGATGGGAAAAAATACCGTTCAAGCAAAGCAATGGCTTGTTAAGTGTTACGGGGACCCTGCCCCTGAAATTTACTGGTATGGCTGAATTTAAACGCAGTCATACAGACACAAATGATGCTAAACGCTATGGACGCCAAAATGAGGTGGTTACAACGGAAAACATCACAAAAATCCACAAAATTGTTTTGGATGACTGCAATGTGAAATTGCGTGAGATAGCTGACACCCTAAAGATATCAAAAAATCGTCTTGGTCATATTTTGCATGAACATTTGGGCATGAGAAAACTCTGTTTGAAATGCGTATCGCGTTTGCTCACAGTGGACCAAAAACAGCAACGTGTTGATGATTCTGAGCGTTATTTGGACCTGTTTTAACCGCATTAAAAAGGATTTTTTCATGCGATATGTGACAATGGATGAAACATGGATCTACCACTACACCCCAGAATCAAATCGGCAGTCAGCTGAATGAACAGCAGCCAGTGAAAGCCGCCCGAAGCGACCAAAGATACAACAGTCTGCTGGGAAGGTATTGGCCTCTGTATTTTGGGATGCGCATGAAATAATTTTCATCGACTATGCTGAGCAGAGAAAAACCATCAATAGCGAATATTACATACACATGGGGCTTTTGAAGGCAAAAATCGCAAAGAAATGACCCCAAATGAACAAGAAAAAAGTGCACTTTCATCAAGACCATGCACCGTGTCACAAGTCAGTGATTACGATGGCAAAATTACGTTACTTGAAGTTCGAATTACTTCCTCATCCACCGTATTCTCCAGATTTGGCCCTTAGCGACTATTATCTATTCGCTAACCTCAAAGAAATGCTCGCGGGAAAGAGATTTGGCTCCAATGAGAAAGTTATCGCCGAAACTCAGGCCTATTTTGAAGGCAAAGCAGACAATCCTTCTATATTCTGCAAGAGAGGTATAGTATGAAATGTTAGAAAAAACGTTTGATGAATTTACTGTATCGCTCTTGAAGGAGAGTATGTTGATGAATTAATAAAGTCGAATTTTGCAAAAAAATATGTGTTTTAAGTAGCTGGACCAAAAACTTTTCAGCCTTCTGTGTTATATACGAGGTAAAATTTCAAAAGTAATGCAATAATTTTTGTTTAATCTACACCTTACGGAGAAGATTCTAGAATTTTTTTTTCAAAATTTTTCAATCAGTACTTTTCGAGATAGGATAGAGGGACACGGGCTTTTTTGTCATTTTTTTTTAAATATTACAAAGGAAAGTGTGCGCCAGTATTACATCATCACATATATTTTTGAACTCGTGTTTTCACAAGCTTTTATTTGACACCCCACTGCTCTGATTGGACCATGCAATTCCTATATTAGTACCAAATTTCAACTTTCCTAATGTCAAACAGTTTCGGAGAAAATCGGGTTTGACAGACGGATAGACAGACAGAGAGACAAACGGACGGACAGACGGGCAGACAGACACCAAAGTGGTCCCATAAGTGTTCCGTAAGAAAAATAAAAACAAAAACTATTTAACAGCTTAATAAATCGACTGCGCCATTCCATAATTTGACTTTTTAAACAAATTTACGTCCATTAATAAACTGATAAAATAATAAAAGCAAGAAACACAATTAGTATCAACCTCTTACCATCACAGGCAATAAACTTTGCTCGACTTTCACAAGTTATTTTTATTTATAACGGCACTGCGTCGAATTTGCAATATCCCTGTTGAACAGTCGCATATTTTATGAAAGGTTATTGGTCAATGTGATGTATGTGAGTAACAATTAGCAACGCAAAAAGTATTTGGCGATAATTTAATCGTATTTATTAATGATGGTCGTGCGCAAACAAATAAAATAAAAACTTATTCGTTTTTAGGGTACGTCATGAACCATAAAATATGTTTATCGTAGTTAAATTACTTTAACTTCTCTTGGAATTACGTACAGGGTGAGTCAACGATAGACTAAAGTTCATTATCTCATTTGTTTCAGGAATGACGAAAAATTGTCAAATACAATAGTTTTAGGGAATGTTAAGGTGCACAGTTTAAAATTATTTTTGAGTATACAGGGTACTTCAAAAAAGTTTGGCCGATATAATATATTTTTTTAAATGGAACATGGAACAAAATTGCCTGTAGCGCCATTGTTTCTGAAGGTGCAATACTCATAATTGGTACGAGCGTTCTATAGAGATAAAAAAAAAGATATATGTAAAGAAATTTGAGTTAGATGCTACAGGGTGTTCAGAATAAAGTTATACATACTATTTTAAATTGAAAAATCTCAAATTTTTTAAATGGCACACCCTGTATATTATTATTTTTTCTGATAGATTTTACAAAACCCTCCAGCTTTTATTAAGTATGTTATATACCTATTTCTAATAGTTTTCGGTTTATTTTGAATGTTTTAATTTTTACCCTTGTTTTTAATACACTTACGCTATAACATCATAGTTGCCAAGACAAAACAAAAACGTAGGCATTGTCAAATTTTGACATGTCTATTAAGCAAATCAAACTAATTTGTTGTAGTAAGTGACGTATAAAAGTAATCTTCGAGGCATGCAGTCGACGAGATTTTCTGCATACTCGCGCGGCAGGGATCTCCAAATTTTTCGAATCTCTCTAGACAACTGAGTCAAAGTCCTCAGAGTCTTTTCTCTGAGCCTTCTCTTTACAAGGGACCAAACGTTTTCAATAGGGTTGGCGTCTGGCGATTGTGAGTGCCACTCTACTATCTTAGCGTGGGCCCAAACGAGCCGCGCAAAGGTTCCTTCAATATGCTTCGGAATTTGACATCATGAGCACGAAGGTGTTGTCGAATGGTCTCGTGGAACACATTGAAACCCGATTTTTTTAATTTTGCCGCTCCTTGACGCAGCGTTAATTTCGGGTTCCGTGAGAACAAATACACTACTCTACTCGTTTTTCGACCGAGCCACATTTTGGCAAATCGTCGACATTTTTCATCTCGTTAAAACGATTTACCCACTTCTTCACAAACGATACCGACTTTTTAATATATTTAGCGGCTCGGAATGTGTCATTTTAGACCCCTTTAGATGGCAACAAAGAAAATTTCCTCGAACCGACGCCCAAACAAGTGACTCATTTTGGATTTTACGTGATTTCGACGAAAGTTCGGAATCGACTGATACTTTTACTAAAATGCGTGGTAGACAAAGGTTCCCTCTACCGATTTTTTATTGAATCCCTAGAAGGGCATCTACCAAAAATGAATTATCGCGGACACGTTCTTACTTGACAGACTGTAATTATAAAATAAGTATTAAATTTGATTTTCTCACACTGAAAAACAAGTCAATCCCAGCACTACCAGTCGTTAGAGTAACATATTAACACCAGAAAAGGAAGGAAGGGTTTGACAAATATTTACAATTAAAATATACTGTTTCTCCCTACATAATTTTCAGATTCTTCTACTTCAAAGAAAAGACATAACACGATATATACGAATAAACCACTCTGACCTTCTGCCCCACCTTATTAGTCCCTTATATGTTTGAGAATATATTATATATATATATATATATATATATATATATATATATATATATATATATATATATATATATATATCTCCGGTTTATAGCGTCACTCTGCGCCTTTAGACCAGGTTATTTTCAGCCTTCCCTTTTCCTTTCTTTCTGTAGGTGTCCATTGTAGGATTTGTTTTGGGATTCTATGGTATTACATCCTTTAGACATGGCCGTACCACTTTAATTGTCTCTCCTGTACGTCCTCTAACAGTGTTCTTTCCATTTTCATTTTTGATCCTATCGAGATTTGATATCCTATCGAGCTTGGAAATTCTTGCCGATCTTCGCCAAAAATCCATTTCCAGAGCATTTAACCTTCTCTCAAGAGTTTTGTTTAGCTGCCATGTTTCGCACCCATATAGAACTATACTTTTGAAGATGACGTTGTAAATCTTTTGCTTTCTTTGCCTACTGATATTTTTTGGCCACAGAATGGAATTCATGGCACCGGTAAGTCCTTTCCCCTTTGCTATCCTTTCTCCCACTTAATTTTCTGTTCTTCCAGTGCTGTCTATTCTAGTTCCAAGGTCAGTATATTGGTCGCATGCTTCAATTTCGATGTTATTGTCCAGTTTCAGGTCCCGCCTATCCCCACCGATCCGCAAGTACTTTGTTTTGCTCATGTTTACTGTGAGTCCCCAATTGTTATAATGGTCTATGAGCTTCCTTGTCATATATTCCAGATCTTCTGGATCTTTTGCGATAACCACCTGGTAATCGGCAAAATGTAACGTATAGAGTGTTGTCTCATCGTCTATTTCAATACCCATTCCTCGAATAACGTTGGGGACAAACAACACCCTTGTTTGACAATAAATAATTGAAAATAATGGAAAAATAATACAATTTTTAGATTCCCGAAAAAGACATATAACATAATATATAAGAAGCAAACTCTCTATCCGGTTAAAAACGCTTTCCAACTGATCTTCAACCAAAGCTGAAAAAACTGTAGGTTGCCTGCAGTAGCGTAACCTGCGGTTGGATCCAAAGGACTTTTTTTACAAAACTAGAAGAGAAACATAGAGTAATAAGGCTTTTAAAGAATTTTTTTTTCTCAAAACCCATAGGATCAGGGGAGATATGCCTCGTAACACCCTGGTTACTTTATTTGTTGCCCCCCATTTCGAATATTTTATTGGACATCTCATACCTTTATAACGATTTTAATTACCTTCCTACCTAACAGAAATTAGGCAATATTAATTATAATCTTACCTAAATAGGCAAAACCTACCTATTTTTCTTGCCGCTAAATATTCTCAAACAATACTTATCGCTACAATCCACTACTTATCAAAATATCTAATAAAAAAAAAATGTAAAATAAAGCCCGATAAAACTACTATTAGTCTTCGATAGCCCTTCTCGAAAATCTAACCTTGCAATCTCAGTAAAAACACCTATAATGGCAGGCTATAAGCTTCATTTTTATGGAAACAGGTCTTCATACATCTATACCTATAGGCCTTATTTAATCGGTGTTACTTGGTTCACACTACTCTTTATCTGTATTTAGATCAGTTAAAACGTCTAATGACCTTGTCTAATCGATAGTTTTTTCTAATAGGTCTTGTCTAACTGGTCGTTAAGTATTCATAGATGAAGATAGGGTTCACTAAGGATACATTGTTTTTCTTTCCCACTATAAAAATTACTTTATGTTAAAACATTCAATAAATTACAGCTGTTTCCTATTCTTATTTTGTAAAGATAAACTATATTGTATTCATGCATGATTTTTTCCTAAAAAAATACTACAGTTTCCAAAAAAAATGATTTGAACGTTTTTTCCTACGTTATAGCGTCGGGATTTACATATATATATATATATATATATATATATATATATATATATATATATATATATATATATATATATAGATAATAATTTATTTATTGTCATGTAACAATAGATTACACTTATAAGCCAATAGGTATTAAATAATGTTAACTAAGATTACAGAATATAATAACTTATAATTAAATAAAAAAGAAAAGAAAAAATAATAAATAAGTAAAACATTTTAAGAACAAAATTACAATATAGTAACAAAGACACAATGAAATAAGAGACACAACGGAAAAACACAAGAAACCACCCCTGATGATCGAGCTATTAAATCCCTGTGCTAATTTCAACTGAACTTAAGAAAAATTCATTTAATAAATAATAAGCTCCTTCTAGCAGATATTTGGTTAAAAGTTAATTAACATTTTTCTGTATGTAGCTGTAATTACACTTTTCGGGAAGCAGTTTCAATTTATGTCTAGTGGCAATAGTAGGAAAATAACCAAAAATTGGCCATAATTCAAAAATCGGCTTCGAGAGATTTTTTAGAAATTTAGGTACAAGTATTTAAAAAAACTAATATCCAAATCGGTTGGAAATTAAGACCTGTAGAGAATTTTGGAACGAAAAATTAAATTCTTGGACCACAATGCAGTGGTCTCTATAATGCCAGCTACTTTTGGTTTGTTGTCCTGGCCTTCATTCAATTTTTTTCGTGGATTTTATTGGTGATTAATAAACTTGTCTATAATGTGTTGTGTTTGTGGTCATTCTGTTTTGGGTCGTAGCAATCTTTTCTAACTGTGAGGGGGATTGACCTTTATTTGATATATATATATATATATATATATATATATATATATATATATATATACAGTAATACCCCGCTTAGCGCGACCCCGTTACGCGCGGTTTCACTATAACGCGAATTTTCAAATTTCGCGCTCATGTAGTCATTAACTTCTCTATGGTCGCGGGGGATCCCCGCTTTCTCTGAATATTCTCTTTGAAGAATTGGGAATTCCCTGTCCTTCGACTTTGTTCTATGGGGATTTCCTCGTTCGTTTCGTGTGTTCATTTGTTCCGTAATGTTAGTTCGGTCGGCTGGCAGTTTTGTTTTAATATTTATTGGAGATACATACATACATAATTTAACCCTACGTTAAAAATGCCGCCTGTAAAGAAAAAAGAGCGTAAAAGCGTCACTTTGGAATTGAAGATGAAAGTGTTAAGAAGAATGGAAAATGGAGGCAAAGCAACAATTGTTGGGAGAGATTTTGGACTCTCAGAATCGACTGTGAGAACGATTTATAAAAATCGGGAAAAAATTAAAATCTCCAGCGAAGGTTCAACACCTATAAGTGCAACAAAACTTTCTCGTTCGAGATCATCTATCTTAGAAAGAATGGAGAAATTACTGTCAGTCTGGATCGAAGATTTGAATAAGAAGAACACACCACTAAGTCAAGATCTCATATGCACAAAAGCAAAATCTTTGTATGAGATGCTGAAAACAAAAGAAGGAGAAGGGAGTGCCACTCCGACTTTTGCTGCCAGCAGAGGCTGGTTCCATCGGTTCAAGCAGCGTTCTAATCTTCACAATATCCACATAACAGGCGAGGCGGCCAGCGCGGACATTCAAGCTGCAGCTGAGTTTCCAGACAAGTTTCAAGACTTCGTTAGACGAGAGAAAATTCCTGCTTGTCTCATCTTCAATGTTGATGAGACCGCACTTTACTGGAAAAAAATGCCATCTCGAACATTCATTTCTAAGGAAGAACGTCAAGCCAGTGGTTTCAAAGCTGCGAAAGATCGACTAACACTTCTGCTGGGTGGTAATGCCACTGGTGATTTCAAACTGAAACCTTTACTAGTGTACCATTCAGAAACACCCCGTGCAATGCGAGGCACAGACAAGACAAGTCTACCAGTTGTGTGGCGATCAAACAGAAAGGCGTGGGTTACACGGGAAATTTTTCAAGAATGGTATTCTAATAGTTTTTTGCCCATCAGTCAAATCATACTGTGACAGAAATGGGCTTGAACCTAAAGTTATATTACTCTTAGACAATGCCCCAGGACATCCAACCTCACTTGATACGCCCAGAGACTTAAAAGTGTACGTAAAGTTCCTTCCACCAAACACTACGTCAATATTACAACCTATGGACCAGGGAGCAATAGCAAACTTCAAAGCTTATTACCATCGCCGCACTTTTAGCCAACTAATTCATGAAACTGACGGGGAAGGAAGACAGTCTATGCGAGAGTGGTGGAAGTCATACAACATTATGAAGTCTATTCACAACATAGAAGAGGCTTGGAAGGAAGTTAAAATGAGTTGTATGAATGGGGTGTGGCGTAATCTTTGGCCAGATGTAGTGGAAGCACCTAGAAGAATTGTCCAGATGCAGAGACAAGTGCTTGAAGACATTGCTGCAATGATTGAGGGGTCTGAACTTGAAGATGTCACGGTAGAAGATCTCGTAGAACTTGTAGCAACGCACGACGATCCTATTAGCAATGAAGATCTGATCGAGTTACAGAATAATCCTATCTACGATGAGGAAGAACAAGTAGAAGAGAAAGTTTTATCTTCAGGGGAAATACAAAATGCACTTTCAAAAATTTATTCAGGTTTGGACATATTGCAGAGTATAGACAATAATGATGACCGTGTCTTGACCGTGTGTCAAACAATTAAAAACAGTGTTGGGTGTTATGAACGTATTTTACAAGAACGTAAACAAAACGTTACCCAAAAGACAATAGATGTATTTTTCCGTAAAAAATAAGAGTATGTATTGCATAAAGTGTTCTTTAGAATTAAAGTGATTGATTAAAATGATTTGTATTTTTTTTGTATTAAATTTTGACTATGTTTAATCATAAACCTCGATATACGCGAATTTCAGTTAACGCGATTTTTTTCGGAACGTATCCCTCGCGTAAAGCGGGGTATTACTGTATATATATATATATATATATATATATATATATATATATATATATATATATATATATATATATATATATATATATATATATATATATATATATATATATATATATATAATATATATATATATATATATATATATATATATATATATATATATAATGTTATTATTATTATAGGAAAAATAAAAAAGAGCCAAATAAATGTATTTTTAAGATTTTAGTAAAAAAATGATGTAAAAGAAAAAAAAAACAAAATGCATTCACGATAAACTTATAATTTGCATTCGATGGCGCCTCTTTAAATTATTAGGTTGGATCGCATATAAAGTTTTACACCGATAATCTGACCTTGTAATCGAAACAAAAGAGCGTGAAAAGCTGGAGTAAGCTTTTGTTCCCTATATTTTGTTTTTATTCAGGTAATTATACGGGTACATGCCCCATTAGATCGGTCCCGTCCGATTAAAACAGTCTTATCTAAATTTCGATCAGAATCCTAACAACCATGTCCGCGTGATAATTTGCAAAATTAGCTTTATTTAAAATAGTTAAGTATGCATTCATTCCCACCTACTTAACATTCATATCAAATGACGGATATGAATGAATGGTAAATTTAAAATTTTATTATTGCGTCTGAAATCACAATATGGAATATAATTCATAACACTTTCTTTTAAAATTTTTAAAATAACTTTCAATTCGGGATCGAATTTTTAATAGAATACTATATATATATATATATATATATATATATATATATATATATATATATATATATATATATATAGTATATACATGGGCTGAAAAGTCCCGGGCCTAACAAAGAAAACACGGTTTTTTTGGTTCAAAATTAGCTTTATTCATCAACGTAATCTCCATCAAGAGCAACGCAATCATTCCAGCGCCGCTCTAACATTTCAATACCACTTTTGTAGAACGATTTATCTTTTGCCTCAAAATAGGCCTCAGTTTCAGCGATAACCTCTTCATTCGTGCGAAATTTCTTACCGGCGAGCATTTTTTTCAGGTCTGCGAACAGCCAGTAGTCGCTGGGAGCCAAATCTGGCGAATACGGTGGATGTGGGAGCAATTCGAAGTTCAATTCATGTAGTTTTGCCATTGTTTTGATTGACTTGTGACACGGTGCGTTGTCTTGCAATTTCGGCCTTCAAACGCTCCAGTAACGCATATAATATTCACTGTTGATGGTATTTCCTTTCTCAAGATAGTCGATGAATATTACACCACGCACATCCCAAAATACCGAGGCCATAACCTTTCCAGCCGATTGTTGTGCTTTCGGGTGCTTTGGACGAGGTTCACCAGTTGCTGTCCACTCAGATGACGATCGTTTTGATTCCGGAGTGAAGTGATGGATCCATGTTTCATCCATTGTCACATATCGACGCAAAAATTCCGGTTTTGTTACGTTTAAACATGGCCAAACACTGCTCAGAATCATCAACACGTTCTTGTTTTTGATCAACAGTGAGCAAACGCGCGGCACCCACTTTGAACAGAGCTTTCTCATAGTCAAATGCTCATGCAATATAAAGCCAACACGTTCTTTTGATATCTTTACGATGTCAGCTAACTCACGCAGCTTCACTTTTCGATCATTCAAAACGATTTTATGGATTTTTTTTGATGTGTTCTGGTGTTACCGCCTCACTTGGACGTCCACTGCGTTCTGCATCATCGGTGTCTCTACGACCACGTTTGACGTCAGCAAACCAACGTTTTATTGTTGTTTCTGATGGAGCGGAGTCCCCATAACACTTTTCAAGCCATTGCTTTGCTTGAATGGTATTTTTTCCCATCAAGAAGCAGTGTAAAATTAAAACACGAAATTGTTTTTGATCCATGGTTTTGAAAATAACAAAAGTAGCGTCACTCTTAGCACAATAACTCACAAACTAATGAATAGAATATCATGAAATTTTAACAGCTGTCTTTTGAAGGTTAGTATTAACTGAAAAAAAGGTGACTGCAATAAAACTAGCGCCATGTATGTGTTAGGCCCGGGACTTTTCAGCCCATGTGTTATATATATATATATATATATATATATATATATATATATATATATATATATATATATATATATGTTACACCGTTCGACGTTTTACGATTTCCAATCTCCATCTTTTTCGGTCGTTCCATAGATCTTCCAGATTTCCGTCCTCAGTCTCTCTGTCTGTACTATGTCTCCAACTTGTTCTCGGTCTATCCCGCCTCTTCTGGCCTTCTGGTTACCACTTTAGTATTTGTTTTGGGATTCGATATTCGTCCATTTGGATGTAGCCAAACCGGATAAGTTGTTTGGCTAGAATGTCATCTGTAATACTGTATTTAATTCCAATGATCTCTTTGTTGGTGACTCCTTCTCTGCTGCTCTTCTCCATTTCCGTTACTCTCAGCACGATTAATGCTCTTCCCCAAACTTCACAGGTACATAATGCTATACTTTTCACCATGGTTTCATATATCTTCTTTTTGTTGGTTTTATTAATAAACTTATCCCATAGAATGTTGCTTAGCAGTTTAATGGTGTTTCTTCCTGCTGAATTTCTTTCCATTATTGCCTTTTTAAGTTTTCCATCATCCGAAATTCTTATACCGAGATACTTGTAGTCGCCGCAATGTTTTATCGTGGTTCGATCGTCCAGTACAGATCCTTGTGTTGTCCTCCAATATATAGATTTTCTGTCGTCGCAGTCTTGAGCCATTGCCACTTGGTCATCCGCGAAGCATAGCATATACAACATAGTGTCAAGTAATGTTATCCCCATTGGTCTGCATTTTTGCTTCCATCTCTTTAGCACGTCTTCCAGATATATCTTTAAAAAGAATGGAGGATAAACAGCATCCTTGCTTCAGACCTTTTGACATAATAAATCCTGGTGTTATTTGTGTTCCTGTTTGAATTTTTGGTATGTTGGTCGTATAGTGTTTTGACAGCTTTATTAATATTAGTACTTTCCACTGGTAGAATACTACTTTCTTCAAAAATAAAGGGCTTTAAAACATTGCGCTATTGATAGTATTTTTATTAACATTTGAAAAAATTTTATGAAGTTTGTTGTATTAGGTTAAAAAGAAAGGCGTGTTTCCTATTTGTACAAATTTCCTGTTGGGCATTTTTCAATTGAATAATTTTATTTGGCAAAGAACTTGCGTTCAGTTTCGTGTTAAAAACAAAATCTTTATACGGCTACCCTAAACAGGTTGGAAGTATTACGGTGTTGAATGTTTAACAAGATCGAAGGTTTTCAAGTGGTATAAATCGTTTAAAAGAGGTAGAGAAGCAGTTGAACACGAACTGTGTTCTGGAATACCATATCCCATCAAAAACATAAAATCTAAAAAAAATGCCAAGCCTCGCAACGCAGTCCTTCCACCACAAAAAGTTGTGAGATCTCGTGTAAAACCAAGTCAGTTATTTTAGTTAGTCTCTATGGAAGCACCTATTCAACAACTTTGTCATAAATTGTTATCTATTTACCTACCAACATTTATAGTGACCGTATCAATATTAGACATCTTTACTTCTACTCTCGATTGCTAAGTAAGTCTAAACAGTGCACTTAAGAATAAAGTATTTTAAATAGTAGATTATTCTTATATGATTATGTTGCTGTGCGATTGCCAAGTCATTATATTTATTATAAAAATAAAGATGTCTAATATTGATACGGTCACTATAAATGTTGGTAGGTAACTAAATAGATAACAATTTATGACAAAGTTGTTGAATAGGTGCTTCCATAGATACTAACTAAAATAACTGACTTGGTTTTACATGAGATCTCACAACTTTTTGTGATGGAAGGACTGCGTTGCGAGACTTGGCATTTTTTTACATTTTATGTTTTTGATGGGATCTCATTTCTTTTTGTAGGTAATACTCTTTTTTTTTTCTTCTCGGGTAATATTTCTTGTACGTCAGCTATGGATTTTCTTAAAGCCTGTCAGACTGTCTATTGGTTTTTCTCAAAGGCTATGACGTAACAATTTTTGACAAGTCGGGACGATAAGTGCTTCTAAGTCGATTATATTCAACAATTGCGGGCTCCTGAGCTTTGATACTACCCAAGTCGACATTAATTAGATGTAATCCGCCCAGACTTGTCACTCTCGAAAGTGCGACGTATGCTTGACCGCATGTGAACACTAGGGTGACCGCCGCAAAAAATCGATGTCGGAATTTTGTTCGTCTGGACCCCACAAAACGATTCCCCTTTCCAGATATTGAGATAGCCAAAATTCGAGCTCGATTAAACGACGTTAACCCGTGCCGCTCGTCGCTCAAAGTTTGAAAAAAATCCAAATTTTTGGCCAAAAAGCTGACATATGGAGCCATAACTCCAGAACGGTAAATAATAGAAACACGCTTAATATCTCAAAAGAAAGCTAATGTTGTTCTTCAAAATTTATATTCTATACATAATTGTTGTTATTTTAAGTCAAACCGAGTTACAACAGCCTTTAGCCCCAAAAACGTGACCTGGTACCAGTAGGAGCCAGTTTGGGAGTAGTCTAAGAATTTTACGGGTTTTTACATAATGTGACTCGGAATTACCATTTTTTTGTTAAAAAGTATTTTGGAACTCAATTTTCAAACATAAAGAGCCTTTTGTTCAAATTTAATCTTTTATTATTAGGGGATTACCTGACTAGTTTACCAAAGAAAGACCCGTTTGACAGGTAAAAAGGAGGGTGAATCTAATTTCTATTTTAGGGATGGTGATTTTACTTCAGCGTACAACCGACCTTTTATTTATTCAGTTTAGTTTCTAAAGTGCCTTTGAGCTGGTTAGATCGAACAATTATGTAGTGAAGATATTTTAAGACACTGAAGAGGACAGATCTACCAGGAACTTGAGAGCTTGGAGGAAATGGACATCCCTGAAGAAGCTGCAGAAGATCCAGGACCAGCTGAGAGCAAGAGGATGAAAGTTTCATTTGCAAGGGGCGTTAAAAAGATTTTAAACATGAAATTGCCCATTTTATTAGATCGATGTAAGGTATCCGACAGAAATGCCACGAGAATTTTAATAGCTACTCTAGAAGCACTAAACCTTGACCCTCTTGAGTACAAAGTGTCGAAAACTTTATTACATGATAGAAGGCAAATGTTCAGAGAACAATATAATAAAAAATTTTTTGATAAAGTAAACATTCCTGAAAAAGAGCCCGTAGTTGTCCATTGGGACGGTAAACTTTTACCGGGTGTTTTAAAAAAATGAACAATGTGAGCGAATACCTATAGCTATTTCATATGGCGAAAAGGAACAGCTGCTGGGAGTTCCTGTAACAGCAAACAGCTCTGGAGAGGAGCAAGCCGTAGCCGTATATGAATGCCTACATGAATGGGGTCTTCTCAACACCGTCAAGGCGATGTGCTTCGACACTACAGCATCCAACACGGGAAGACTCAAAAGAGCATGCGTCATATTGGAGCAAATGTTAGGAAGAGAATTATTATACCTAGCTTGCCGTCACCATATCTTGGAAATTCTGTTAAGAGGCGTATTCGACACAAAAATGGGATTAACCACTGGACCTCATCCAGACATTTTCAAGAGATTCCTCACTGCGTGGCCCAAGATAGACAAAGGAAAATACGACACAGGTATCAGTGACAATCTAATACAAAAGCAGCTAACTCCAGAAGTAATTGCAAATGTTACTGCTGAATTCGAGACCAAATTAACTGAGAGCCACCCCAGAGATGACTACAAGGAGCTATTGCAGTTGGTTCTCGTATTTGTTGGATCACTAGACGGCAATGTTGTGGGTTTTTAGAACTCCAGGAGCCATTCATCACGCTAGGTGGATGGCAAAGGCTATTTACTGCTTAAAAATGTCCATTTTTCGTCGTCAATTTGGTTCAATGCTCCAAAAGCTCATCTTGCACCAAAGCAAGATTTAGGTATTTTGCATAGTCTGTTAGACTATAAAGAATGTGACAACGACATTGCAGAAATAGCCCTGACCAAATTTTCGAACCATTTGTGGTATTTGAATGCAAAGTTGGTGGGATTATCGTTTTTTGATCCCACCATTACAGACGATGAAAAGTTGTTAATGGCTAATAAATTGCTCAGTAGCGCAGATGAACCATCACAGCACGCTAGGGTTGTAAATCCAAAAGTTAGGAAAGAAAACTTAAAAGAGGTAGTTGATGGAGGATTGGTAAATTCACTTACCAAAGAAACGTTTACATTTTGACCAATTTAATATAAAAACAGATTTCCTAAGACAACATCCAAACACCTGGCCTCAAAATAATGACTTCCAAGAAGGATTGAAAATTGTCAAAACATTAAAAGTAGTTAATGATATGGCTGAGCGTGATGTTAAATTAATAACCGACTTTAACGACCTTCTGACAAAAGATGAAGACCAAAAGCAATATGTCCTGCAAGTTGTAAGTAAATACCGAGCATTATATCCTGACGTTTCAAAAACTACTTTAACAAAAGCTCTAGAATAGATTAGATAACTATGTAAAATTATCAACTCGTGTAGGTACTACGTCTGTATCTTTTCTGTGTCTGTTTTGTATGTATTATATACCTAATTTTTATATTTTAAAATAAAAAATGTAATTAGACTTATCAGTATTACTTGTTTTTTTATTATATTTCTACTTTAAACTCAAAAATATACCAAAAAAAGCAAAATTTATCACTTAATAACAAAATATACGAAGTATACTCCTAGTGGTACCAGGTCACGTTTTTGGGGCTAAAGGTTGTTGTAACTCGGTTTGACTTAAAATAACAACAATTATGTATAGAATATAAATTTTGAAGAACAATATTAGCTTTCTTTTGAGATATTAAGCGTGTTTCTATTATTTACTGTTCTGGAGTTATGGCTCCATATGTCAGCTTTTTGGCCAAAAATTTGGATTTTTTCAAACTTTGAGCGACGAGCGGCACGGGTTAACGTCGTTTAATCGAGCTCAAATTTTGGCTATCTCAATATCTGGAAAGGGGAATCGTTTTGTGGGGTCCAGACGAACAAGATTCCGACATTTTTTTCCCTCTCTATGAAATCCGGTCACTCTAGTGAACACTGAAGAACCGATGGCTATCAGTGCACTGTTTAGACTTTTGTATATGGTAATAGCATAGGCCATACATATCGGAAACTCTTCGTGATGAACATAAGCTTTATTAATAATTTCAAATTTAGTTTTGACTGGACCAAGCTCGTAAAGATGTTCATTATTAAATGTATTATGTATTTTTTTTAATTCTATTTGTATTTTCAGGATCAACCTTTACTCCTTGTACTATACCGATAGAACCGTGGACTAAGCCAAGACTCACGTCAATATTTCGTCTTAACATGACTTTTGCTCCTATTTTAATAACTATATTCTCTTCTAGCCCTGCTGTCATGGAAGCATCATCTTCATACTTTTTTATAACTAAAATATACTTAAAGTATTTCACTTAACTATTTTTTAATTACACGAAGTAGGTTAGTATTATTAAACGAATATATTTGATAAATGAAAAATATTATTAAATACAATATATTAATTAATAAATAATACAAATTATTCATAATTATGGATTTTTTAGTGATTAACTCACGGTTGACCTTGCATTATGCTATGTATGGCTGAGGGTTGCGCGCTCTCCGCGCTCTATCTCAAAAACAGTTAAGTGTATAAAAAAATGTTTAGAACAAAATTTGTAGAGAATTTTATGCTCTATAATTTTTTATAATAAATGCAAATATCATTGAAACCATAGGAAGCGAGATATATGCGAAAAACCGATTTTTGTGACCTTTGACCTTGAATATCTTAAGAAGCGGACACGAGATTTTATGAGACTTTTGAGACAACTTTTAGAATTCCAAAATAAAGGTTTATACAAGTTTACAGCTTATTATCTGTCATTCCGAGGTTGTCCCTCTTTTTTGGCTTAAGTGACTGTACAATTTAGAAAACGGGACTGAAATTTCGGGATGTTTCAGTTTTTCCTTCCTTTATGGGCTAAACACTAACTAAATTCTAAATTTGAAGTTTGTGTGTCTGCTAGAAGTACCTTAGAATTTTGATGATCGGTGAATGTGTCAGTGACAAAATTAAAGAACTTCGACTGGCGATAGTTTGTAAACTATAAGGTATAAATAGTAGGTAATTTAGGAATATAACTAGTATAGTATGTCCTCTTGGTCGCTGAAAATTCAGACTTCTAGCTTTGTCGACAACGAAGTTACAGGGGGGTCGAAAGTGCCGTGTGGGGCTTTGAGAAAAGGATGCTACGGCTGTGCTTTCTGCTCGACTTGGCGGGGGCACTGCCGTGCCCCCAGATACGCATCCACTGAAGAAAACATCAACAAAATTAAGAAGCTTGATCTCCGTAACCTCCATTTAACTATAACAAATCTCGTAGACTTTACTGAAATATCAGATGGATTCTTCTTGAAAAACGTCGTCGTCTAGAGGTCGCAAAAAAATGCTTTTTTGGATGGCTCCATTGTAAAATGCATTAATTACTAATGATCAAACATATATCTATCGAAAGAGAGCAACTGATGTAATAAAAACTTTTTTTTCTGTTTTAAATTTCAATTTTTAAATAGGGTGTGCGTTTATAGAAATAGACCAAATAAAACAAGGCGGATACTCAAAATAATAAAATGTTACATTACTGCAATATACCGAACGTTTACGAAAGGTTTTATAGTTACACTTGATATTTATGGTTACCAGCTGAATTTTGTAACGTGCCTATAAAATGCAAATACATTTCGGTAAACAAGAAATACTATTGCAAGCGTAAACCTCGTTTTTTATAGTTTTGTCGTTTCAAGGAAACTACCTACTCTAAAAGAAATTCTAAAATTATGTGCTGTATTTTAGTTTTTTTTCGTCATGTTTTATAAGCGGCAATCGCACGGAAAAAATCAAAAACCATTTTAAACGTGTTTCCCAAGGACGTATTTTAAAAATATTTTGGTTTAACTATATTAATTTGTAATGGTTAATGAGCCAATCCTAACAACTCCACAAGGGTGACCCTCCATTCAAGGGCCACATGTTGACATTCTGCAGACCTCCGTGAATTAGATTTTATTTGTGGCTATCATGAAAGAGGAGATGTAGGTAATTTATTAGGGACTGGTAGGTAATTATTTTAATGGATGCATTTCTGTTTTATCTAAATGGTTTGCGATTTTTCTGCAAGGAACGAATATCATTACCACGTTAGGTAATCTGCGAGTATTAATAAGACTAGTAAAATTCCTCATTTGGATTTTATGAACGATGACCATGTTAACTGTGAAAATATCTTACTTTTTGTGTTTTGTAGCTTAACATAAGGGTCGTGGACTGATTAAAATAAAAGGATAAATAAATACCTACGGTCAAAGACGAACGTGTCGCCTATAACTCGGTAAAATTTTTTTTTTGAGGTTATTGTTGGCACCTCAGCAAATAATGTTTTGTAAAAACAGATTCATTTCTAACCTATTTATGGTTAAATAGTGTATTATCGATCATCGATATCAAAAGGTCCAAAAATGACTCCTACAGAGGCTGTAGCATATGGGCAAGTCAAGGGCATTCGTTAGGAAGTGGATGAAAAGATACTTTAGGTTAAAAAATGTTAATCTACTAGAATGTGGTTCGAGAAGAAAAGTGTCGGACAAGGTCAAAAAAAAATAAATATCAAAATGTTTTCCCGAAATTCTCAATTAACTTTGTGCCACAGTACAATTAAGGAATCGTTGCTGAGCCAAAAAACACAGAGAGAAACGACTCCCGTGGGCAGAGATAAAAATTAAACGAGGCTGAAACAATGTAATTTTTTCCAGCAGCGCAAGCTTTGTAATAAAAAGCTGTACGCTGTGAAGCAGCTATCACGGCAAATTCGGATAATTTGGAAATCTTTGCTCCAAAAATACGCCAAAAATCTCGTCGAAAGTATGCCCCGGAGATACCAGGCGATCATCGACGCTGATGGGGACTGTACGAAGTACTGAATCATTAGTATTTTTATGGCAATCCTTTACGGCCGAATGATGCAAAAACTTTTAAATAAATATGTTTTTTAATGAACTACGCACGATACGTTCTAAGTTGACTAACTGTAGTAGCCAAAAAGTTCTGTCAGTTTCTGGTGATGTCGTCAAACTATATTAGCTTTACACACTAAAATTTGCAAAATTAACCAGATCAGCCGATTACAAAGTTGGACAAGGTACTAGAGAAAGTAGCTTGAATAAACTATTAGCTATCATCAAAGTAGTTAAGTAAGTGGGTTAGCTTATTTATGTTAATATACTTGTTTTGTACTTGCTTGCGGTCATTCTAAGACAGGAGAAACTAGAATACTTCGAACAGCAACAGTGAAGCTGAAAATAAGCAGGGCTGTAGAGAGAAAAACAAACCTCGTTTTTGGGGTGTGGTAAGGTGAATGGGTAGATATAAGGGCTTAAAGAATTTAAACGAAGCTAAAGATTTTTGAAAATGCCCCACTGTGAAACCAGCAGCTATGGGCAAAACGACGTTAAACATATAAAGAATTCCATGTCAGTGCTTAGGAATCCGAAAAGCCCATACTAAAATGAAATATATAAGGTTTAATACATTATCGTGTACGAGGGTAAATTGAAAAATCTCGTAAAAAACAAAATGAATAAGATTTTTTGCAAAAACAAAAATTTAATTCCCAACATATTCTCCATTGAGCTTAATATATTCAATCCAGTTAGATTTCATGTTTTGTTATTTCCTCAAAAACAAATTATGGATCGTAATGTGCGTAATACTCGTGAACGCCACACATAACCATTCCCCCAAGCCAATTTTTGAGGTTACGAAACAAGAAAAAGTCACTTGAGGCCGAATCTGGGAAATAAGATGGATGAAGAACTATTTCGAAGCCCAGCTCGTGCACTTTTTGCCATTGCAACGACCATGTGTAGGGAAGGAGCCTACAGAGGCTGCAGCATATGGGCAAGTGGAGGGCATTCGTTAGCAAATGGGTGAAACGATACTCTAGGTCAGGGGTGCTCAAACGGTCGATCGCGATCGATAAGTCGCGGAAGAATTTTTCTTTTGTATGGTAAAGCATAAGTGCATTTGTCTCATTTGCCGTGCGCCAGTTGCAATATCTAAGCGTGGGAACTTAGAGAGGCATCATAAAACGGTTCATAAAAACTATGAAAAGGATTTTCCGTCACAGAGTGAATTAAGAAAACGAAAAGTACGTGATTTGTTAACTTGTTTGAAAAAAGAACAAACCATGTTCACAAGACCAGCCAAACAATCAAAAGCTGCAACGATCGCGTCATTTAAAATATCTCATATATTGGCGAAACACAAGAAACCATTTGATGATGGATTGGTTGTGAAGGAAGCATTTATTGAAGCGGGTGAGACTTTATTTGGAGATTTTAAAAATAAAACAGAGATTATGTCTGCTATTAGAGAACTTCAGTTATCTCGTCCGACTCTCACAAGGCGTGTTGAAGTCATGAGTCAAGACATGGCAGTTAAACTAAAACAAGATATCATGGAATGTACATACTTTTCTTTACAGTTCGACGAATCCACCGATATGACAGACACTGCCCAGCTGTGTATTTTTATTCGAATGGTATTCAATGACATGTCGGCTAAGGAAGAGTTTTTGGCAATGATTCCTCTGAAAGGAAAGACCCGTGGCGAAGATATATATGACGTTCTCTTCAATTTTGTAACAAACTACAAGCTACCAATATATAAACTAGTGTGCATTACAACCGATGGAGCACCAGCAATGACTGGAAACGAAAACGGTTTTGTGGCATCGTGTCGAGCTAATGATGATTTCCCTTCATTTTTCTCCTTCCATTGCATTATACATCAACAAGTTTTGTGTTCAAAAGTTCTAAACATGGAGGAGATTATGGGCATTGCAATAAAAATTGTGAATTCTATCCGTGCACGTAGCTTGCAACGACGGCTCTTTAAATTGCAGTTGGAAGATAGTGAGTCAGCTGAACACACTGATTTAGTTCTTCACACGGACGTCAGGTGGTTGAGTCGCGGAAAATTCCTAGAAAAGTTTCAAGAATTATTGCCCGAAATAACAGCTTTTCTGGACGAAAGAGGTGATGACACTCAGATGCTGAAAAACGAAAAATGGCTGACTGATTTGGCATTTTTGACAGACATCACAATGCATTTAAACACCATTAATTTGGAGCTTAAAGGTAAAGGAAAAACTATTATTAGGATGATTAGCGCAATAAACGCATTCAAAAGTAAATTGCAACTTATGATAGATCAACTGAAAAGAAAGGATCTGAAAAATTTTCCGTCTTTGAAAGCAAGGATTCCTCAGTTGAATTATGATATTTATGAGGCAGAATTATCAAATATTTTGGGCCAATTCGAAATAAGTTTTTATGATATCAGTAAATTGGCAAATATCGCATCATTTATGAGTTATCCTTTTTCGTGTAAAAACATTGAGGAACTAGCTACTGAAATAGCAAGTCAGTTTAACATGGACTCATGTTCTGTTGAAAATGAGTTAGTGCAGATTATATCAGATATGCATCTCAAAGCCACAGCATCTGATACAAGATTCTGGTGTTTTATATCTGAAGATAAATATCCGAATCTAAGGCAACTCGCCCTTCAACTGACGGCAATGTTTGGGTCAACTTACTTGTGCGAGTCTTCATTTTCTGAAATGAAGATAATTAAGTCAAAATATCGCAATCGACTAACTGACGAACATATGTCATCATGCTTGCGATTAGCACTCGGTAATTACGTACCATCTTATGAAAAGTATGGTGAGGATATGCAGTGCCACGCTTCAACATCCAAAGTCACTCTTTAGTTAAGTTTAGACACTAGAACTCGTTTGTTTTGTAAGAACCAAAAACTCGCAATTTTGAATAATTATGAGTTTTTTCATTGACATTTTAGAGCAGACCTACACTTACCTTGACTAAAAAAAATGCATATTGTGCGGAAAACTAATATCTATGCCACGATACACCCTACCTAGACGACAATCCTGCATCACACTTACTTGCATCCTCTCAGAGTCGATCGATCGTAGTCTAACAATATTGAGGTAGATCGCCAGCAGTTCAAGTTTAAGCACCCCTGCTCTAGGTTAAAAAATGTTGATCTACTGGAGTGTGGTTCGAGAAGAAACGTGTCGGACAAGGCGAAAAAAATGAATAATAACATGTTTTCCCGAAATCGTCAATTAACTAACTAACAAAATATTTTAATTATTATTATAAATAAACTATCAGTGCTAAAAAAATTGTACTGTTTTGTAAATGCATTTAAATTTTCAATTTTTCCCAATACTTTTGTTACATAATTGTTGAAGAATTTTACAATATTTCTCGTATTTTCCACTTCAACATCAAACATTGCAAAATTAAAATCCATGAAAGCTACCGACATAGATATCTCCATCTATAAAGTACGGCGCAAGAATTTGTAATTTATACTAAATACAGATCATATGGTTTCGTAACTGTATATCATTTATATTATAATATACGAGGGTGGATTGACAAGTCTGGTAAATTTATAAGAAAGGGCGGAAAATTTTGTTAAGCGGCATGTAAGCATGAATTTTGTAACTGCCGTGTTCAAAGTTTCAAATAGCTAAAACGCTCAGCTGTTTGTTGGCGGCTCTCGTAAGTGATTGGTATCACACGTCTCGTAGAAATGAATAAGGCCAAGTATGGTGAAGTGGTAAAACATTTTTATTTAAAAAAGTGGACTGCGGTCCAGATAGAAACAGAACTGAAGGAAGTTCATGGCGACTTTGTGCTAGCACTCAAGACAATTTATTACTGGAGCACTGCAAATGCCGCACGTTTAGAATGCATAAATGAGATTTTTTCTGAAGAAATTGTCGATAAAATTAATGATACCGTGATGGAAGATCGTCGTATTATACTTCGTCAGATAACACAGCCCCACAAAAAAAAATGTGGGGTATACTTTTGATGCGATATGTCAGATCCGTAGTATTTTTGCCCGCTGATCACGAATCTGACGTCAGAATATCGCCATCACATCTCAATTTTTTTTCTAATCTCAAAAAATAGGTAAAAATTAGTAAAAATTAAGACAAATATACTCCTAAAAAATTGATTCAAGCTTTTTCATGAATCCAAAGATGTATTAATATGTATTCGGACACGCTAAGCTAATATTCATCTGTTGGATTAAGCCATACAGTTCTGTTTTCTTTTTAACCTCAATAAATCAGACAGATATAGTGCTTCTCGAATGCAAAAACGAATTCAAATTAAAATTCAACCGATTCTTACCAAATTTGGTACACGGGGGTTTTTTGGGTTGCTGATCATGAATCTGAGGTCGGATTTGCAAAATTCAAAATGGCGGATCCAAGATAGCGGACAGAATTTTTGAAACCCAACCGATTCCTACCAAATTTGGTATACAGTTGGGGAATCCTCAAACCTGATACTCTTAAACCCTAAACCCTGAAACCTTAGACTCCCACACCCTGTAACCTCAAAGAATAGACCTAAATAATCCTGTAACTTTAAAAATGAGACCCAATGAACTCAAAACCAGGACTTTTAAACCATATACTCTCAAATAGTAGACCCTTAAGCCCTAGAATTGCGAAGGTTAGACCCGCGCCTAACTTTCCTTTTTTTGGCTGTATCTTGTTCTTTTTTCCGCGAATGACCTATTCAAAGGCTTTCTGCCCAAACGCTTTTGAGGACTTGTTTCTCTTTTTAGCGACCAGCAATAGTCCGCTAGCATATGGTCATCCCATCGTCCTTGATACCGATTTTCTATGATTTTCAGATCTTGGTGAAAACGTTCCCCTTGCTCCTCACTGTAGTCACCAAAATCGACCGATGAATTTTCTCGGCGTTCAAAATGGCGCGAAAACATCTGCCATCTTGAATTTTGCAAATCCAACCTCAGATTCATGATCAGCGACCCAAAAAATCCCCGTGTACCAAATTTGGTAAGGATCGGTTGAATTTTAATTTGAATTCGTTTTTGCATTCGAGAAGCACTATATCTGTCTGATTTATTAAGGTTAGAAAGAAAACAGAACTGTATGGCTTAATCCAACCGATGAATATTAGCTTAGCGTGTCCGAATATATATTAATACATCTTTGGATTCATGAAAAAGCTTGAATCAATTTTTTAGGAGTATATTTTTTCTTAATTTTTACTAATTTTTACCTATTTTTTGAGGTTAGAAAAAAATTGAGATGTGATGGCGATATTCTGACGTCAGATTCGTGATCAGCGGGCAAAAATACTACGGATCTGATATATCGCATCAAAAGTATACCCCACTTTTTTTTTGTGGGGCTATGTAATTAACTGACTTGGCCGTTACTTGAAAATTCATATTTAATGAGAATAAAACACTAAATTTTCAGTAAAATTTCTACTTTTACTTATTTTTAGTGTTCCGTACGGAACACTTATGATGACTTCGGTGTCTGTCTGTCCGTCTGTCTGTCTGTCCGTCTGTCTGTCACACCCGATTTTCTCCGAAACTATTTGTCATAGAAAGTTGAAATTTGGTAATAATATAGGAATTGATGGCCTCATCAGAGCCATGTAGTTTTGAAAGTTAAATTTTAACTTAAGGGGTTAGTTTTTGGAGGTGAAATCGGAAGTGAAAAAAAAATTTTTTTACTAGGTAATCGAGTGTGGTGTCAAATGAAAGCTTGTGAAAACACGAGTAAAAAATATAATGTAATACTTGCGCGCACTTTTCTTTGTATTATTTTTAAGAAATCGCTGTCCACCCGTCTTATCTCGAAAAGTACTTATCAAAAAATTTTGAAAAAATTCTGGAATATTCTCCACGGGGTGTAGATTGAACGAAAATTGAACGAAAATTATCACAACAGAAATTTCAAGGTCATCAATTTTCAGTAAAGATTGAAAATAAACTTTGTTGAAAACTCATTTGGGGTATGTTTTGTGAAGTCACTGATCATTTTATACTTCCCTTACAACATTTTTTATTTTAAAAGCAATCAACGTACGGAACACTAATTGCGCAAGTTCAACTTGCACTTGACCGGTTATTTTTTATATACCAGATAAATTATTAAAAGTAATGCACTCGTGATCATTTTCGTTCAATCTACACCCTGTGGAGAATATTCCAGAACTTTTTCAAAATTTTTTGACCAGTACTTTTCGAGATAAAGGGGGGACAGCGATTTTTCGCGATTTTTTAAAAATAATAAAAGTGTGTGTGTGTGTGTGCCAAGTATTACATTTTATATATTTTAAACTGGTCATTTTTTTTTCATTTCCGATTTCACCCCCCAAAACTAACCCCTTAAGTCAAAATTTAACTTTCAAAACTACACGGCTCTGATGAGGCCATCAGTTCGTATATTAGTGCAAAATTTCATTTTTCTATTTCAAATAGTTTCGGAGAAAATCGGGTGTAACAGACAGACAGACAGACGGACAAAGGACAGACAGACAGGTACCGAAATTATCTTATAAATGTTCCGTACGGAACACTAAAAACAACAAATTTACTCAATAATACTTTTGATAATGCCTCCATGATCATCATTCAAATTGATCTGTAAAGAAAAACAAAATATTCAAATGTACTTTTTTTAGAAGTCGATGACAAATTAATTGTCAAACAAATAAAGATGTACAAGCACCGACAATATCCATAACAAACATATAAGTGCACTTGATGGTTTAACTATTAAGGATATGTCGGCACCGGAAGCTTAATTTTTTCAGCACATCTGTTTGAAGGATGTAGTTAATAAAAATATGAATTCGCTTTTAAATGACGATTTCTAAGAATAATTCGGATGGTAAAAAGTGCAGTTACATGGTAACCAACCAGAAAGATACATAGGCTATAAAAACGAAATGACTGCTTGGGTTAATATAGTCCGATAGTATTTGTCTGGCGTTTCGCTTCCAACTGTTAAAAGAAAAATAGAATATTTTTCTATACCGTCACTCATACGAAAGTGGATTGACTTTGTTAAGCGGTATGACTGTTGGTAAGCATGATTATTGTAACGGTTGTGTTCAAAGTTTCAAACAGATGCAACGCGCAGTTGCTTGTTGGCAGCTATCGTAAGTGTGGTGTTACACGTTTCGCTGCAGTCCACATAGAAACCGAACTGAAGAAGATTCATGGTGACCCTGTACCAACACTCAAGATCATTTATTTGGATAAATGAATTTAAACGTAGCCATAATGGTTACATAATATCCTGCATGAAGTTCGAAAAAATGAAAGAGCGCGATGAGTGCCGCATTTGTTCACCCCAGACTAAAAACGCACGAGGAAGGATATTTCAAAATGGTGTTCGAAAAAGTTCCATCGTTATCCGAAGGACTTCTGCTGTCGTTTTGTGATTGTATATGAATCATGATTATAAAACGGTGAGCTGGCGAAGGTGAAGTGTACCAGAAAGAGCATAAACAGCTTTAGCGCTGGAAAAAGTGATGGTAACTGTTTTTTTGGGACTCACAATGTACCAATTTGATTGACTCTTTGAAAAAGAGTAAAACAATGACTGGCTCTTCTTAAGTAACGTTATTGGACCGTTTGCATAGTGAATTGAAGCAGAAGCGACCAAGATTAGAACACAAAAAAAGTGCTCCTTGCTCGTCCGGAAAAATGCACCTGGTCACACATCGGCCATTGCAATTGCAATGGCCGATGTGCCTGCGGTGCAGAAGGTCTTGGGTTCAATCCCGGCAGGTCGGTATACTTATTTATTGATTTATTTAAGTATATTTGGCCTGGCCACGTACATAATTAGTAGTTGTTCACAGAAATGCAATAACGTCCATGACAGCACTTCTGCGTTATCTAATAGGAGCTGTGAAATACAAAAATATATGTTTCAGGACTTGAACAACGTTAATGGGTATTATGACATCCTCGCCGATATCATTAAGATATACAAAAAAGGGTAAAACACCTACTTAGATGGGGAGGTGAAGAAAAAAAAAGTGCACGAGCTGAGCTTCGGAATAGTTCTCCGCCCCACAGTGAGAAAATATGGAAAAACTTCGAACCACTCCACAAATCTAATCCAATAGCGGAAATCTTATGTGCAAAGTCCGAGAGATGGCACCACCGGCGCGTATCGAGGTCATGTTTAGTTGTAGCATCTCTTGAATGAACGCACACCAAATTTCAGCCATATTGGTCTATTTCTTTGTGTTTGGTATTCGTGTGAATCAAGGAAGTCGAGTGATTTTCAAGAAATGGACGAAAAAGAATTTCGCGTGGTGATTAAACATTACTTTATGAAAGGCAAAATGCCTCAGGAGACTAAAGAGAAGCTTGATAAACATTATGGTGACTCTGCACCTTCGATTAAAACAGTTTATAAGTGGTTTCAAAATTTTCGGACTGGCCATATGGGCACAAGTGACGCTGAACGTTCTGGACGGCCTGTGGAGGTTACGACTCCAGAAATCATTGGTCAAATCCATGATATGGAGATGGATGACAGAAGAGTTAAGGTGCGTGAGATTGCTAGTGCTGTGAGCATCTCGACTGAACGGGTACATAATATTTTGCATAAACATTTGGACATGAGAAAGCTATCCGCAAGATGTGTGCGGTGATTGCTCACGCTTGACCAAAAACGGAATCGTGTGAAGTGTTGCAAGCATGGTTTGCAGCTGTTCCAGAAGAATCCAGAGGACTTTAAGCGTCGTTTCGTCACTGTGGATGAAACATGGATACATTACTATACTCCTGAGACCAAACAACAATCTAAACAGTGGGTTACCAAGGGGGAATCTGCACCAAAAAAGGCGAAGACCGTTCCTTCGGCCGGAAAGGTTATGGCGACTGTCTTTTGGGATTCGCAAGGGATAATCCTCATCGACTATCTGGAAAAGGGTAAAACTATTACAGGTGAATATTATTCATCGTTATTGTACCGTTTGAAAACCGAGCGGCAAGAAAAACGCCCGCAATTGGCCCACAAGAAAGTCCTTTTCCATCACGACAACGCACCAGCACACACCTCAGCAGTTGTGGTCGCAAAATTAATGGAAATATGATTCCAACTCGTTGCACATCCCCCCTATTCTCCAGACTTGGCTCCCTCGGACTACTATTTGTTCCCCAATTTGAAGAAATGGCTGGCCGGACAAAGATTTTATTCAAACGAGGAGGTGATTGCAGACACTAATGGATATTTTGCAGACTTGGACAAATCCTATTATTCGGAAGGGATCAACAAACTAGAACATCGTTGGACGAAGTGTATAAGCCTAAAAGGAGACTATGTCGAAAAATAAAAAAGGTTTACCGCAAACACATAAGTAGTTTTTTATTTTTGCACGGACTTTTCAAACCAGCCTCGTATATTATATGCTGGAAGTACCAAAAATGTGAAATCACTTTTTTGAAAAAGAAAAGAACCCATTAGTGTCAGCATAGAAGTACTTTATTCAAATAAAATTCGTGTTTGAGTAACAAAAAAGAAAAACCCTCCTGATGTTGAAAAGTCAAAAAGACACAATAATTTAACCAAAGATTAAAATCTGAGAAAAATCCCTTCACAATAATCCATTTACCATGGACAATTGACTTTAATAACATAGGCTAACGATGAAAAAACTTTTTTAATAATTTTACCTGATTCTTATGTTTTTTGATGTGCTGAGTCCGAAAATAATAATAAAAAAAAGTCACCCACCAATTTTTCACATTTTAATATTCAAAATGTGATAAATTTATTTTTTATCATTGTTATTAGGCTGGCAATAAAATCACAATTTTGTAAGGTTGGCAGTAAAATCAAATGTTATTAGGTTGGCAGTTCCGATAAATGTCACAGCTGTTTGTTTTCTTCCAGTTAATATAACCTCGCATTGTAGTGTTTAACCCATGTGCTTTAATTCACGCTCAAAGTATGGCTAATGGTTGTTTTAAAAACTCTCCCAACACTTTTTATTATATATGTGGTGAGTTTGTAGTTAAAAAACATCAAAGAAACATTACAGACTTTGTAAAACAAGTATACTTTGCATATTTTGGTGTAGAAACCGGAAACCAAGAAAAATGTGGGGGCTCCTCACAAAGTATGTATTGAGGATCTTAGGAAATGGTATAAGAAAGAAAAGAAAGCTTTTAGATTTGCAGTACACATGGTATAGAGAGAGCAAGAAAATCATTCAAATACTAGTTATTTTTGCAGCGTTGATGTTTCTGAATATACCGCCAAAAATAAGAAAGTAATTGTCTATCCTAACTTTACTGCAGCTAATCAGCCGGTAGGACATGGACCGGGACTTCCTGTACCTAAGCCACCTCAGTCTATTGATGACGTTTTACAGTCCAGTCCCGAATTTAATGAAAAGCGACCGGATGATGATGAGTTTCAATGTTCTGTAGAAAATTTAAAACCACAGTTGTCTACACAAACTGAGTCAAATGATTTAGTGAGAGATTTGGGTTTGATTAAGGAAAAAGCAGAATTGCTTGGTTCTAGGCTGAAAGAAAAACATTTATTGGAATCTGGAACATCTATTTACCATTATAGAACAAGAGATCAACAGTTTGCTCAGTTTTTCAAGCAGGAAGAGGATTTAATTTATTTCATTTCATTTAATTTCAAATTCAGTAATTTAATCGATGCCATATTGTGAGAGAATTGTGGATGACACAAAAAAACTGATACCAGATACGGTTTTAGCATCCAAAAATACATAACACTTAAACGTATTGGTTTAAAAAGTTTTTACAAATATTTTTTTTTGTTGGCCTGTGTAATTGACTCTAGTAATAGTCCTCCTACCTCCAACCTCATCCTAATTATCTCCGATTCTCTGCCTTATCAAGACCAGAAATCTATCCTACAACTACATCCGACAAATCCTAGATCTCCTCTACTCCGCAAAACTGAAACAACGTTCCATCTCCTATTTCTGGCTTCCCAGCCACATAGGCAACCAGGGAAATGACAGAGCGGATAGACTAGCCAAACAAGCTATAGATAACGGTATTTCCATAACGGCCGAGAATTTCTACTCAGACTTCAACTCTCACCTTAAATCTATCCATAATTCCTTATTTCAATTACAATGGGATCTAGAAAATCCAAACAACAAATTGTGGCCACTCAAATCCTCGGTATCCCCCCCCTACATAACAACAACCTCAATAGAAAAGAGAACGTGATTCTGCGAAGACTGGCTGCTTGACACACTTTCTCTACTCATCTCCATCTCTTGGAAGGAGCACAAGACCCTAAATGTCAAAGTTGTGGATCCAACCTTACAGTCTCGCATATACTCACAGCAAATCACCTTAAAAACATCCGACTAAAGTACAACCTACGCTCTTCCATAAGTAACATAATCACCATCTTTGCCGAAAATAAAAATAACATATGTGACTATCTCCGAGAAATTCATTTTAAAGTTTAAACCAATTTAACAATCACCTTATGGGCGCTAAATAACCTCGTAGTTGATGCGCCCCGGCTCCAAAACATCATCATCATCATTATCTAGTAATAGTGGCATTGTAAGTATTTTTTTGATTTTTCAACATCAAGTGCGTAATTTATTTCTTTTTTGTTACTCAAACACGAATTTTATTTCAATAAAATACTTCTATGATTTTCAAAAAAATGTCTTGACAGGTTTCACATTTTTAGCACTTCCCGCATATAATATACATTATACCAAGAAGATTAAAAAAAAGATTACCGCCAGAATTAGATTTGCGGAGTGGTTCGAATTTTTTCACACTGTGCGCCCGTCCAATTCCCCATATTTGACCCCCAAGCGATATTTTTGTTCCCTAACCTCAAAAATTGGCTTGGAGAAAAGATATTATATATGAAGAATATATTTGGGCTTTAAACGAGTATTTTGCATTCGAATCATTTTGAAGAAATCAAAAATTAGAATCTGGCTACACCAAATGTATTGGGCTTAACAGAGATTATGTTGAGAAATAAATCTTTATTTTTTGCAAAAAAAAAACAATTTTACTTTTCAATTCACCCTCATATGAAACACGTATGGGCTGAAATGAATTTACCTATAAACACAGAGGATATCTGCTTCAAAACTAACAATAAATAACATACAGTCCCTGGCCAAATTATTAGACGCACTGCAAGATTTCATGTAAAATATTAATTACCGAGTGATATTGTACCGTTTTATTATTTTAAATTGATTTGTTTTTTATTTTTATATTATCCAATAAATTACCTATTTATTTGACATAAATAAAACAGCATTAATTTAGAAAAGCATAAGTTTATTAAGTTTTAAAGAAAAGTGAAATTAATGTTAGTAAAAGTCAATATTTAGTTGAGCCACCTTTAGCCGCTATCAAAGCTTTAATTCTGCGCGGCATGCTATCAATGCAAGATTGTACTGTCTCCTGCATTTGAGGATGATGATTCCACACATGAATAATCTTTTCTAGGAGCTGGGTTTTGTTGGTAATCACATCTTTAGCCACTTCTCTTTTCATCAGCTCCCACACATTTTCAATGGGGGAGAGGGATATTTTTTTCTGCCAAAAAAGCTTTAACAGACCGAGCAGTGTGGCAGGGAGCTCCATCTTGCATGAAAGTGATCCCCATTTGGAAACCATTCTCTGAGCTGCGGAATCAACCGATTTTGTAATACTTCTTTGTACTGATCTTGCCTCATTATTCCTTTGACGACGTACAGACGTCCAGTGCCCTTGCCGCTGATGACTGACCAAATCATCACTTTGGTGGGATGTTTAACCGTCGGGACGACACAATCAGGATGAAACTTTTCTCCATGACGACGACGAACATACTGAGCTTTATTCTGCAAAATTTCGAATGTGCTTTCGTCACTGAAGCAGACCTGTCAAAAATAGGAAAAATATATAAACTTCCATGTTTATTTGCTTTATTTAACTGAAAATAATAATAATGTATCAATTATTGATTAAATTGCTGTATCTTACCGATCTCCAGAAGTCCACATCTTTGTCTTGCCATTGTTTGGCCCACTTCAGGCGCTTTGCTTTCATTGCAGCTGTTAACTTGGGCTTCCTGGCGGGGCGACAGGCCTTAAAATCTAATTCTTTCAATTTTCTTCGAACAGTGCGCTCAGAAGCATTTACGCTAGCATCCTGGAGTTGTGATTTTATTACCTTTGTGGTAGCAAATCTGTTTTCTACACAAATTTTCTTCAAACATCTCTCTGACCGTGGAGTGAAAATTGGTTTTCTATCGCATCTTTTCTTTCTTTTCGGGCTTAATTCCTTCCCTGACTCAATTTTCTTTTTTATGCGTCGTACACTAGCTTCAGAAACCTCCAATCTTCGTGATATTTCTCAGTTTGTAAATGTTTTCGCAATCACAAGGGCCTTCACTTCAGCTTTTTTACGTGGTGAAAGATCGCCTTTTCTACCCATAATGAAAATAGTCCAATTACTTTTTTAAAACACTGCATACAAAATAAACTAATAACTGAGTAGTATAAAACTGTTAAACAAACAATCACACTCCATAAAGCCACAGAAACACGTCCGTACCTGACTCGATTCCGACCGCGACGGATACAGGTTTGTACTTATTTACGTTCATGTATCACTTTGTCAACACAGTGTTGCTATATGTTAAAAATAAATACAAATATGTAGTCTACAACAATTCTTTTAAATAAAAATCAATAATATTGTAGTTTAAATATACCATTATTGCATAAAAACTCTTAAGAAACATAAAATTACTAAAAAAAATACAGTGCGTCTAATAATTTGGCCAGGGACTGTATATTTCCAGGCCTGGAATCGTTTGATCATTATCCGAGCGTTTTATACTTAGCAATATAAGACGATGACATATTTTAATTTTTTTAAGTTGGCGGCGAGTGAATTTACTTACTGGTATACATAGTAGCTCGTGGAGGCAAGCAACGAATACTCAGTAGTAAAATCTCGTAACTACGGCAGAACTCTCACTAATAATTATACAGCAAACGCTGGTGTTTTTTAGCTTCGCTTTGGTCATATAAACATCGCAAGAAGCTTAAATTACATCTTTAAAACAATATTTTCTTAACCGCCAAATTTTAAAGAACCCATTTAAAACCAGACGCTTTCATAAAAAGGGGCTGATCTATCCATGTTGCGTTTAGCTGTAAACTTTGATCTTTCACCGAACCCTTATTTTCTTTGGGTATTTAAATTAGTATTTGTTATCTGATACTTTAATTCTTCAAATGGGGTTTTAAATCTCTACGTAACATAATATAGAAAGAAATAAAATTGAAAACAGAATTTGGAAAAAAACACAGACAAAATAATGTTTCATATCAATTTTGATACGAAGTATAATTCTTCTTGATGGAAGAAGTATAATCCTATACGTTAAAAATGCCACAGATCGCATTTCAAAAATTCTACAGAGACATAAAATTATAATTTTATTCTCTATCCACCCTCACAACATCTCAGATTTGTCAAAGATAAGATTCTGCTTAAAAATTCAGGGGTTTATAGTATCTCCTGTAGCTGTGGTAAAACCGATATAGTTGAAACGAGCAGTAAATATATATTAGCATTTGCAGAACACCAGCATAAAATAGACCATCAAATTCTCTTTGACCACACAAAGATCCTTGCAATAACTTCCTTTTCCTGTCCTAGAAAAATTCAGGAGTCCATCAAAACAACATCCCGACAACCTTAATGACACTGGTGTTTACCTGTTACCAATCTGGCAACAGATTATCTATGAAGCCCCGCGGCTCACCCCGGTTTCGTGCTCGATCTCGAAGAAATTAGTTCTCAAAATACGTTCTGAAAAAGAGGGCAGGATGATCGACAAAACGTCAGTGCTACTTCTTCGATCAACAAGGGAAAAATCCAGAAGAATTATACCTATTATGTTTCATATACCATATTTTCCAAAGTTTTAGATTGTCTCTGACCTATATGTCCGCATCAAAAAAGGGTTGTTGAAAGACGACGTGATAGTGTTTAGTGCGCAACCTGTAACGTACAGCGCAACGTTGTTAGTCGTTGTCTTGATCATACAATCCTAACCGCATATTGCCAACACCTTTCTCTTTCCACAAGTCGTCAAAACATGTATTTTCTCTCGTAATATCCATTGTAAACAACAATTTTGTCGAGGAATTTTGAAAAGTCCAGGAATAATATTACACTATTTTTTGACATCACAATAATAAGGGGTGTTTCAACAAGATGTTTCATTTTAAATTGCGCGCTATTTTTCATGTTTCAGATTTGCAGCTGTCATTCTTTGACATTTGAAAAGCAACAACTACACTATTAACGAAAATGGAACGATTACTTTGTTGAAAAACGTACTGAAATTCACTATGAAAATGGTGAAAATATCGCGGAAGCAGTTCGCAAAGGTAGTCCTGCTTTCGATAGAAATAAAGCTCCTTCTCCGCCAGGAATTGTGAATTTAATCGGTAAATTTAAACATCTGGGTGAATCATCGGATATAAAGAAACCAACCCGTGCTCGCCCAGTCAGATCAACTGAAAACTATTGCTGCTGTAGTTGAAAGTGCAGCTTACACCGTATTTTGCACAAGGATCTCGGTCTAAAGGCTTACAAAGTCCAGTCGACACAAGAATTTTTTTTTAATTGGATTAATTTTTTCAAGAAAATCATTCCGAGTGCGAGGCTCATTTTCATCTGTCTGGCTACGTAAATAAGCAAAACTGTCGCATGTGGGGCTCCGAATCCCAAGAAAAATGGTTGAACAACCTCCCCATCGACAATGAGTGACAGTTTGGTGTGGTTTTTGGGCTGGCAGTGTTATTGGACTGTATTTTTTCGAAAATGAAACTGGTGCGACCGTTTCTGTGAATGGTGTGCATTAAAGTGAGATGCTAACTGACTTTTTTTGGCCTCAAGTGGATGATTTGGAGGCGTATGGCCTTTATTTTCAACAGGATGGCGCTACATGCCACACAAGTGACAAAACAATCGTATTATTACGCGAAAAGTTTCCTGGTCGTGTAATTTTTCAAAATGGTGACTTCAACTGACCATCCAGATCGTGCGATTTAACACCCTTAGACTCTTTTCCTTGGGGCTGTGTTAAAGATAAATTCTACTCTAATGCTTCAACAACGATTGAAGTGCTCAAAGACAATATCGGAGAAGAAATTCGTGAAATAGAGCCACAATTGTGCATAGTTTGTACTTTGGATTTAAATAAAAATATCACGAACATTTCAAAAAAAAACTTCATTTTTCTAATAATTTAAAATGAAACCTCTTGTTGAAACATCCTTTATATCTCATTCCAATAAGTTAGTGACACAAATATTAATTCAAAATACAATTAAGGATCCAATTAGGCATACCAACAACAATTTATCAATTTTTACCTGATAAGTCTGTACTTTTTGTTATTCATTGTATATATAAGATATGGTATTTTATTTAAATTGATAATAATCTTTCATTTGCAGGGAGTGGTTGTACGATTATTATTTAAATTACTTTGTGCAGTTTCTACTTTCAATTAAACCGATAGGTGTAAAAAATACGACCGTTAAAAATACTAATGGAGAAACTAATAGCCCGCATGTCACATTGGTTAAAAGTGAAGCCTTTATCTGATAAATTAATAAGAATGAATCATATAACATGTACGAAGTACGATAAAAAATATATTCTAAAGCTGGCGGCATATAGTAGATATGATTTCAAAGCATCTCGAATATGGCTAAGTAGAAGAAATCATATAAATAATGAAGGAAGGACAGAAAGCTAGCGATTACAAAGCACCACAAAAAAAATTGTAGTTGAAAGGTGAGATAAAGTAAATCCCAAGATATAAAATCCTACCTTTTTGCTTTCTTAATGGGGCAATAAACGACCCTATTAAGGTTTCGTGCATAGTTGCCAGGTATTACGATACACGTATTTTTATTTCACCTGCTTTGTATACCGCCCTCACTTGCACCTGCAATCATATTGGACCTATTTTTACCTATATATTTACTACCTGGTAACCCGGTTTCACTTCGACTTCAAACAAAAAATTAATGCTGTCCGCGAATGCTCTTTGTTCGGTATAAATTTCGACGTACTGAACACAACAAGACAACACTATGCATACACTTTTCCAATTTCATTGTGCGCGTCTGACACTTGTTGATGACACAACAAAATGGCGCAGTATCAAATCTTTATAGCACAAACTGCATTGGTGCACCATCTGTTGTCTAAAATCCGCATTTCATACTTGTACATAGAAAGTTTCACCACGAAAACTGGTATCCAGCAAGGATGCATTCTTTTCCCACTACTGTTCAACATTTATACGGAGTACATAATGCGCGAAGTTTTCAATAACTGGAATGATGGTATCGCCATTGGAGAAAAACGCATACAGAACTTGCGCTATGCAGACGACACCTTGACTATAGCCACACATGAAACTGAATTAAAGGTCATTATGCAAAGACTGACAAGAATCAGTAAAAGCTACGAACTGGAAGTAAACAACAACAAAACAAAAATAATGATCATTAGTGGAACGAATGATAATCAATCTCAACATCTATTAGGGCATGAAATCGTAGATTGCTATCAATACCTTGGGTCTCTGATTACAAATACCGGCCAGTGTCACTCAGAAATACGTAGGAGACTCTCAATTGCTTCTCTGCAACCACAAAATTAGTCAATATATGGAAAGACTCGAGCATCTCGTGATCGAAACATGGACGACAAAGAAAGCTGATGGAAAAAAAAATTGCTACAGTGGAGATGTGAGTGTATCGTCGAATTCTCAGAATAACGTGGATGGAACATCGAACTTACCAGTATATTTTACAAGAATTTTGGATGGTCAGACCAGTTGTATCCTATATGTCTACTCCAGCATATAAGACCGTATCCTTTTTAATAGATCAAATATCATAGCAAATTTGAACCTAAATACAGTATCAAAAACTCATACGAACTCGTGGATAAAGTTAAGAATATAACAATACCAGATAATTCTAAATTAGTTTCTTTCGACGTCAAAAACTTATTTTCAAGTGCTCCCCCAGACGAAACAATAATTTTAATCGTGAACCTATTGACAAAAAACAAAGTAAATGAAGTTATAAAAATGGACATAATTAATTTATTAAGAACCTGCCTAAGACAAAACTATTTGCATTTAACAATAAATTCTACAATAGTAAGGAAGGGTTAATTATGGAGAGTCCATTAAGCCCATTACTTGCCGAAATTTTCATGGACAGTATTGAATCAATGATATTTAACAACCATAATAACAATAGTAATAATTGTCTATACTGGTATCAATACGTAGACGATATAATTGTTTGCTTTACAGAAACGGATAGACAGTTAACTCGCTTTTTACAGTACATCAATTCTTTACATAGAAATAACAGTTTTACAATGGAAGAAGACTTAAGAATCAGTAAAACGGGAAAAAAACATGAATTAGCATTATATCACAAACCCTGTCATACAGATACCACAATTCACAATAATTCTCACCACCCTTCATCAGAATACAATTTTACTAAAGAATTAAACTACATAAAACAAGTAGCTGTTAACAACAGTTATTCAGACCTTAATCGATAGCATCGATAAGAAAAAACTTAGAAACAAGGCAATCTCAGAAATATACCCATGTTTTAAGGACAGAAAAACCACATTTAAATGCTGAACTTTCTGCAAACCAACAAAAAAACTGGGAAAATTTTTAAATCAAAAAAATATCAACATAGCTTTCAAGATAAACAATACTATAGGAAATATCTCAAAAACTACAAACCGCAAATCAATAAAGATAATAAATCAGGGGTATATCAATTAACATGTGGGTCATGTCCTAAAACATACATAGAACAAACTGGACGAACATTTATACAAAGAATTAGAGAACACGAAAAAAGTTTCATCCATAGAAAGTCTAATTCAACATATGCTAATCATCTTTTAACAGAGAATGACACGTTTAATAAGAATTTTAAAATTTTACATAACAAAAAAACAGGTTTAAAACTAAACCTTTTAGAGACAATGGAAATAAATCGATTAAGGACTACAGGTAATTTGCTCAACGACCCGATAGATTTAAACAATCCACCATTATTGAATTTATTCTCCTAATACCATTTCTCTATGGATTTTCCAATACTATCAATATAATTTAAATAGGTGTAATATTATAATTAGAAAATATATAAAATTATAAATATTAAACCTAACTTAACAGTGTAAAATGTAGATCCGAAGAAGCTGCATCGACAGCGAAACGCGTCATCACAATTATAAATAAACCAGTGGAAATTGACTAAAAACACTCTTTTATTATATATTTTACAAGAACTAAAAATTACTAAAAAACTGAACTCGTTTATAAACCAGACATACTTGAGGTATTTCGGCAACCTTAGCAGAAGAGATAAGCTGGAATCACTGGTCATACAGGGAAAGGTTGAACGCAAACGCTACAAGAGTAGATCACCTTCACGTTGGATAGACCAGATGAAACAGGTAACCGGGAAGTAATTGCATGAAGCATCAGAGCATGCACAGAATCAAGAATAGCGACAGATGATAGTTCAATACATTTTTTTAGTACAGAGTCACCATACCCTCTCAAAAGTGTAAAAACTTAGGAGGATGACTTAGAACAGGGACCGCAATTGTCAGCCACATAATTTTTTTGTGTAAAGTCATTCTCATATCTCGGTAGATAAAAATCAAAAATAAAATTCTAAATGCACCAATACGGTGCCTTCCATGTCACCTTATATCAACAGATCAATAAAGAAAAATGATCCAAACTCTCTAAAATAATTTATTACACGAGTTACATGGCATATCACGTCTATCTTATTTCACAGCGTGAAAAACAAGAAATTCATTTATACATATTATTCCGGTCAGCTGTCAGCAGTAAGTTTTAAAAATTAATAAATTTTAATTTATAATTGTATTTGTTACGTATACATTGATTTATTATATTTTATCATACATATTCACTATTGTATGATATGGATATGATGGCGTGATAATAGATTACCCTAATTTAATGAATAAAAATGTATTTGTTGATTATTCCATTGTATCCCTACTATTTTTGATACATTAATGGAGTGCTCTACGGTCGAGAGTAAATAAATGACATTTTACTGCACTTCAGCAACTGATGCTTTTGGTATGGTAAATCCCAAGATATAAGATCCTACCTTTCTGCTTTTTTAATGGGGCAATAAACGACCCTATTAGTGTTTTGTGCATAGTTGCCAGGTATTACGATAAACGTATTTTTATTTTACCTGCCTTGTATACCGCCCTCACTTGCACCTGCAATCATATTGGATCTATATTTACCTATATATTTACTAACTGGCAACAGGGATTGGAGCCCTTTAAGTATTTGATAATATAGGCCTAATGACTAAAGGTCTCCATCAAGATTCGAAAGATACTTTTTATTTTTAGTTTTACTTACAACGTAACGGTTCTATTTTAATTATGTGGCGTCCGTGGAAAAATTGCAATAGTGGCTATCGCAAGAGAAATCACTTATCACTTGACGCTAAACAAATAGTGAAAAATGTTTACGACAGTTTCGTAAAAAGAAATTTGAATAAACAAAATGCTTTGCAAGAAACCAGTAAACTAACACTAACCCCAATTTCTACGATTAAGAGTATTATAGGAAAACCATTACTCAGGAACAGGAAAAAACGGAAAGATTTTCAAATGCATCATGTAGACGATTGTGAAAAATCAACAAAAGGCAAGTAGTGATGGAGTCACGAGATTAGGAATCTTGCGACATACTTATTTACAAGAAATTAAAAAGTATCGATCAGAGAATTGGTCAATAATTTACCTTGACGAAACATGGTTCGATACCCATGACACGTGCAAAAAGGGTGCGTTAACAGCAGTACAAAATGTCAGACTAACCCACCTTCAAATAAAGGTAAACGAATAACCATTTTGCATGCTAAGATCTGAAAAGGGCTGGGTTTCAAATTGTCTACTGTTATCTGCAAAAAGCATAAAAGATTCTAGTTTGGACTATCACGGAGACACGACCGCAGAAGTTTTTGAAAATTGGTTTCAAAATTTCCTTTTACCAAATGTTCCCGAACAGAGTGTTATAGTTATGGACAACGCAAGTTACCATAGTCGCCTACTAAATAAGGTTCCTAATGCAGCCAACACCAAATCGAAAATACAAGAATATATCTTTGATTGTGTTAGCCGATACTTGTTGGAAATTCATGATAAAATATATATAAAAACAACACTATGTTTTAATTTCCAATATATTGGAAATTAAAACATAGTGTTGTTTTTATATAATTTTAACAAGAATATATGTTAGAAAATGACATTTATTTGACTTTAGTTATAAAAAAAGTGATCTTTTGGGAAGTTTTGAAAGACTATAAATTGAAAAAAAAAATATGTTTGTGATAATATGGCTGAGAAATGGGATACACTATTTTGCGGCTTCCTCCGTCTTATTGTGTGTTTAATCTAATTGAACATATTTGGCATCTAATTAAATCAAAAGTCCAAAGAGGGGCTTCATGTGGCAGCGACCACTACCTTGTGAAAGGAAAGATAACCTCCCGAACAACATGGGAAAGCAAACTAGAAGATACAAGTACACAGTACACAACAAATGAAACAACGATAAAATATAATACAAACAGCTTACAAAATGAAAGTATAAGAAATCTATACAAGAGTAGACTGGACCAAAAGATACAACGGACGGGATTTGTTAATATAGAAGAAGAATATAAGTATATAAAGGAATGCCTACACGCAGCCGCACTGGAAAAATTAGAGTACCAAGAGAAAAGGGAAAAACGGCAAAAACCATATGGGTGGGATGAAGAAATTGAATACGAAATTGAAGAAAAACGGAAAAGCTATCACAAATACTTAAGTTCAAAGAACACAAACGACAAATTAAAATACAAAGAATCCCAAGCTAGAGTACGCAAAATGATTAGTGACAAAGAGAACAACCAATGGGAAAAGACATTACATAGGAGGAAGAAAAAGCACAGAAAGCTGGAGACTTCTTAAAAATATGAGAACAGAACGGAAAAGAGAAATCTTCTCACCAATAACACCAGAAAAATGGAACCAATACTTTACAAATATGCTAAGAAGATAGACCCGAGTTTAAAAGTACCCAACATGGAAACCCAAATATAGTTATAAGAGGATCCCCAATAAGGATAACAACATCAGAAGTTAAAGAAATATGTAAAACGCTAAAAAATGGTAGAGCTCCAGGACCAGGAAACATCCCAGGAGAGATAGTAAAATACGGAAATGAAAAGCTATTTAGCGCTTTGAACAACTTATTCCAAAGATGCATTAACACATCAGAAGTACCTGAGGAATGGAAAATACCATACATATCAACAATTCATAAGGAGACAAAAATAATTGCGATAACTATCGGGGAATAACGGTTACAGGATCTATTAGCAGAATATACGGAAAAATACTTAAAAATAGAATAGAAACGGAATACGCGGACGTAGAAGCTGAAGAACAGACATGCTTTAGAGCAGGACGATCCACAATAGACCATCTCTTCTCACTGACACAAATCCTAGAAAAAAAAAAAAACCACATTCGATCAGGAAGTCCATGTCTTGTTTGTTGATTTAAAAAAGGCCTACGCCAGCGTGCCCCTAATGAGATTGTGGGAAACACTACAACAGAGTAAACACCGAAATAATTAAAGCTGTAAAATCCTTATACCAAGACGCAAGAAGTACAGTGAAAATCAAATATGGTATAACAATAGGGTTCCAGGTCACAAAGGGTCTCAAACAGGGCTGCTGTATATCCCCAACGCTATTTAAAATCTATTTGGAGAGTGCACTGAAGAACTGGAAAAGGAAATGCAGCAGTATGGGATTACCACTGGATGACGATACTACATTGTACACGCTATCATTCGCGGACGACCAGGTACTAGTCGCTAAGGACTTCGATGATATGGAATACATGACACGAAAACTTATGGAGGAATATGAAAAATGGGGCCTAGAAGTCAGTATTAAAAAGACCTAGTACATGTGCGTCAGCAGGACTTGAAACTGGCCACAGGACACACCATCAAACACTGTGCCAGTTATAAGTATTTGAGAACGAGAATATCTAGGGACGGAACACTGGAAGAAGCAATATTTGAGAGGAATATCCAAGGAAGAAAAGCGATTGCAATCCTTGATAGTATACTATGGGAGAAAATCATAACCAATGAAAATAAGAAGAGAAATTACAACTCAATAGTGAAAATTATAATAACTTACAGCTCCCAGGTGTGGCCATTGAAGGAAAGAACAGAAAAAATACTAAAAGCTACAGAAATGGATTTCTGGAGACGAGCAACCAGAAAATCCAGAAAAAACCGCATACCAAATGACATGATGAGACGAGCTTTAGAAATAAAGCACGATATAGTGGACGAAATCAGAACTCAACAGTTGGTATGGTACGGACATATACAGAGAATGTCACAAGACCGATTACCTAAAAAGATCTTAAATTGGAACCCTCATGGAAGAAGAAAGCGAGGAAGACCACGCCAAAGCTGGAGAGCAGGAATCAACGAGGAAGTACTAGAGAGAGACCTGGAGGAGGAGGGATGGAGAAACCGGGAGGAGTGGAAATTAGGCATCGGAAGACGGAATACGTCATAAAACCGATATATATATATATATATATATATATATATATATATATATATATATATATATATATATATATATATATATATATATATATATAAATATATATATATATATATATATATATATATATATATATATATATATATATATATATATATTAAATCAAAATAAGGGTACAAAATGTTTCTCCTACTTTAAGCATGTCAGTGGTTGAATAAGTAAAAAAAGTTATAAATGATATACCTTGTGAAAGCTGGAAAAATTCCATTCAGCACCTTGTTATAGTTGAAAATTCATATATGTATGTAAATAATATAAAACCACTGATAATTACCTCAGCTGATGACAGTGATAGTGAAACCGAATTAGACTTAAGTTAAAATATATTTTTATTTATACAATATGTCCCCTTCTTGTAAACCCCATTCATTCAAACTGTATATTTGTACTTCTTATCCATTTGCTTTTACATGCATCTATAAGTAAACATCTCCAAAAACACTTATAAGTTTATTTTAATTTGCATTAATGAATCAAATTCTTAAGTCCATCTCTGCAACCTATCATAAACAAAAGGTCAGAATTTTTATATTGCCCACTTAAAAATGGCAAAAATCAGGATCTTATATTTTGGGACAGGCTATACAAAAAACTAATTTTTTACAATAATAACATCACTAAAGTAAGAGTAATTTTTGCTTTTAATCAAAAATATACTCTGTAGAACCAAAATCATACATAAAATGACCCATGTTTAATAATTCCAGTGTTAGTTTGGTTGATTAAATTTTTAACATAGAATACATTTTTACCAAAACAACTTCACAGACTAGAAGAAAATTTATAGGCATAAACACAAAAAGCGGATGAATATCATACACCCCATTAATTCCATTATAAAGTCTTAGCAACTTAAGCACCCCAGATCAGGACACGTGCCCCAATAATGAGCACAATTGGGTAAATCAGTGAAGTCACGCAATATAACATTTGTTTGAGTCATACTGAACACTTTTACATTTCAGGGTGACTTCAGAGAGGAATTAATACGGAAGATTAGGTAACAGCCATCGACATCAAGATATGAGTGACGTCATAGCTGTTAATCCTTAATCTAAATATGATAAATGAGATTTACTGAGATGAGATTTTAATCCTATTATATTAAGATCATTTATATATATATATATATATATATATATATATATATATATATATATATATATATATATATATATATATACGAGGCTGGTTTGAAAAGTCCGTGAAAAAATAAAATCTACTTATGTGTTTGGGGTAAACCTTTTTTATTTTTCGACATAGTCTCCTTTTAGGCTTATACACTTCGTCCAACGATGTTCTAGTTTGTTGATCCCTTCCGAATAATAGGATTTGTCCAAGTCTGCAAAATATCCATTAGTGTCTGCAATCACCTCCTCGTTTGAATAAAATCTTTGTCCCGCCAGCCATTTCTTCAAATTGGGGAACAAATAGTAGTCCGAGGGAGCCAAGTCTGGAGAATAGGGGGGATGTGAAACGAGTTAGAATCCTATTTCCATTAATTTTGCGACCACAACTGCTGAGGTGTGTGCTGGTGCGTTGTCGTGATGGAAAAGGACTTTCTTGTGGGCCAATCGCGGGCGTTTTTCTTGCAGCTCGGTTTTCAAACGGTCCAATAACGATGAATAATATTCACCTGTAATAGTTTTTACCCTTTTCCAGATAGTCGATGAGGATTATCCCTTGCGAATCCCAAAAGACAGTCGCCATAACCTTTCCGGCCGAAGGAACGGTCTTCGCCTTTTTTGGTGCAGATTCGCCCTTGGTAACCCATTGTTTAGATTGTTGTTTGGTCTCAGGAGTATAGTAATGTATCCATGTTTCATCCACAGTGACGAAACGATGCTTAAAGTCCTCCGGATTCTTCTGGAACAGCTGCAAACCATCCTTGCAACACTTCATACGATTCCGTTTTTGGTCAAGCGTGAGCAATCGCGGCACCCATCTTGCGGATAGCTTTCTCACGTCCAAATGTTTATGCAAAATATTATGTACCCGTTCAGTCGAGATGCCCACAGCACTAGCAATCTCACGCACCTTAACTCTTCTGTCATCCATCACCATATCATGGATTTGATCAATGATTTCTGGAGTCGTAACCTCCACAGGCCGTCCAGAACGTTCAGCGTCACTTGTGCCCATATGGCCAGTCCGAAAATTTTGAAACCTCTTATAAACTGTTCTAATCGAAGGTGCAGAGTCACCATAATGTTTATCAAGCTTCTCTTTAGTCTCCTGAGGCGTTTTGCCTTTCATAAAGTAATGTTTAATCACCACACGAAATTCTTTTTCGCCCATTTCTTGAAAATCACTTGGCTTCCTTGATTCACACGAATGCCAAACACAAAGAAATAGACCAATATGGCTGAAACTTGGTGTGCGTTCATTCAAGAGATGATACTAACTAAACATGACCTCGATACGCGCCGGTGGTGCCATCTCTCGGACTTTGCACGGACTTTTCAAACCAGCCTCATATATATATAGATATATATATATATATATATATATATATATATATATATATATATATATATATATATATATATACAGTGTGTCCCAAAAAGTTTTATACAATTGGAGAAAAAATTTGTTTTACATATTACAAAAAAATTTATTCTTGATAAAAAGTTCTGCATCACATGGAAATCCATAATCAAACATCAAAGGATTAAAATATTTGATGGTATACAGGGAAAATAAAAAATAATGATTTATAATGAAGAGTAAAGTGTGTTTAAATTTAAATACAGAGCAAAATATTAATTGAAAATGTTAACAGGAACTAAAAAATTATGCTCAAGTTTAGATGTGTGGCCTTTCTAGTTAAAAATTTAAAAAAAAAACGCCAGTAAATATGTCAGTAATTGTTGGATTATTTATTTAATAAAGAAAACGAAATCACTACAGATTTTAGGCTGAAAATAAATGAACATATCTTTGGAAATACCTAACAATTGCCAATAAACTTCAAAGCTAACGTCAGGATGTATTTGCAATAATTAGAAATGCCAGTAAAATTGAGTGTTGAAGATCAAATTGAAATTGTTCTCATAGTTTGAGATAAATATAAAACTTTTAGAGAAGCAACAGAAATCTTTAATACTAGACACCCTGATAAAACTATACACTTCACAACTGTAGAATATCTAATAAATAAATTCAAGATTTATGAAAGTGTTGAAAAATTTAAAAAGAAACATCGGGCATGGATTTCAAATGAAGATAATCAAGTAATGCTGTCGGTAGTAGAAAAGCCAAAAGATTCACTTTGAAAAAGATCGGCTTTATTAAATGTGAGTAAAACTATAATTGCGAGAATTTTAAGATCAAATAAACTTAAACTATACAAACCCTAATTTACTCATACTTTAAAGGCAGGAGATTTTGAACGAAGATTTGAATTTTATGCTTGGTTTCAAGGAGAGTTGGAAAATAACGGGTTTATGGCAAGATAAATATTTTTCTCGGGCGAAGCGACATTTACATCTAATGAGACAGTAAGTTCTCAAAAATATCGCTGGTGGAGCGATGTTAATCCTAACTTCAATATCCAAACTCGAGATTAATACTCGTTTAAAACCAATGTATGGTGTGGACCATTCTTTTTTCGAAATAATATGAATGTTGAACGTTACCAACATCATGTTGCATTACGAGAAATGTTCGAGATCAACTCCTCCACATTTTTAACGGTAGAGTAATAGGGTGGTATGTGCAGTTTACTTGGCCCCCAAGTTCTCCGGACATCACCCCTCTAGACTTTTTTTATGGGGCTATTTAAAAGAAAAGGTTTATCTTAAAAGGCCATTTCAAGGTGTTGCTGATCTCGAGAGAGTCATTAGGGAAACATGTGAAGCTATAACTCCTGTCGAAATTAGAGATGTAAAAAAAGATTTTTCTCGAAGAACAATCACCTGTTTAGAAAGGGACGGTGGATATATTGAAGCACTTGTGCCATAAAGTTAGAATTATTCCATATGTTTAGTTGTTATATTATGTACGTAGTAATTAAGTAATGTTGCAATTTCAAAAAAAAAGGATATTAGCACAAATTTACTATGGATGTAATTGTTGCAAAGCATATAAAAAGGTTATCAAATTTTTAACAAAAATATAATACAATCAAAATCAGTGCACTAGTTGTTAATTCATTTCGTTTTCCTTTATTGAATAAATAATTCGACAATTACTGACGTATTTACTGGAGTTTTTTTTAAATTTTTAACTAGAAAGGCCACAAATATAAACGTAAACATAATTTTTTAGTTTCTATTAACATTTTCAATTAATATTTTGTTCTGTCTTTAAATTGAAACACACTTTACTCTTCATTATAAATATTTGGAATATGTAAAATAAAGTTTTTCTCCATTTGTATAAAACTTTTTGGGACACACTGTATATATATATATATATATATATATATATATATATATATATATATATATATATATATATATATATATATATATATATATATATATACCGTTTACCCAAAAAGTTCTCGAACCGCCTTATAAAAAAAAAAACCGGTCAAGTGCAAGTTGAACTTGCACAATTAGTGTTCCGTACGTTGATTGTTTTTAAAATAAAAAATTTTGTTAGGGTGATATAAGATGATCAGTGACTTCAAAAAACACACCCCAAATGAGTTTTCAACAAAGTTTGTTTCCAATCTTTACTGAAAACTGGTGACCTTGAAATTTTGTTTTTTTATATATACCAGATAAAGTGTTAAAGGTAATGATAATTTTCGTTCAATCTATACCCCGTGGAGAATATTCCAGGATTTTTTCAAAATTTTTTGATCAGTACTTTTCGAGATAAGGTAGGGGACAGCGATTTTGCACGATATTTTAAAAGTAATACGAAGAAAACTGTGCGCAAGTATTACATATATATATATATATATATATATATATATATATATATATATATATATATATATATATATATATATATATATATATATATACAGTAATACCCCGCTTTACGCGAGGGATACGTTCCGAAAAAAATCGCGTTAACTGAAATTCGCGTATATCGAGGTTTATGATTAAACATAGTCAAAATTTAATACAAAAAAATACAAATCATTTTAATCAATCACTTTAATTCTAAGAACACTTTATGCAATACATACTCTTATTTTTTACGGAAAAATACATCTATTGTCTTTTGGGTAACGTTTTGTTTACGTTCTTGTAAAATACGTTCATAACACCCAACACTGTTTTTTAATTGTTTGACACACGGTCAAGACACGGTCATCATTATTGTCTATACTCTGCAATATGTCCAAACCTGAATAAATTTTTGAAAGTGCATTTTGTATTTCCCCTGAAGATAAAACTTTCTCTTCTACTTGTTCTTCCTCATCGTAGATAGGATTATTCTATAACTCGATCAGATCTTCATTGCTAATAGGATCGTCGTGCGTTGCTACAAGTTCTACGAGATCTTCTACCGTGACATCTTCAAGTTCAGACCCCTCAATCATTGCAGCAATGTCTTCAAGCACTTGTCTCTGCATCTGGACAATTCTTCTAGCGCGAAATTTGAAATTCGCGTTATAGTGAAACCGCGCGTAACGGGGTCGCGCTAAGCGGGGTATTACTGTATATATATATATATATATATATATATATATATATATATATATATATATATTTTACTCGTGTTTTCACAAGCTTTCATTTGACACCACACTCGATGACCTGGTAAAAAAATTTTTTTTTCACTTCCGATTTCACCCCTCAAAACGAATCCCTTAAGTTAAAATTTATGTTACGGTGATATAAAATGGTCAGTGACTTCACAAAACACACCCTAAATAAGTTTTCAACAAAGTTTATTTCCAATCTTTACTGAAAATTGATGACCTTGAAATTTCTGTTTTTTTTTTTATATACGAGATAAATTATTACAGGTAATGCACTCGTGATAATTTTCGTTCAATCTACACCCCGTGGAGAATATTCCAGAATTTTTTTCAAAATTTTTTGATAAGTACTTTCCGAGATAAGCCGGGTGGACAGCGATTTTTCGCTATTTTTTTAAAAATAATACAAAGAAAAGTGCGCGCAAGTATTACATTATATATATATTTTTTACTCGTGTTTTCACAAGCTTTCATTTGACACCACACTCGATTACCTAGTAAAAAAATTTTTTTTTCACTTCCGATTTCATCCCCGAAAACTAACTCCTTAAGTCAAAATTTAACTTTCAAAACTACATGGCTCTGATGAGGCCATCAATTCCTATATTACTACTAAATTTCAACTTTCTATGACAAATCGTTTCGGAGAAAATCGGGTGTGACAGACGGACAGACGGACAGACAGACAGACAGACACCGAAGTGATCTTATAAGTGTTCCGTACGGAACACTAAAAATATAAAAATTAAAAGTGATTTTATTGCTTCAGATGTTATAATTATAGTTCGACAACAAGTCGCAGTGAGGTACAGAGAAGCAAAGTTGAGTTATCGGCTCGCAGCTGCAAGTTGGGTGTGAGTTTGTCTAATAAATGACTCGCTCCAGGATCCATTTCCTGTATGAATGCAAGTCCTGTTTTGAAACCATCGGTGTTTTTAGGGAAGGATATTAATTAATAAAAAATTATAGATAATAGTTTTGGTCACACTGAATCGAAGACACAAAAATCTATTTGAGAGATGGATTTCTATAAATGGTGGAAGCACGTAAGAATCAAGCTGAAGTTTGATAAAGTCGATTTCCAGAGAAAAAATAGCACCCACTATTTCCAATGTTCAGTCTAAGATGCTCGATATTGTCTTCAGACAGCGTGTCATGAAACGTATTTTAATAAAGCTAGACCGCAAAAATGCTTCTGACGCTGATGAAATACCTGCCGTAGTATTCAAAAAATTCTCCAGCGAACTGCCACCCGTTTTCTGTAGCTACTCGTATCTTCGCTATCATATCGTACACATACATACATAGCAAGGATTTTCTACAGCTGACGCTGTCTTCCTTCTCTCAGCCTTTGATTCCATCCGTTTCTATCTTCCCAGTCTCCATCTGTTAGACCCCTGTCCTCCATAGCCTCGTCCACATCGTCTCTCCACGATCGTCTGGGTCTTCCTCTTTTTCTTCTCCCTATAGGGCTCCACTCCATTATTTTCTTTATCCACCTATTATCTTCGCTCCGTCTTATGTGTCCATGCCATTTTAATCGTTTTTATACCATGGTGTTTATTGCGTTCTCTTTGATGTTCATTCTGCTTCTTATTTCTTCATTTGTTATTCTCTCCATACGTGACACTCTACAACATCTTTTCCAATACTACTCCATCTCTACCGCGTTAATTTTAGATTTATTTCTTTTATTGATCGTCCATGTTTCCGACCCGTATGTCATTATGCTTTGTATTATTGATTTGTATATGCGTGTTTTGTTTCTTTTTGTAATGTGTTTGTCCCACAGGATCGAATTTAATTATCTTATGCATGTCCGCGTTTGTCCTAATCTAGCTTTAATTTCTTTTTGAAATGATGGTTCCTAAATATTTAAATATATCGGTTCCTTTGATTATTGTTTCATTATCGACTTGTAGGTTCTCCACGTTTCTCTCCTTTGTTATTAGATATTCCGTTTTATCAAAGTTTATTGCTGATCCTGCTTTAGTGTATTCTTCTTTCAGTTTTCTTACCATATAACTGAGGTCTTCCTCATTTGCGCTATGATTACTTGGTCGTCTGCGAAACTTAGAGTATATAAGTAATCTTCTTGTATTGGGACTCCCATTCCACTACTTTTTTGCTTCCATTTTTTTAATGTTTGTTCGAGGTATATTTTGAATAGTGTTCGAGATGTAGAGCATCCTTGTAATAGGCCTTTTGATGTTTGGAGTCTCTTCCCTATTTTATGTCCTATTTTTATGTTCATTGTATTGTTTTCGTAGAGAGCTTTTACTGCGTATATTAGTTCTTTGTCAATGCCTATTTCTTTCATTGCGTGCCATATTCTTCGTCTTGGTACTGAGTCATAGGCCTTTCTTATGTCTATGAAGGCTAGATAGGCATATGGTACACAAAGGTGATTATTTCCTTCCTATTGAAAATGAGCTACAATTCAGCCGATACCCAAAAAAGCATTAAGGAACCCAACATACATTTGTCGGCATAATCACTTAATTTACTAGGTGTTTACTTGGGAACAAATTTGTCTTATCATAGACATGTTACATGGATAGCAAGGAAAGCTTTTCAAAAGCTGGGAATATTATTTCGTACTAAAAAGCTTTATACTCCACAACAAGTTTTAACCCTGTACAAAGCTGAAATTCGATCAATGGCGGAATACAACGATGTTTGGGGCTCTGCTCCTAAACTTATACCGCGTTTTTTGAATTCTATTCAGTTTTAGGTGCAATTATTGCATCTTATCACAATGTAACGCCAGTACGGGAATACATACTTTGAGTTTTGTAGCTCGGCTGACGAGTCCTGATATGGCGAACGCATCTCGAGAGATCGACAAATGAGAGAACAATGGGTGGAGTGCTGAAATATGAACTTTGTCTATTTTTAGTGGTTTTACATTGTTTAAAATCTAAAGCAGTTACTGTCGTGACTCCCGTCATCTTCAAAATAATCTCTCTTCGTTTAATTGGATGCCCCTTTAACAGCTTTTTTTTCACTGAATATTTCTTTGGAAAGCCGATGCTGTCACTGCCTCCAGCGTAATCTACGATTCGCATTGCATCTCTTCTTCCGTCTCGAAGAGGAGACCTTTTAACTTCATCTTCATATGGGAGAACAGCTCGAAGTCCCAGGGTACTAAATCTGGCGAATAAGGAGCTAGAAATGTTTTGTATAAAAGTAGAGCCTGTTTTGAAACCATCGGGGTTTTTTAGGGGTGAAGATTTAAGAAATAGTTTTAGAAAATGATTTTTGTCAAACTGGGTTGGAAATAGGAAAATATGTTTGCTGACATGAATTTCTGTACGTGATGGAAGCACATAAGCATAAGTTTAATAAGGTGAAGTTTTTATAAGTACCCTCTCACTGTTTGCCGCTACATGTGAGTGGTAACAAATACTTGACTACAAAAATAATTTCCAAAGATTTTAATTATTCTAAGTAATATTCTATTGTCTAACCACTCATTGATTTAGTTAAACAGAATCTCTTATTTTATCGTTATGGATTGATAAAAGATAACAGTTACGAAGAAATATATAAAGACCATTAAATATTTCTATAATTATTAGTGTACACAGTGCATAACTTTTCAAAATTAGTATTGTAGGGGGTCTGCTAAGTAAAATGAAAGTATCGTTACTACTTCCTGTTTTCTTTGTGGCAGTTTTTGGTAAGTAAGAAAAACGAGAATATTATTGCAAATCGGAGGTCCAATAGAAGATTTTTTCCTTTAATATAAACTGATCAGCTATTTAGCCAAGTATTTGTGGCATAGACGTTTTTATTTCCCGTTAAGTAGCAGTCACTTGAATTTCAAACCTATATCATTGACAAATTTTATTCTCTATTTACAGGACGTCCAGGATTTGGTCCAACAGATCAAGAATGGGGATTCGTTACTGTTAGAGAGGGTGCCCATATGTTCTGGTGGTTACACTATACCACTGCAACCACCAATTATACTGACAAGCCTGTGATTATTTGGTTACAAGGAGGACCCGGTTCATCGTCAACAGAGTAAGTTTACAAGCCTTAATAAACTTTTTTTACTCTATCGGAATTTGAACCCAGGACTTTCTGCTCTCTAGGCAGCTGATTTATATAGCGAGCTATGAAGCTATTCCGGCAGAATTAGTTAGTCGATAATACTTTCTTTAATTGATATTTTGGTAAAACTACCTATTTAATTAATATTTCTTTGAAATTCTGGATTCGAAATCTACCCTGATGCCTATTAGATAGGGCTATACCATATACCAACGAAGTATCGGGTCTAAATATGTTCCTTTCTTTCCCTTCTGACACTTTCACGTTGCATTGCTGAAAATTGCAAACCTCTTCATACCGGGAGTGTGTTTTCTTAAGCTACACAGGGAAAAATCAGCAGAATTTAAATAATCGGCAAGTTGAACTTGCGCAATTAGTGTTACGTACGTTGATTGCTTCTGAAATAAAAATTTTTATTACGGAAGTATAAAATGCTCAGTAACTTCAGAAAACACTCTCCAAATGAGTTTTCAACAAAGTTTGTTTCCGATCTTTACTGAAAACTGATGACCTTGAAATTTTTATTTTCTTTTATATACCAGATAAATTATTAAAGGTAATGTTCTCGTGATAATTTTCGTTCAATCTACACCCCGTGGAAAATATTCCAGAATTTTTTCAAAATTTTTGGATCAGTACTTCTCGAGATAGAGGGGGGACAGCGATTTTTCGCGATTTTTTCAAAATAATACAAAGAAAGGTGTGCGCAATTAAAACATTATGTATATTTTTGAACTCGTGTTTTTACAAGGTTTTATTTGACACCCCACTCGATGACCTAGTAAAAAAATTTTTTTTCGCTTCCGATTTCACCCCCCAAACCTAACCCCTTAAATCAAAATTTAACTTTCAAAACTACATGGCTCTGATGAGGCCATCAATTTGTATATTAGTACCAAATTTCAACTTTCTACCTCAAATAGTTTCGGAGAAAATCGGGTGTGACAGACAGACACCGAAGTGATCTTATAAGTTTTCCGTACGAAACACTAAAAACAACGCTTCTCGAGAAAAATTCTTTTGTCTGCACATCAAAAAATTACGCTTTCAACTCATTACCTGAGGAAAATTTTCAGCCCCTATGATTTTTCTCAAATGTTTACTTGAAAATATACGGTTCGAAAATAATTACTAAATTTGACCATTTGAAACTAACGAATAACTTAACAAAATTTACTTTATGTTGAAATATTAATAACAAAAACCGGTCAAGTGCAAGTTGAACTTGCACAATTAGTGTTCCGTACGTTGATTGTTTTTAAAATAAAAATTTTTGTTAGGGTGGTATAAAATGATCAGTGACTTCACAAAACACACCCCAAATGAGTTTTCAACAAAGTTTGTTTCCAATCTTTACTGAAAACTGGTGACCTTGAGTTTTTTTTTTTTATATACCAAATAAATTATTAAAGGTAATGCACTCGTGATAATTTTCGTTCAATCTATACCCCGTGGAGAATATTCCAGAATTTTTTCAAAATTTTTTGATGAGTACTTTTCGAGATAAGGTAGGGGACAGCGATTTTTTAAAAGTAATACGAAGAAATGCGCAAGTATTACATTACATATATATTTTTTACTCGTGTTTTCACAAGCTTTCATTTGACACCACACTCGATGACCTAGTAAAAAAAAAATTTTTTTCACTTCCGATTTGACCCCTCAAAACGAACCCTTTAAGTAAAAATTTATGTTACGGTGGTATAAAATGATCAGTGGCTTCACAAAACACACCCCAAATGAGTTTTCAACAAAGTTTGTTTCCAATCTTTACTGAAATCTGATGACCTTGAAATTTTTGTTTTTTTTATATACCATATAAATTATTAAAGGTAATGCACTCGTGATAATTTTCATTCAATCTACACCCCATGGAGAATATTCCAGAATTTTTTCGAAATTTTTTGATAAGTACTTTTCGAGATAAGGCCCGGAACAGCGATTTTTCACGAATTTTTAAAAATAATACAAAGAAAAGTGCGCGCAAGTATAATATTACATATATATTTTTTACTCGTGTTTTCACAAGCTTTCATTTGACACCATACTCGATGACCTAGTAAAAATTTTTTTTTTTCACTTCCGACTTCACCCCCCAAAACTAACCCCTTAAATCAAAATTTAATTCTCAAAACTACATGGCTCTGATGAGGCCATCAATTTGTATATTAGTACCAAATTTCAACTTTCTACCTCATTTCTTAATAGTTTCGGAGAAAATCGGGTGTGACAGACAGACAGACAGACAGACACAGAAGTGATCTTATAAGTGTTCCGTACGGAACACTAAAAATTAGAAATTTACCTTAATCAAATAGTAAAAAGAGTATTTAATGTTTAAAAAAACTACAGAGGGGATCTCTTTATATATGATCTTTGCCACCGAAATACGTACGCACGTTAGAGAATAAAATTCATATATGGACTATGCTGCTAAAAAAAATTGTAAAGTAAGAAAACTGTTTTGATAAACCATTTTGTGTTGTGTCGCTATATTGCTATTTTTGCGATATTATATACTATTTATTACCAAGTTAGAAGTTGAAACAATATGTCTTTTAATCTCAAAACCCTAAGACCTGAAAAAAGAAAAGATGCGGAGGGTAATTTTTCCACAAATACAATACTTCCTGTGGGCAGGGACAGTAAATATAATAATTTACCTGCTGTTCCATAAGTACATTTCCGCCAAGTTAATCGTTTGTATTTCTAAAACTTATTCTATATTAAACTTAACATTTTTTTTAGGTTACTGTGTAATTAGATCTCAATCCCTTCTATAGAGAATTTCTGTTGAAACTGCAAAAATTCTAAAAATACGAAACCCTATAATATTTAACGACCCCCACCACTGTCATCCCCTTCTTCGGTTTAAAATGGAAAATGATGAAAAAATAAGTTATTTTTAATGTTCCGTACGGAACACTTATAAGATCACTTCGGTGTCTGTCTGTCTGTCTGTCTGTCTGTCTGTCTGTCTGTCTGTCTGTCTGTCTGTCTGTCTGTCTGTCACACCCGATTTTCTCCGAAACTATTTGTCACAGAAACTTGAAATTTGGTAATAATATAGGAATTGATGGCCTCATCAGAGCCATGTAGTTTTGAAAGTTAAATTTTGACTTAAGGGGTTAATTTTTGGGGGTGAAATCGGAAGTAAAAAAAATTTTTTTACTAGGTCATCAACTGTGGTGTCAAATGAAAGGTTGTGAAAACACGAGTAAAAAAATATATATATAATGTAATACTTGCGCGCACTTTTCTTCGTATTATTTTCAAAAAATCGCGAAAAATCGCTGTCCCGCGCCTTATCTCGAAAAGTACTTATCAAAAAATTTTGAAAAAATCCTGGAATATTCTCCACGGGGGTAGATTGAACGAAAATTATCACGAGTGCATTATCTTTAATAATTTATCTGGTATTTAAAAAAAAAAACAAAAATTTCAAGGTCGTCAGATTTCAGTAAAGATTGGAAACAAACTTTGTTGAAAACTCATTTGGGGTGTGTTTTGTGAAGTGACTGATCATTTTTATACCACCGTAACATAAATTTTGACTTAAGGGGTTCGTTTTGAGAGGTGAAATCGGAAGTGAAAAAAAAATTTTTTTACTAGGTCATCGAGTGTGGTGTCAAATGAAAGCTTGTGAAAACACGAGTAAAAAAATATATATATAACGTAATACTTGCGCACACTTTTCTTCGTATTACTTTTAAAAAATCGCGAAAAATCGCTGTCCCCTACCTTATTTCGAAAAGTACTGATCAAAAAATTTAAAAAAAATTTTGGAATATTCTCCACGGGGTATAGATTGAACGAAAATTATCACACCTTTAATAATTTATTTGGTATATAAAAAAAAATAAAATTTCAAGGTCACCAGTTTTCAGTAAAGATTGGAAACAAACTTTGTTGAAAACTCATTTGGGGTGTGTTTTGTGAAGTCACTGATCATTTTATATCACCCTAACAAAAATTTTTATTTTAAAAACAATCAACGTACGGAACACTAATTGTGCAAGTTCAACTTGCACTTGACCGGTTTTTTTAATTATTCGGCTCCCAAACCCTTGAAAGACATATAACGCAACAGTATCATATTATTAGTAAAGTAAAACCATACAAAATTTATCGACCCCCAGTAATTTTTTTGTATATGCCATCTTCATGACACTGGCTAAGTCGAAAAAAACACCCTCGTAATATAGCAATAGAACAGAGAGCTGTGACCTAGAATGTCGAAGGTCTCGTGTTCAAATTCCAGACAAGGGAACAAATCCACCTAATGCCACTAGCATAAAGTAATTAATTTTTTTATATAATTAAAATTGCATTTTTATCTCATTTAGATATGGAAATTTTGAGGAACTAGGTCCACTAGACAAGAACTTACAACCTAGAAATACTACTTGGGTGCAATACGCTAATGTTTTGTTTGTCGACAACCCCGTAGGTACAGGGTTTAGTTACGTTGATAACGACGAATATACCACCAATAATACCCAAATAGCAAAAGATTTTGTGGTACTTCTACAAGGATTCTATAAAGACTTACCCAAATTTGAAAATACGCCTTTGTATATATTTTGTGAATCTTATGGAGGAAAAATGACAGCAGAAATAGCTGTGTACGTCGATCAAGTAAGTTTATACTCATTATGTTCAAAAATTAGGATTTAAAAGAACGATTTAGTGTGGTCTCATGTGTTATCGCGTGCTGTTCCAAAACTATCCAATTTTCTGGAAAAACATCGTCATGTTGAGGTCATTAAATAGATGTTTTCTTTGGAAACTTCCATCATTTTAAAATGCATAATTACTAGTTATTAGACGTGGCGCTAATCATAATAATGAAGTAAATATTGTGCAAAAGATGGACAAAAACTCAGAAAGAACCATGTCAAAAAACAAGGTCATGTTAACTATAGTGGTGTACCCAATCAGTTTCTTCCATCTCTAGATCAACATTTAACTAGGAGTATTACTTAAGCAATTAACGAAGATCTGAATTGTGACAGACGATAACGCAGCATCGCAAAATGAAATAACTATTGATAATTTTTTAAGTAAAAATGAAACGATGACCATTTGACAAGCACCGTATGCACCATATATGGTACGAGCTTATTTTTGCCTGTTTCTCAAGCTAAAATTACCACTTCATGAACACCGTCTTGCATTTTGTGTTTTGAAGATTGTAAAAAATGTTGGCATGAGTGTGCTGCACTGGGAAGAGATTACCTTGAATGGGATTAAATAAATCTGGATGAGTAAATTAATAGTTTGTGTTTTATATAATCAATCCCCTTCATTCTGGAACATAGGGGTTTAACCTTGTTTTAGGTGTCCTTATTGGGAAATTTTTGCCAATCAATATATATAAAATGAATATTTTTAGGCAATTAAAGCTGGAGATCTAAGAAGTAACTTTAAAGGCATTGGACTTGGTGATTCTTGGATATCTCCCGTTGATTCTTGTCTTACATGGGCACCTTACTTATATCAATTGGTAAGTTTATTAAAATATTTTATTGTAAAAAAAACCTAATGAAAAAACTTTAAAAGTAAAAAATCCATAGTGGAAAATATAGTCATATAACAGACAAACAACTGTAGGACCCACAACAGCTTTTTTTTTATGGGTCTGGCACACGTGCTGCAGGGAAGTCCCTAAAGTGCTACAGGAGCGACACGTGTGCGCAAAAAGCGATTCTTGTTGTTCTTGAATCGCTGTAAATTGTACTCGGTGGGAAATACAGTCCTGGGCAAATTATTCCAAAGGGATGATGTTCTCCATATAAAATACTGCTTGAAAAGCGTTGTACGAGGAGTAGCAAGCTGAACCTATACGGATGTGAAGTATTAGCGCGACGCTGAGCAACTCTATCCGGTAATACGTCGAGAGTTAGCTTATATTATTTAGAACTTTTGTTAAGAGATGGTACCAGCACTGCCACATAGAACAACATGCTGCTCTTTATAATAAAGTCGTATTGAGCGGAGGGCGAAATGAATGCACACGTTTGTTAAGAGTTTAACTTTCTCACAATTACCGCATCTTTTAATTTTTAGGGAGTTATAGACACTAAAGGCTACGCAGACCTTAACGAGCAAGCTCTTGGCCTTAAGGAGCTAGTGGACAATGGCCAATGGATAAAAGCAACTAACGCTTGGAAAAGTCTAGAGTCTTCTGTTCGAGACTATAATGTCGATTTTTATAATGTTCTTACAAAAATTGGTGGATTTAGAGTCCCAAGGTTATGGCGAGATAAGCCTAAACGTAAGTATATGTATACGAGTAAAAGTAAGTATTATGGCGAATATACCATTCACAATCTAGTAAGTACAGAATAGGGAAAAGAGAGTTGTTTGGAGCGCAATCTATAGCATCTATAGCCCAGCCTGATCCTAAGTTAACGAAATTGGTCGTTGTCCTTGTCGTCCTACCGTTAACGCATCCCGCAAACTTTCCCATGCTTTTAGTTTAAAATTGTAAGTTCGATGCTGAACACGTTTGAATTTGTTATAACAGAAAAAAATAAGCTAAATAATACTTAATGGTTTTTGAGCAAAGAATAAATTTGCACTTCCCTTAGAAACAGGATTTTTGCGTTTCCTGATGCTTCTGGGTCCCTAAGTCACGAAAAATAGTCCCCCATTTCAGTCTGTTGGTTTGGCTGTCTGTTGCCACGATAATTCTCAAACGAAATGAGACGTTAATAAATTTTGTTTATTTTCAATAATATCGTGGGGATTTTTCTTGGTTTTTAGGTGAGATAATAGACAAATTTAAACCATGATTATTTACATATAGCTGAACATGTACAAAGACAATGATTATTAAAGGTGTTGTTTCGTATATATCTTGTTTTCAAGGTTCTTATAACCGAGGAATCTGAAAATTGGTTCATTATTTTCACTTATTTATGGTAAATTATATAACGGACTCATGAAGTAGTAGAGGAGTGAGAAGGGTATATATATATATATATATATATATATATATATATATATATATATATATATATATATATATATATATCCCAAGAGGGTTTTTTCACCTAGGGATAGTCCTTAGGATTACAGAGTGAACAAAAAGATCTTTCCCATCTTTCCAGCTTTTCTGTATTTCTTCGGCTCAGAATCCATGTTTCGCTACCGTACACCACTGCTGGCTGAATCACTGTCTTGTAAATCCTTTCCTTAGTTCTTCTACTTATCAATTTGGACTTTATCATTGTATTTAGGGTTCCCATCGCTTTGCTACCCTTCGATATTCGTTTCTCGATCTCCATGTCGTCATCAGCTCTATTAGTGATCGTCACACCCAGGTATTCAAAATGGCTAACTTTCTCGAAGTTGTACTCTTTACTTCCTTTGCTCTTAATTTTCATCTTTTCCCCCCTAGATCCTTCTTCAGCTCTCATTTCAAAATACTTTGTTTTTTCTTCATTTATATATAGACCGTATTGTTTAGCTGTTGCTTCTATGTCTCTAAACTTTTTCTGTAGTTCACTCTTTGATCTTGTAATAAGTGATAAATCATCTGCGAAAGCAACGACCTGCTGTTTCCTAAGGTATATTATTCCTTTAATCTACACTCCACTCTCCCTTAAAATGGCCTCCAACGTCAGACCAAACAATGTCGTGGACAGCGGGTCTCCCTGTCTCAAACCTTTCCTCACTGCAAATGCCCTGGACAAGCCCCCCTCCAGCGAGACTCTGTTCCATGTTTCATTCATAGTGGTTTTAACCAGCCTTATCAACTTCGGCGGAATTTTAAGTTGTTCCATTGCTTCGTAAAGTTTCGATCTTATTATGGAGTCATAGGCTTGTTTATAATCCACGAAAAGAATATGCAGTCCCAAGTTCCACTCGTAGCTGTTGTGTAGTAGTTGTTTCATCGTGAAGACTTGGTCTATACTGGATCTTCCTTTCTTAATATATAATTACATATAAACCAAGAGGGTTTTTTCACCTAGGGATAGCCATTAGAATTACAAAGTGAACAAGAAGACCTTAAAATTCTTAGTAACTGTAGTTTTATTCTAATATCGAGCTTTCAGTGTCAAAATCTTACATCACCTTCAGGACCTAGAAGATACAGAAAAGAACTCTCTCATAAGTCAGAGCACCCTCTGGAAAACTATATGATAATCTCAGTAAAAAAGATGGTACGAATAACTACCATATTTTTAATTTTTAAATCTGAATTGTTAACTTGAAAGAGTACTAACTGAATATTTACAGGTAGTTCTCTGTTGAATGAGAATACAATCTATATCAATTGCAGGAAATGAAGTGTTAACACATGAGTTTAAACAATTATTAATGCAGAACATATTTTTATACGTATAAATTCACACTATAGGTTACAACCTTATTTCTTTAATGGTTAGAATATAAAAAAATCGTAATTAACAATTATTAAAACCTTAAAATTATTAAAATAATAACACTGCGTTACAAATTTAAAAAAAAAATTAAGTACCCACTTAAATTTTTCCTGTTTATTTATTCATACACACCACTTATTAAGAATACATAAGTACTTTTTGTCTATCACGTACTGTTTTTTAGGTACGATAGTTAACAATTTTAAGTAAAATAATTAAGAAGTAAAGTACAGTGTACACGTAGCTTCATTATATTTTCCAATAATTCGAATAAAACTGCTAAAAAAACTTATTATTAATACATTTGGACACAACTAAATATAAAATATATGGTAAAAAGTTTATATTGTACATTAAAAGTTAACAATATTTAACTTTTTCTCTTATGTTGGGAAATATCTTCTCGTTTTAAAAGCCAGCAGTAATCTCCCAACGTAGCTACGTCCCAACGACCTTGAAACCGTTCCTCAAGCCTTTTCACATCCTGATGAAATCGTTCCCCTTGTTCATCACTCACTACTCTAAGATTTGATGGAAAAAAAGAGAAATGGGAATGGAGGAAATGAATTTTTAATGACATTCGGCAACCATCTTTTTGTATGCTCTTAACAAATCGTTCACTAAGAGTTCTGCATTCTCGGCTCTATGATTTCCTAAAAAACCTTTTATCACGGCTTTTAATGATGTCCATGCGTATAGTTCTTCGTCATTTAGTGTTTGATCAAATTTGTTGTTTTTCATTAATAGGCGTATTTGTGGACCAATAAAAAATACCTTCTTTCAATTTTGCGTCACTTAATCTTGGAAAAATAGATTTTAAATATAAAAATCCTTCGCCATTTTCATCCATCGCTTTCACAAAATTCTTCATTAAGCCGAGTTTTATGTGTAGAGGAGGTAAAATGACGTCTTCAGGGTTGATTAAAGGCAAGTATTTTACATTTGACTTCCCACACACAAATTCCGTTCGTTTTGGCCAGTCTTATCAGTAGTTCTACTATCCCACATGCAAAGAAAGCAGCAGTACTTAGAAAATCCACCTTGCAAACCAAGTAACGTAGCTATTACTTTGAGGTCAGCGCACACTTTCCACTTAAAATTTTTGTATTTAATTAAATCCAATATTGATTTCATATTTTCTCTTTTAAAACAGTTGAATAAGCCACTGGTATTGACGGATATTTATTACCAATATGAAGTAAAGCTGCCTTCAGACTTGTTTTCGAACCATCAATAAAAAAAACGCCATTCATTTGTATCATAAGGAATTTCTAACTCACCCATCAAAGATACAATGTCATTACAAAAAACATATGTTTTCTGAACTAGAGTAAAAAGTTGCCATTTCTTTACTTCGTTTTCGTTGTACAGATATTTTTGTATCTGGTGCCAACAAGTGCCATTCCTGTAGTCTTGATCCAAGTAATTCGGGTTGTCTAACAGACAAATTCAAGTCCCGTATCAAATCATTTAATTCCCGTTGTTGAATTAAATGCGGTTGGCATAGATCACTTGAAGAGGGTAAAAAGTCTGGATCTTGGTTGTCAACTTCCATGTCTTGTTCATCGTTATTTTCATCGCTTGGTATATCAAATTCTTCAGTTTGACTTTTCTTAGGAGGCAAAGGAGGAGTCATGTCTTCACTATATGGTATTGGTTTTGATACAGAATTCACAGAAGGGTACTCGATATTATGCTTAATTTTCTTTGAAAATCCTCAGTCATGCAGAAGCAGCAATCGTTAAAATGATTATTAGGTTCGAGCCACACAGTCGGTGCTGCAAATGGCATAGATGTTTTGTTTCCGTTCAACCATGACAGGAGAGTAGCATAACATGATACACAAAACAGTTGCGGAATCCAGGGTTTATCTTGATGTACAGTACGTCCAAAATATAGAAAATACGCAGTATATACTTTTTCAGATATTTTTTTTCCTTGAGACTTGAGAATGTACTATCCACACACGTAACAAAAATTGTTTGGTGAAGTTTTGCACTGACGGCGACTACTTTTTTCAGTATTTATCTTTAAAACTGTATTTTTACACTCTTAGTCAGGTAATCTCAAAGAAACTAACAAGAAATGAACATATCCTCTCAACAGATTATATAGCGATTACATTTATTAATATGAACAATATGAGGGTAGGTTAAGAAAAGGTTATCGGTGTGTACCTTAAAAACAAGACGTGATAGAAATAAAAGACATCCACTGCTTACATACTATAACTAATAGGAAACTATAATAGCAATCAGTTTTTCGGGTACCAAAATCATGTCATGCAGTGTAATTTTAATTTTAATAATTTTTTAATAATTTTAAGGTTTTAATAATTGCTAATTACACAGGCACACAAAAAAAAAAGTCCAGACCCATTTAACCGACTCCCCTAGCCCCATGTATTTTGATGCGCTAAAACCGAATATGACAATAAAAAAATATTTTAACGAGCCAATTTCCCACTATCACCCAATTTTAGGGTTGAAATTTCACTTTTCCTTAAAATTTGAAGTATCCCACTACTCCTATGTATTTTGATGCGCTAAAACCGAATATGACAATAAAAAAATATTTTAACGAACCAATTTTCTACTACCATCTCATTTTAACCGCATTTTGAGGTTTAATGTCCTGCTATCTGGGCCAGATGGGGTTATACCCCTTGGCTAAATCAAAATATCTATTTGTCTATCTTTATTCGGAATTCGACAAAAATATGTAGGGATTATATCCAGTGGGTACTAATTGAACTGTACCTTTTTTGTCGATTAATTTAAATTTTCTTTTTTCTGTGACATCGAATTCTCTTGGATCTAAAGGATCTCTTAGAGGTAATCTTTTGGAAGTAGCAATAGCTATTGCTGGAATTTAAAGAGAAATTTACTTGAAAATCCAATAGGTTTATTTACGCTAAAATTAAGCCTTTGAAAGAAATAATAGCAACTAGAAAAAAGCTTAAATATAAATAAAATATCTTCTACACAAGACTTTTACAATAATTCTGCCGGTTACCTTGTGTAACATAAATTTTAGCAAATAGTTCAAAATTTAATTGGAACATAAGAGTACGTAAATTAAATGTCTATGATGATAGAGCTCGGCCACACAGTGGTTTAACTTATGTTTTGTGTTAGTCACAATCTATACCCAATTCATTACTGACAACCGTATATATACAGTCCCTGGCCAAATTATTAGACGCACTGCAAGATTTCATGTAAAATATTAATTACCGAGTGATATTGTACCGTTTTATTATTTTAAATTGATTTGTTTTTTATTTTTATATTATCCAATCAATTACCTATTTATTTGACATAAATAAAACAGCATTAATTTAGAAAAGCATAAGTTTATTAAGTTTTAAAGAAAAGTGAAATTAATGTTAGTAAAAGTCAATATTTAGTTGAGCCACCTTTAGCCGCTATCAAAGCTTTAAATTCTGCGCTGCATGCTATCAATGCAAGATTGTACTGTCTCCTGCATTTGAGGATGATGATTCCACACATGAATAATCTTTTCTAGGAGCTGGGTTTTGTTGGTAATCACATCTTTAGCCACTTCTCTTTTCATCAGCTCCCACACATTTTCAATGGGCTATTACCCGGCGAATCCAACAGAGGGATATTTTTTTCTGCCAAAAAAGCTTTAACAGACCGAGCAGTGTGGCAGGGAGCTCCATCTTGCATGAAAGTGAATGGTTCCCCATTTGGAAACCATTCTCTGAGCTGCGGAATCAACTGATTTTGTAACACTTCTTTGTACTGATCTTGCCTCATTATTCCTTTGACGACGTACAGACGTCCAGTGCCCTTGCCGCTGATGACTGACCAAATCATCACTTTGGTGGGATGTTTAATCGTCGGGACGACACAATCAGGATGAAACTTTTCTCCATGACGACGACGCACATACTGAGCTTTATTCTGCAAAATTTCGAATGTGCTTTCGTCACTGAAGCAGACCTGTCAAAAATAGGAAAAATATATAAACTTCCATGTTTATTTGCTTTATTTAACTGAAAATGATAATAATGTATCAATTATTGATTAAATTGCTGTATCTTACCTATCTCCAGAAGTCCACATCTTTGTCTTGCCATTGTTTGGCCCACTTCAGGCGCTTTGCTTTCATTGCAGCTGTTAACTTGGGCTTCCTGGCGGGGCGACAGGCCTTAAAATCTAATTCTTTCAATTTTCTTCGAACAGTGCGCTCAGAAGCATTTACGCTAGCATCCTGGAGTTGTGATTTTATTACCTTTGTGGTAGCAAATCTGTTTTTTTCTACACAAATTTTCTTCAAACATCTCTCTGACCGTGGAGTGAAAATTGTTTTTCTACCGCATCTTTTCTTTCTTTTCGGGCTTAATTCCTTCCCTGACTCAATTTTCTTTTTTATGCGTCGTACACTAGGTTCAGAAACCTGCAATCTTCGTGATATTTCTCGGTTTGTAAATGTTTTCGCGATCACAAGGGCCTCCACTTCAGCTTTTTTGGGTGGTGAAAGATCGCCTTTTCTACCCATAATGAAAATAGTCCAATTACTTTTTTAAAACACTGCATACAAAATAAACTAATAACTGAGTAGTATAAAACTGTTAAACAAACAATCACAGTCCATAAAGCTACAGAAACACGTCCGTACCTGACTCGATTCCGATCGCGACTGATACAGGTTTGTACTTATTTACGTTCATGTATCACTTTGTCAACACAGTGTTGCCATATGTTAAAAATAAATACAAATATGTAGTCTACAACAATTCTTTTAAATAAAAATCAATAATATTGTAGTTTAAATATACCATTATTGCATAAAAACTCTTAAGAAACATAAAATTACTAAAAAAATACAGTGCGTCTAATAATTTGGCCAGGGACTGTAGTGAACGAATTATGAATGCCAAGAAAAAATTGTTTTATTTTGCAGTAGGTTCAGATCTGAACGATAGTGCAGACAGTATAATGGAAAAAGTTCAAGCAGCTCTAAATATTAGCAACGTATGGGGGGTAACGGATTCTGCAGTTTTCTCATATCTATCAGGTGACTTTATGAAACCGGTAACAGATGTCGTAGAGAGACTTCTCAATGAAACTGATCTAAAAGTTGCTGTATACAATGGGCAATTAGATTTGATTGTTGATACACCAGGTAATGTCAAATTTCACACGGTAAAGATGATAACTTCTAGTTGAATAATTTTTAGTGTTCCGTACGGAACACTTATAAGATCACTTCGGTGTCTGTCCGTCTGTCTGTCCGTCTGTCCGTCTGTCCGTCTGTCCGTCTGTCCGTCTGTCCGTCTATCCGTCTGTCCGTCTGTCCGTCTGTCACACCCGATTTTCTCCGAAACTATTTGACATAGAAAGTTGAAATTTGGTAGTAATATAGGAATTGATGGCCTCATCAGAGCCATGTAGTTTTGAAAGTTAAATTTTGACTTAAGGGGTTAGTTTTGGGGGGTGAAATCGGAAGTGAAAAAAAAATTTTTTTACTAGGTAATCGAGTGTGGTGTCAAATGAAAGCTTGTGAAAACACGAGTAAAAAATATATATATATAATGTAATACTTGCGCGCACTTTTCTTTGTATTATTCGTAAAAAATCGCGAAAAATCGCTGTCCACCCGCCTTATCTCGGAAAGTACTTATCAAAAAATTTTGAAAAAAAAAAAAAAAAAAAAAAAAAATTCTGGAATATTCTCCACGGGGTGTAGATTGAACGAAAATTATCACGAGTGCATTACCTGTAATAATTTATCTGATATATAAAAAAATCAGAAATTTCAAGGTCATCAATTTTCAGTAAAGATTGGAAATAAACTTTGTTGAAACTTATTTGGGGTGTATTTTGTGAAGTCACTGATCATTTTATATCACCGTAACATAAATTTTCACTTAAGGGATTCGTTTTTGAGGGGTGAAATCGGAAGTGAAAAAAAAATTTTTTTACTAGATCATCGAGTGTGGTGTCAAATGAAAGCTTGTGAAAACACGAGTATTACTTTTAAAAAATCGTGAAATATCGCTGTCCCCTACCTTATCTCGAAAAGTACTGATCAAAAAATTTTGAAAAAATCCTGGAATATTCTCCACGGGGTATAGATTGAACGAAAATTATCATTACCTTTAATAATTTATCTGGTATAGAAAAAAACCAAAATTTCAAGGCCACCAGTTTTCAGTAAAGATTGGAAATAAACTTTGTTGAAAACTTATTTGGGGTGTGTTTTGTGAAGTCACTGATCATTTTATATCACCGTAACATAAATTTTCACTTAAGGGATTCGTTTTGAGGGGTGAAATCGGAAGTGAAAAAAAAATTTTTTTACTAGGTCATCGAGAGTGGTGTCAAAAGAAAGCTTGTGAAAACACGAGTAAAAAATATATATATAATGTAATACTTGCGCACACTTTTCTTCGTATTACTTTTAAAAAATCGTGAATATCGCTGTCCCCTACCTTATCTCGAAAAGTACTGATCAAAAAATTTTGAAAAAATCCTGGAATATTCTCCACGGGGTATAGATTGAACAAAAATTATCATTACCTTTAATAATTTATCTGGTATAGAAAAAAACCAAAATTTCAAGGCCACCAGTTTTCAGTAAAGATTGGAAATAAACTTTGTTGAAAACTTATTTGGGGTGTGTTTTGTGAAGTCACTGATCATTTTATATTACCGTAACATAAATTTTGACTTAAGGGATTCGTTTTGAGGGGTGAAATCGGAAGTGAAAAAAAAATTTTTTTACTAGGTCATCGAGAGTGGTGTCAAATGAAAGCTTGTGAAAACACGAGTAAAAAATATATATATAATGTAATACTTGCGCACACTTTTCTTCGTATTACTTTTAAAAAATCGTGAAAAATCGCTGTCCTCTATCTTATCTCGAAAAGTACTGACCAAAAAATTTTGAAAAAATCCTGAAATATTCTCCACGGTGTATAGATTGAACGAAAATTATCATTACCTTTAATAATTTATCTGGTATAGAAAAAAAAAACAAAATTTCAAGGTCACCAGTTTTCAGTAAAGATTGGAAATAAACTTTGTTGAAAACTTATTTGGGGTGTGTTTTGTGAAGTCACTGATCATTTTATATTACCGTAACATAAATTTTGATTTAAGGGATTCGTTTTGAGGGGTGAAATCGGAAGTGAAAAAAAAATTTTTTTACTAGGTCATCGAGAGTGGTGTCAAATGAAAGCTTGTGAAAACACGAGTAAAAAATATATATATAATGTAATACTTGCGCACACTTTTCTTCGTATTACTTTTAAAAAATCGTGAAAAAAATCGCTGTCCCCTACCTTATCTCGAAAGTACTGATCAAAAAATTTTGAAAAAATCCTGGAATATTCTCCACGGGGTATAGATTGAACGAAAATTATCATTACCTTTAATAATTTATCTGGTATAGAAAAAACCAAAATTTCAAGGTCACCAGTTTTCAGTAAAGATGGGAAATAAACTTTGTTGAAAACTTATTTGGGGTGTGTTTTGTGAAGTCACTGATCATTTTATATTACCGTAACATAAATTTTGACTTAAGGGATTCGTTTTGAGGGGTGAAATCGGAAGTGAAAAAAAAATATTTTTACTAGGTCATCGAGAGTGGTGTCAAATGAAAGCTTGTGAAAACACGAGTAAAAAATATATATATAATGTAATACTTGCGCACACTTTTCTTCGTATTACTTTTAAAAAATCGTGAAAAATCGCTGTCCTCTATCTTATCTCGAAAAGTACTGACCAAAAAATTTTGAAAAAATCCTGAAATATTCTCCACGGGGTATAGATTGAACGAAAATTATCATTACCTTTAATAATTTATCTGGTATAGAAAAAAAAAACAAAATTTCGAGGTCACCAGTTTTCAGTAAAGATTGGAAACAAACTTTGTTGAAAACTCATTTGGGGTCTGTTTTGTGAAGTCACTGATCATTTTATACCACCCTAACAAAATTTTTTATTTTAAAAACAATCAACGTACGGAACACTAATTGTGCAAGTTCAACTTGCACTTGACCGGTTTTTTATTTTATATTTACAAATAGATGGGTATATTCTTTATTGCTATAAAGATATTTAAACTTCTTGTAGGGACCATAGATTGGGTGGACAGGTTAAATTTTAAAGGTTCCGAACAATGGGAATCTTCTAACAGAGACAGTTTTGCTGTAAATGGTATCTATGAAGGTTACGAGAAGAAAGCAGGAAATCTAGTATTTTATTGGGTACTCAGATCTGGTCATATGGTAAGCCAATATTTTTAGCCATTGTTTAAAAGATACTATTAGCACTTTAACTATCAACGTACTACTTATTATCATAAAATAGTAATACGCATTCAAGTTCCAAAGTCGCCTAAGCTCTATACGATGTTGTCATCTGTGCCATGCAGTTACAAAGAGTGTATTTTAAGAAATACCTCTTTCTATCAACTTCCAGTCCCAAAAAAGATGCTCGGACAACTTAGGGCTTGAACGCACCTCCAAATATGATTTATTTTTAGGTACCAGCTGACAACCCTAACGCAATGTTATATATTTTGCAACAAGTGACGGATAACTTTAAAGTGTAAATATGGAGTTAATCAATAAACTGAATACCTACTTACTGTGTTTTTATGAATATATATATATATATATATATATACATATATATATATATATATATATATATATATATATATATATATATATATATATATATATATATATATATATATATATATGGGTAATTCTCTGTCAACCGGACCCCCCCTCCTGCCCATTACAGGTTTTGAGATATAATGGTCAGTAGGGGCTCAAAATTTTCGTTGAGATGTCTACTTTTTAATGCCCTATGCTACTTTTGGAAATTCAAGATGTCCGAAGCAATATGGCGGCTAAAAGGGGAAGAGCACCCAAAAAAAACGTAAAATTCCGATATTACTGACTTGTAAAAATGAGTTATAACCGCTTAAAAATGTTCTGTAGGGGCTCAAAATTTTCGTTAAGATGTCTACTTTTTAATGCCGTATGCTACTTTTGAAAATTCAAGATGTCGGAAGCAATATGGCGGCTACAAGGGGAAGAGCACTCAAAAAATACGAAAAATTGCAATATTACTAACTTGTAAAAATGAGTTATAAGGGCGTAAAAGTGTACTATAAGTGCTCAAAATTTCCAATTAAACCTCTATTTAACAGTGGAATTTATTGAGGAAATTGTTATTTAAAAATGAAATATTGATTTCATCAATTTTTTAAATGTAATAATAACATAATCAAGGCGTGTAAAAGGCCAAGTTCTAACAAAGCCTAAAGCATCAAATTTTTTGATACATTAGTCTATGTTAGGTTTGTGGTTTGATGAATTAGGTAATATTAGGTTTAGCATTGATGTTTTTTGCTATGTTCGATGTAAAGTTTTTCTTATTTGGGAATTTGATGCTTTAGGCTTTGTTTGGATTGGGCCTTTTACATAACTTTATTATGTTATTATTACATTTAAAAAATTGATGAAATCAATATTTCATTTTTAAATAACAATTTCCTCAATAAATTCCACTGTTAAATAGAGGTTTAATTGGAAATTTTGAGCACTTATAGTACACTTTTACGCCCTTATAACTCATTTTTACAAGTTAGTAATATTGCAATTTTCGTATTTTTTGAGCGCTCTTCCCCTTGTAGCCGCTATATTGCTTCGGACATCTTGAATTTTCAAAAGTAGCATACGGCATTAAAAAGTAGACATCTCAACGAAAATTTTGAGCCCCTACTGACCATTTTATCTCAAAACCTGTAATGGGTAGGAGGGGGGGTCCGGTTGACAAGAAAGAATTACCCATATATATATATATATATATATATATATATATATATATATATATATATATATATAGATATATATATAGGGTGTCCCATATGTATGGAATAATTATCCCACAGCATTTATTAATCAGTGTATCAAATAAAGGTTATAGGGTGTTATACGGTGCATTTGCCGATGTAGACAATAAGATGTTTTGAACTGTCAGTTCGAAGAAATTGCGCCATCGAAAGTTTTTTTATATGGAAAGCCCTATATATTATTTTATTTTTGAGTCCTACTAAAAATTCTAGGTATTTTTTGTCTGTATGTCTAAATTGAACTGTTTTGGAAATATTGATATTTGAAATTAAGAAGATCAAATTTAAAAAAGTTTTTAAGCTGGCTCGTGTCAAACATTTACTGTCAGGTAACGATTTAACGCGTCAAAAAGTGATTTATTGACGAAAACGTATATTGCTGCATTTTATCAAACTGCAATTTGAGCGTAATATCATAATGGTACATTTAACAGAAACTGAAAGAATCACTTTGTTAATGTCAGTTAGTTACGGAGACCGTAGGAAAACACAACAAGGGGTGTGTGATCTTTTTAACGCAGAATATCCGAATCGATAACCTATTACCCAATCCGTAGTTAGCAAAACATTAAAACGATTTAGACAATCAGGTCATGTTAAAGATCATTCTAAATCTGGACCTCCAAAAGTTAAAACAAGCAATAATAAAAAGTTAGATGTTTTATTGGAAATTACAGAAAATCCCCGTACAGCCACTCGTCAACTTTGCCTAGACCACAACATAAGTAAAGGTAACTTAAGTCGTATATTGAATGAAGAAAAATTTTATCCATACAAACCTATTCTATTGCAAGAATTATCTAAAGATGACTACAGTAGACGTGTTGAATTCTGCAAGGTCATGATGGAACGAATCAATAATGATCCTAACCTAATTCATAATATTGTTTTTTCTGATGAGGTCACATTTTGTCTTAACGGAAGAGTTAATAGGCATAAGTGCTGGTACTGATCTACTGAGAATCCCCACTGAATAATCGACAGTCATTCTCAAAGACCATAAAAGATAAACGTGCGAGCAGGGATTTGTGGACGTCAAATCATTGGTCCCTTTTTTATCGATGGAAATCTTACTAGACAGCGGTATTTACAGTTACTCCAAGTACAAGTTATTCCAACTTGTGCAGGTCTTTTTCCCGATGAAAATAATTTGGATACTCGTAACAGGAATCTGTGGTACCAACAGGCCGAAGCACTTCCTCATTATGAAATTAATGTTCGTAGATATTTGGATAAGATTTTTTCTAATCGATTAATAGGCAAAAGAGGTGCTGTAGAATGGCCTGCAAGAAGTCCCGACCTTACTTTATGGGGTCATTTGAAAACCGAAGTCTACCGAAGTCGACCTGAAACTGTAGAAGATTTACTACAAAGAATTCAATATGAAGTAGCACAGATCACCCCGGATTCACTGCGAAACTCTGTTCAGGCTGTTTATGACAGATTAGGTCATTGCCTCGCTGTTAACGATAGACGTTTTTGAGCAATTGTTACCTTAAAAATAAACCTAGAGTATTTATTAATAGTTTTTTTTTGTATTTTTTTTATTTTAAATTTCAAATGAAGATAATTCCCGAACAGTTCAATTTAAACATATGGTATGTTAGACAAATAATATCTAGAATTTTTAGTAGGACTCAAAAATAAAATAATATTATTTTCTTTGAAAATAATAAAAAAATAAATTTTTCTATTTTAAAAAAAATCAAGATGGCGTAATTATATATATATATATATATATATATATATATATATATATATATATATATATATATATAGATAGATAGATAGATAGATAGATAGATAGAGGGTTGTCAAAAAAGCATTGAGCCTTCTTCTTGTGAGATAGTTTTAGTGTCATATATCTCAGATAATAGAAGTCGCATCAGGTCACACTTAGCGTCATTTGAAAGCTCACATTCGACAGTGGTGGACGTGCAAAAACTGTTGGAATTCATTTATTCGGACTTAATTTAGAGAGCTTTAAATATGACTGGAATTTCTGCAAAAGTTCGCTACAGACACAATTACTGCGCAGGCCTATGAAGAAATTTGTGCTGCTTCCTTGGCGATATCATGGCTACTTACATGCCGGTTTAGCTCGACGTTTTTGTTTTTTTTGTTTTTTTTTTTATTGATCTAGCACACGTGCTGCAGGGAAGTCCCTAAAGCGCTCCAGGAGCGGCACGAGTGCGGAAAAACCGATTCACGTTGTTCTTGAATCGCTGTAAATTGTACTCGGTGGGAAACACAGCGCTGGGCAAATTATTCCAAAGGGATGACGTTTTCCATACAAAAGATTGCTTGAAAAGCGTTGTACGCGGAGTAACAAGCTGAACCTCATACGGATGCGAAGCACCAGCGCGACGTGTATTTCTAACATGCACCGCTTTGGGAGGAATTAAGCGGGCTACATCCTTCGAACACTTTCCATGAAAATACTTGTAGAACAGACTCAAGTCGCCAACCGTTCTTCGATGTTCCAGCGAATCAAGGCCGCCGGTCAATTCCGGGTCCCCAATCAGACGGACCGCTCTTCTCTGAACAGAATCCAACAAATGCAGTGTATGTTTGGGAGCGGAGCCCCAAACGTGGGAGCAGTATTCCATAGTTGGTCGAATTTGGGCTTTGTAAAGAATTAACAGTTGTTGTAGGGTGTAAAGCTTTCTGGTTCTAAATAATATTCCCAACTTTTGAGAAGCTCTCCTTGCTATGCCTCCAACATGTTCATGCCAAGACATATTTGCTCCCAAACTAACGCCCAATAAATTGAGCGACGATGCTAAGGGAATGGAGTGCCCCGACATAACTATGTCGGGTTCAGCAACGCTAACCTTTTTAGAAAAAACTGCCGCTTGGGTTTTTGTAGCGTTAAATTCCACTTGGTTACTGTCACCCCAAGATAGAATTTCTTCCAGGTCTTTGTTAAGTTGAACGACCTCCTGCTGTCTGCGGATATTCGCCTGAGCAGCCGATGTCCGAGCGTTCAAGGTGAATGAAGAGACAAGCGTACTGTCATCTGCAAAGCTATAGATTGTATTCCCGGTCTTTTCCAGCAGATCGTTAATGTAAATGAGAAAGAGAGTAGGAGACAGTATGGAGCCCTGGGGCACGCAATGCAATGTTCTATCAACTTTTTCTGTATATATCCTTGACATCGAAATTTCCAGAACAAACGTGACTAAACGTCCCTTTTACAGCGTCGTTGCCACTATTCAGTGGCCGCCGAGGATAATTCTGAAGGGACCCCTTTTGCCTACTGAAAAAACGCTGACGCAGTAGAGTATCTTGATCATAAATAGCACAAATTTCTTCATAAGCCTAATCAGCATTTGTGCTTATATGAAATAAAATTGAAAAATGTAACGAACTGAATAAGCGCTTGTTTTCATAGCTAGATAGATAACTTAAAAAGACACTATTAGGAGCATACTGCTTAAGATCATACTAACGTGGACTAAAAAGATTACATCTAAATGTAAACCAAATAACTACCGACCAGTCGCACTGCTTTCAATAATATATAAATCATGGAAAAGGCTATCAGTCAGCATCTTCTAAAATATCTTGAAGGATTTGACATTATTAGCTTACGTAAACATAGATCAACAGGAGATCTTCTGACTTATGTAACACATGTTAGGAACAACGCACTTGAACACTTTGGAGAATCTCGAGCGGTTGCTCTTCATATATCCAAGGCATTCGACCGTGTTTGGCACGATAGATTGTTGGCTAAGCTACGCTCTTCTAGTATGTCTGAAAAGTTCTGTTTGTGGCTCTCATGTTTTCTCAGAGAGCGTTCTTTACGAGTGGTAGTCGACGGATTTCTTTCTAACACCTTCACTATCAACGCCGGTGTACCCCAAGGCTCCATACTGTCTCCTACTCTCTTTCTCATTGACATTAACGATCTGCTGGAAAAGACCGGGAATCTAATCTACAGTTTTGCGGATGACAGTACGCTTATCTCTTCATTCACTTTAAACGCACGGGGATCGGCGAGTACAATTTACAACGACCAACATGAATCGCTTTTTCCGCACACATGTCGCTCCTGTAGCACTTTAGGGATTTCCCTGTTGCACGTGTGCTAGACCCATAATTTTTTTTTTTTTTAAATAATCTATAACGTCTCTCTGTCTGTCTGTCTGTCCGTTAGTGCGCTTATCACTGGAGAGCCACTTATCCGATTTACGTACTTTTTTTTTTTAAAACATACATATGTTCTCTGGTCAGATTATAGGCTATATTTTATTACTATAGGTAGCATAAGGAATGAGCAGTGACGTAAAATAGTGAATGAAGTCGGAAAAAAGTTTGCCGCTAGGGCGTTCCCTTGAAATACACAGCCTAAACCATTAAATATGGAACAATATTATGTAGCAGAGAATATCTATAATCTATAATATATATAAAATACAATATCTCTCTGTCTGTCTGTCCATTAGTGCGTTTATCACGCGAGAATCACTTATCCGATTTACGTGTCTTTTTTTTAAATTGATACATATATTCTTTGGCCAGGTTATATAATAATAATAATAATAATCTATTTCTATAATATATATATAAAATGCAACGTCTCTTCGTCTGTCTGTCTCTCCGATAGTGCGCTTATCCCTCGAGAACGACTTATCCGATTTACGTGATTTTTTAAATTCATACATATGTTCTCTGACCAGGTTATAGATATATATTTTATTACATCTATAATATATATAAAATGCAACGTATCTCTGTCTGTCTGTCTGTCCATTAGTGTGCTTATCACTGGAGAACCACTTATCCGATTTACGTGCTTTTTTTTAAACATGCTAAACCATTAAATATGGAACAATATCATGTAGCAAAGAATATCTGTAATAATAATATATATATATATATATATATATATATATATATATATATATATATATATATATATATATATATATATAAAATGCAACGTCTCTCTGTCTGTCTGTCTGTCTGTCCGTTAGTGCGCTTATCACTGAAGAACCACTTATCCTATTTACGTGCTTTTTTTTTTAAACATACATATGTTCTCTAGGCAGGTTATAGGATATATTTTATTACGTCAGGTGACATAAGGAATAAGCAGTGACGATAATAGTGGATCAAGTCGGAGAAAAGCTTGCCGCTAGCGCGTTCTCTAGCAATACACTGCCTAAAGCATTAAATATGGAACAATATCATGTAGCAAAGAATATAATATATATAGAATGCAATGTCTCTCTGTCTGCCTGTCTGTCCGTTAGTACGCTTATCACTCGAGAACCACTTATCCGATTTACGTGTTTTTTTTTTAATTGATACATTTGTTCTCTGGCCAGGTTATCTATAATCTTCTATATAGAATACATATAAAATGCAACGTCTCTCTGTCTGTCTGTCTGCCTGTCTCTCTGCCTGTCTGCCTGTCTGTCTGTGCGTTAATGCGCTTATCACTTGACAACCACTTATCCGATTTACGTGTTTTTATAAATTTATACATATGTTCTATATAATTCGATATAAGCCTAGATAATGGGAGATAAGGTGAGATGATGGGAGATAAGGAAAAATAATGGGAGATAAGTCGAGATAAGCCTCGATAATGGGAGACAAGGTGAGATAATGGGAGATAAGTATAAATAATGGGAGATAAGGAGAAATAATGGGAGATAAGTAGAGATAAGTCTAGATAATGGGAGTTATGGTGAGATAATGGGAGATAAGGAGAAATAATAGGAGATAAGGAGAAATAATGGGAGATAAGCAGAGATAAGCCTAGATAATGGATATTATGTAGAGATAATGGGAGATAAGAAGAAATATTGGGAGATAAGGGGAAATAATAGGAGATATTTTATTACGTTGGGTAACATAAGGAATCAGCAGTGACGATAGTAGTGAATCAAATCTACGCGAGCGGAGCCGCGGGCCCTGCTAGTAAATAATAAAATTAAATTACACAAATAACAAAACATACCCATTGCAATTTGATATAAACCGGGTCATATTTGTGTTAACTTTAATGATATTTAATACTGGTTTTAATTTTTAAAGCTGTAAAATCCATTGCAGGGAAATTAAACCTGTTATTAATGATGTGCTTCTATATTCTTAAATAAAACACTTTATATGCATCCATAAAACAATAAAGAAAATACTTATTTGTTTTATTTAGTTTCGTTTCTACTACATCACAACGCAAGGTTAATATTACAATTCGAAGAATACACTATACTGTTAGTTGTATTTACATAATTATGTGCGTCTTATTATACCGATAAATAAAAGTAGGTGGTGAATCATTAGTTCCTATTTGGGAAAGTAGGAGATTTCACACTTCCGATTTTAAATCATCTACCAAAATACGACTGACGTAACTACCATGGTTGAAGCCACTTTAATATTGCAAATTTTTGTGATATTTCTTCATTAAGATCTAAATATGAGCTTAATTTATCAAAAATACTGGACATAAACCTAATTAAATATGCTTCTTCTTCAAGTGTCATCTCCGCGTCGAAGATTGGCAATCAACATGACGATTCTCAATTTAGAAACCGCTATGATGTACATCCGAACCATTTTCTCAGATTTCGTAGCTATGATATTCTTCTCCTTCTCGTGCTTATCTTTCCCTTGATTTTTCCTTGCTTTATTAAACGCAACATGGCATATCTCTTTTCTCGCATTACATGTCCGAGGTATTGCAATTTTCTGTTCGTGACTGTGTCCATTATTTCCTGTTCTTTTCCGCTTCTTCTCAATATTTCTATGTTTGTTATAAGCTGTGTCCAAGGTATCTTCAAGACTCTTCTGTAGACCCACAGTTCGAACGATTCCGGCTCGTGGTGATCGATGCATCCAATGTTCACGCTTCCACACCATAAAGCATCAGTTGAATTCTCAGTTACTAGGTTTAAGGATGAACGAAAGACAAAGAGAATTATAGAGTGGCGACCAACATCTGAAGCCTATCGGAGTAGAGATAGACCACCAAGGCGGTGGACTGACGATTTGATGAGTGGCTGGAAATTGGGTACAAGCGGCCCAGAACAGGAAAAAGTGGCAAGACTTGAGGGAGGCTGTCGTTCAACGGTGGACAGTATAAGCTGATGATGATGTTGATGAACCATATATATTCTCTCTATTGGAGATGACCTTACCATTATAATTATTATTAATGATTGAGGGTATTTGTGCTAAATTAATTATATCACGAAAACTATTTATTTTCTTAGTACGAAACAATACTACATGAGTTGAAAAGTCCCGAAGCTTTCTGAGAGATGACAGTCCAAACAAAAAAAAAACCATACGATTCTCAGTTAGTGTCAACTCTCAGACAATTCTTCAAATATTTTCATAACATTTTGTCATCAGTTTGCGAGTGTGTAGTGAGCTAGGCAGCCATCGTGTTGAAAGTACATGTTTTGTCTCAAACCAATAGGTAGGTCTCTTCCATCAAATTAGGTAAGACCTACCTATTGGTTTGAGACAAAACATGTACTTTCAACACGATGGCTGCCCAGCTCACTACAGAGGAAATGTTCGTGCAATTATCCCAACAAATGGATTCGAAGAGGCGGACCCATACCTTGGCTGGCGAGAAGCCCAGACCTAACACCGATGGATTTTTATGTGTGAGGTCACATGAAAAGTCTCGTATACGACCAGATGACTCCTATCGAAAACGTGAATGTCCTAAGACAAAAAATAATTGATGCGGCTGACGAAATGAGGCGGCACCTCACAACCAGCGTTGTGAAATGTAATTTAAGAAAAAGAATGAGAATTTGTGTTAGAAATAGGGGCGACCATATAGAACATGAATTATAATTAATAAAAAATATTAAATTGCAAGGTTTTTTTGTTTTATTTGTGTATTTTTCGTATTTTCACCTAGAACTAAAAATTTACCTTTTGCTACCCGAACCCGCTTTAGGTGTCATTCTGTGTACAGTTTTCTTATTAAACTCCTAGTATTATACCTTTTTTGATAGCTAAAAAGACGTAAAAGTTTTTAAAATAATTTGCAGAATAACTTCCATACATTTTTTTTTTTTCTCTTTATTGATTTAAAGTAGGAAACACTTGGTAAAAATTCGTAATTTAGAAACTTTAACAAGCCGCCATTTGAAACTGTTAGTAACTAGTTCAAATTGTTTTGATGATTTTTGATACTTGACATACAGACTAACTAAAAATAACCAAAAAATCGCACTCGAGAACCTCTAATAAAAAAAAATCGATATAAAAGCAAAAAAAAACAAGTTTTTTTTTAGAAAATCTTTAAACTTCAATATCTCGAAAACGGTTAAGTTTAGTACATCATGTCATAGAGTCAAATCGGTCAGAAACGACCTAAACTATAACGTCCTTAATTATCTAGGACGACTTTCCCTGTAACCCTGTATATATATATATATATATATATATATATATATATATATATATATATATATATATATATATACGAGGCTGGTTTGAAAAGTCCGTGCAAAGTCGGAGAGATGGCACCACCGGCGCGTATCGAGGTCATGTTTAGTTAGTAGCATCTCTTGAATGAACGCACACCAAGTTTCAGCCATATTGGTCTATTTCTTTGTGTTTGGCATTCGTGTGAATCAAGGAAGTCGAGTGATTTTCAAGAAATGGACGAAAAAGAATTTCGTGTGGTGATTAAACATTATTTTATAAAAGGCAAAACGCCTCAGGAGACTAAAGAGAAGCTTGATAAACATTATGGTGACTCTGCACCTTCGATTAGAACAGTTTATAAGTGGTTTCAAAATTTTCGGACTGGCCATCTGGGCACAAGTGACGCTGAACGTTCTGGACGGCCTGTGGAGGTTACGACTCCAGAAATCATTGATCAAATCCATGATATGGTGATGGATGACAGAAGAGTTAAGGTGCGTGAGATTGCTAGTGCTGTGGGCATCTCGACTGAACGGGTACATAATATTTTGCATAAACATTTGGACATGAGAAAGCTATCCGCAAGATGGGTGCCGCGATTGCTCACGCTTGACCAAAAACGGAATCGTGTGAAGTGTTGCAAGGATGGTTTGCAGCTGTTCCAGAAGAATCCGGAGGACTTTAAGCGTCGTTTCGTCACTGTGGATGAAACATGGATACATTACTATACTCCTGAGACCAAACAACAATCTAAACAATGGGTTACCAAGGGGGAATCTGCACCAAAAAAGGCGAAGACCGTTCCTTCGGCCGGAAAGGTTATGGCGACTGTCTTTTGGGATTCGCAAGGGATAATCCTCATCGACTATCTGGAAAAAGGTGAAACTATTACAGGTGAATATTATTCATCGTTATTGGACCGTTTGAAAACCGAGCTGCAAGAAAAACGCCCGCGATTGGCCCACAAGAAAGTCCTTTTCCATCACGACAACGCACCAGCACACACCTCAGCAGTTGTGGTCGCAAAATTAATGGAAATAGGATTCCAACTCGTTTCACATCCCCCCTATTCTCCAGACTTGGCTCCCTCGGACTACTATTGGTTCCCCAATTTGAAGAAATGGCTGGCGGGACAAAGATTTTATTCAAACGAGGAGGTGATTGCAGACACTAATGGATATTTTGCAGACTTGGACAAATCCTATTATTCGGAAGGGATCAACAAACTAGAACATTGTTGGACGAAGTGTATGAGCCTAAAAGGAGACTATGTCGAAAAATAAAAAAGGTTTACCCCAAACACATAAGTAGTTTTTTTATTTTTGCACGGACTTTTCAAACCAGCCTCGTATATATATATATATATATATATATATATATATATATATATATATATATATATATATATATATATATATATATATATATATATATATATATATATATATATATATATTTGTATTTATTATTCGCACATTGGTATAAGACTTCAGCCAATGTCATGTATGTTAGAGTTCGATAAAATCGCATGCATTGTGGTTCAGAGTCGATTACACTATCGTGCGTATTTTTAATATGTCCTTTCTGTTCTTAAGTGCTACCTGCTCAAGATACGTTCAGTTTTGTTATGTCAAAGTTACAAGACCTTCACATTCAGTTTATCACAGGTGATATTGAAATGATATACCTCAGAAAGCAAGTTTGGAGAAAGTTTGTTGCGTTCTCTGGTTCATATGTATATAAAATAAAACTTATACGTGATCGGTTTTAAGCATTAGGTCTTAAATCTGTGGCGACCCTAAAAATATATGTAAATATCCATACCGCTTTAAATTATCAGAACAAAAATGGTTTTTATTGCCTTATCCAACAAGGATAACCACTAAAGTGCATTATGCGATGGTAGGTTTTACCATATTTGAGTGTCTTTATCTAAAGATATTTTTCTTTCTTTACTACATTATGGCGGATTTTCTAAAAGGAACGTTAGCCATTTCATATCATTGTTACAATCGAGTTGGGCATCTATAATGGTATAAAAGTAGACGTATTTATCATACGATAATATTTATTGTGTAATCGGTTGTATTTGCTAAGTTCATAAAGGTATAAATATAAGTCTATTTATATCTATTTTTAAAATGACAATAATACTTCTAAAATTGATGATGCTAGATACGTGGGTCACAACAAAAGTTTCGAACTATGCGTATGATCTTTTCTCTAAAAATATAGCAGTACTACCAGTTAGAAACGCAATATATTTCTAGCTGATAATGTTAAACATATATATATATATATATATATATATATATATATATATATATATATATATATATATATATATATATATATATATATATATATATATATATATATATATATATATATATATATATATATATATATATTGTAGCCTATGAAAAGGTGTTTAATTGCACCCCACGTAGACTGCGTCATTTTGTAACATGCGAAACTGTCCTCAGTTTGAGGCATCTTTTTTTTTGTACCCTGTGAGAAGTTGTTTGTCCCACGCTTGAGCGCAATTTTGTACCGTTTGAAATTTGGATGCCCCAAGCTTGAGCACAATTTTCTTGCAGCCCCGCTTTAATTTCTGATAATGAATTGAGTGAATCCTGATTTTAAAAGAGCTAAAGAAATTAAACACACACTAGCTCAGTTTTCTTGGTAGAGAGATATGGGTAAGAGATAATTTTTGTACGTCTTTTTGAATTATTTTCTATTTTTAAAGAAACCTCAGCTGTACGACTTTTTGGGCACCATTAATTTTAAAATAGAAAGGATCTAACTTCAGCTAAAAAAATGAAAAAATACTGAAAGGGTGTACTGTTGGTAAATAAAAAAATCAGTTTGGTACAGCCGTTCTTATCCTGAAAAGTAAGATAGGTATTCAGTGAGACACTAGCTTTAATCAACAAAAAGAAAATTTATTCATGTTTTTAAAAATAAAAAGTTCTAACCTTTGCAGTTTTACAGGATTACCAAAAAATTTTAGCCTAACAGGTAGTTATGACATTTAAATTCCAAACTCTGACTACTCCCGAAGACGAAAAATAGTGCTTTTCACTTCACTTTTTAGTCAGTTCAAATTGCTGTTAAGGCACTACTCAGGGATAAGTCTATGGAAGGATGTTTTGGTAACTTACTGTTTTTATTTCGGCTTCGATGGAACACGACCGATTTCACACTTTTCTAGTAAACACTTAGAGAGCCCACTACGGCTTTTCGTTAAAAAAACTTGTGCTTTATTTAGCTCTCATGATTGTTGTTATGAGCCTTTACTGCAGCTCTGTCGAAGGAAGCCTACTTGGCGGCTCCGATGAAAATTAGCCTGGCTGCGGCTTGATGGTACTCAGCCTCGATCCCTGTCCTACCGGACCCTTAAATAAGCCGTGGGCCTTCTCTCGGTCATATCGCGACGCCGGAACCAAAAATCCGGATACACATTTTCAACCAATCCCGGCGTGCCGATAGATTCGGTCAGAAACCCGCACAGCACACTAATATACCGAACGGCTTGGAATCTCTTGTTAATATACCGTTCGATACAAAAATGAAAATAAGTACAATTTGAAGTGAAAAATCAGTAACATTACATGGTCTTAAAATCTAGGAAAAAATGAATGTTACAATATATATATATATATATATAATATATATATATATATATATATATATATATATATATTATATATATATATATATATATATAAACTTGATTGGTTTTTCTTGGGTACTTAGGTTCTTTTGGAAAACACAAACTAGTCTATTTGACGTTTCGCCTTATTTTTTTCAGGCATTTTCAAAAATTCTTTATTTTTTAATATTCATTCTAAAATTAGAAAACACAAGGTTAAAATCTTTTAAGTCAAATTACACTTTTAAAAACATATAGCATTTTTACGCACACTCGGACATTTAAAATATTTACACCATAACAAAAATATAAAACAATTTACTAACGTGTATATACCGTAAAAGTCAACTATTTGTGTGTTTGTGAATTTCAAATTCTGTATTTCTTTCAGCATATCGTGTCTCGTATTTTTTAGTGATTTTTTTAAAATTTTATTATCTATAATGGGTGTCTTAACGAAAAAACTATTATTGATGTTAAGTATATATACCATTTTGTATTATTAAGAGGATATGCATGCCAGCATGTTTATTTTTTAATTAAATTTGTGTAGATATGACTGATTCCTTTTATGTCAGTCCTATCATTCACAGTGTTTTCATCTTTTTTTATTTCAATCATCTCTTTGATATGTAGTTTGGCATAATTCCGCTCTTTGCAGAGGACCTTGGTTTCATTGAATTTATAGTCATATTTTTCTTCTGCTTCGTGTTTACTGAGGGCAGTGGAAGCATTCCTAGCATATTTGTGTCCATTTAGTCTGTTTTTTAGTAACTGAGAAGTCATGCCAATATAGTTCTTCGGACAATTCGCACACGGTATTGCATACACAACATTAGATTCATTCATTGTGGGGATATGGCTTTTTAAGTTTGTGAATAATGAACTTAGTTTATTTTGAGTTTTATGGCAAACTATAATGTTATATTTTTTTTCAAGACCCATTTCAGCTTCTCAGAAAGTTCTTTTGTATAAGGAAGTGGTAAAAATTTATCACAGTTTTGTTTACTATTTTTGGTGTTGTTTTTTGAGTTATTATTAAAACTTGTATATTCTCTTTTTTATTGTTCGATTGATGCCATTCTCTTTAAAATTGTTTTGTATTAAGACAGTTTTTACTTTTTTTAGCGCGTCTGGTCTTAGTTCAGGGGAAGTCAATTTTATTGCTCGGTCTGTTAGGCCCACTATAACGCTGATTTTCTGGGACATTGCATGACTAGAGTGAAAATTCAAATATCTCCCTAACTAAGAAGGTTTTGTGTACCACTCTGTAAGGATTTTATTTTGCTTTCTGATAAGAGTCAGGTCTAGAAAATTTATTTTACCATCCTTTTCAATTTCTGATGTAAATTGTAAGACCAGACGCGCTAAAAAAAAGTAAAAACTGTCTTAATACAAAACAATTTTAAAGAGAATGACATCAATCGAACAATAAAAAAGAGAATATACAAGTTTTATAATAACTCAAAAGACAACACCAAAAATAGTAAACAAAACTGTGATAAATTTTTACCACTTCCTTATAAAAAAGAACTGTCTGAGAAGCTGAAATGGGTCTTGAAAAAATATAACATTATAGTTTGCCATAAAACTCAAAATAAACTAAGTTCATTATTTACAAACTTAAAAAGCCATATCCCCACAATGAATGAATCTAATGTTGTGTATGCAATACCGTGTGCGAATTGTCCGAAGAAATATATTGGCATGACTTCTCAGTTACTAAAAAACAGACTAAATGGACACAAATATGCTAGGAATGCTTCCACTGCCCTTAGTAAACACGAAGCAGAAGAAAAACATGACTTTAAATTCAATGAAACCAAGGTCCTCTGCAAAGAGCGGAATTATGCCAAACTACAGATCAAAGAGATGATTGAAATAAAAAAAGATGAAAACACTGTGAATGATAGGACTGACATAAAAGGAATCAGTCATATCTACACAAATTTAATTAAAAAATAAACATGCTGGCATGCATATCCTCTTAATAATACAAAATGGTATATATACTTAACATCAATAACAGTTTTTTCGTTAAGACACCCATTATAGATAATAAAATTTTAAAAAAAAAATCAGTAAAAAATACGAGACACGATATGCTGAAAGAAATACAGAATTTGAAATTCGCAAACACACAAATAGTTGACTTTCAGGGTATATACACGTTAGTAAATTGTTTTATATTTTTGTTATGGTGTAAATATTTTAAATGTCCGAGTGTGCGTAAAAATGCTATATGTTTTTAAAAGTGTAATTTGACTTAAAAGATTTTAACCTTGTGTTTTCTAATTTTAGAATGAATATTCAAAAATAAAGAATTTTTTGAAAATGCCTAAAAAAAATAAGGCGAAACGTCAAATAGACTAGTTTGTGTTTTCCAAAGAACCTAAGTACCCAAGAAAAACCAATCAAGTTTATGTAAACAAAAGGTTCAACAGAAAAATTATATATATATATATATATATATATATATATATATATATATATATATATATATATATATATATATACATATGAACCGCAGACGGTTTGCCAAAATTTCATTTCATGCTAACTGGTCGCTGGTCGAGGGTAAATTGTTCAGTCAGTCAGTAAACTATCGCTTTACCGTCGAGCAGTATTAATAATGCCAAATAGGATTTTGAAGAAACGTCTGCGATTCACCAGTCAAAACAATACTAATCAACGGTTGCATACCCGGATATATCAGAAAACATATATACATTATATATATATATATATATATATATATATATATATATATATATATATATATACATATATATATATATATATATATATATATATATATATATATATATATATATATATATATATATATATATATATATACATAGCAGACAACACAGTTCTACTCAGATGATTTGCAGGGTTAAATATCAACATTATGAACACAAAATTAAAGCTTATCAGCAAATAGGACACTTAGGGCAAGTAAAGAACTACAAATACTTGGCGTGCCAACTCAGCAGCGATGGAAACAAGAAGAACGTAGTTAGATCGAGGAAAGGATAAGCCCGTGGTTACTTCAGAAAAATGACTAAAGCAATGTGTAGTAGAAACCTTAGTCTGTCTCTAAAAATACGATTGCTTCGTTGCTATGTGTTTTCTACCTTACTGTATGGAAGGAAGCTTGACCGAACAACAAAAGAGAAATGAAAAACTTAGAAGCATTTGAGATGTGGTATTAGAGGAGACAGCTTAAAATATCGTGGATGGACGAGGTCTATAATACCGAAGTAATGGAAAACCTTCACGAAGATAGAGAGATCCTTGGCCCCCGTAAAAATTAGAAAACTTCAGTACCTTGGACATCCCATGGGGCAGAATAAAAACCAACTGCTGCAGACGTCACGCACGGCGAGATGGTAGAAAGACGTACAGTGGGCCACCGAAGAACATCATGGCTGAAAAACTTGCGTAACTGGTACGGCGTCAATACAAATACACTGTTTCAAACGGCAGTCAGTAGGATCCAAATTCCATTGATTCTTCTTCGTTCTACGAGGACAGGGCACACGAAGAAGAAATATATATATATATATATATATATATATATATATATATATATATATATATATATATATACATATATATATGAGATCGTTCCAAAAGTTTTCGGCCTGGCACCAATATAGCGCCAATAAGATCAAATTATTATGAAAAACCTAAAAAAATGGTGGGCTGGACGAAGATTCACTTCGAATGTTAAAGTTAACACTGAGACGACCGCTTATTTTGCAGAGTTGACAAAATCGTATTATAATAAAGGTATCAAAAAGCTGGAAAGTCATTAGACTATATATATTAATTTGCAAAAAAAATACTCTTATATATATTTATATTTATATTTATATTTATATTTATATATATATATATATATATATATATATATATATATATATATATATATACGAGGCTGGTTTGAAAAGTCCGTGCAAAGTCCGAGAGATGGCACCACCGGCGCGTATCGAGGTCATGTTTAGTTAGTAGCATCTCTTGAATGAACGCACACCAAGTTTCAGCCATATTGGTCTATTTCTTTGTGTTTGGCATTCGTGCGAATCAAGGAAGTCGAGTGATTTTCAAGAAATGGACGAAAAAGAATTTCGTGTGGTGATTAAACATTACTTTATGAAGGGCAAAACGCCTCAGGAGACTAAAGAGAAGCTTGATAAACATTATGGTGACTCTGCACCTTCGATTAGAACAGTTTATAAGTGGTTTGAAAATTTTCGGACTGGCCATATGGGCACAAGTGACGCTGAACGTTCTGGACGGCCTGTGGAGGTTACGACTCCAGAAATCATTGATCAAATCCATGATATGGTGATGGATGACAGAAGAGTTAAGGTGCGTGAGATTGCTAGTGCTGTGGGCATCTCCACTGAACGGGTACATAATATTTTGCATAAACATTTGGACATGAGAAAGCTATCCGCAAGATGGGTGCCGCGATTGCTCACGCTTGACCAAAAACGGAATCGTGTGAAGTGTTGCAAGGATGGTTTGCAGCTGTTCCAGAAGAATCCGGGGGACTTTAAGCGTCGTTTCGTCACTGTGAATGAAACATGGATACATTACTATACTCCTGAGACCAAACAACAATCTAAACAATGGGTTACCAAGGGGGAATCTGCACCAAAAAAGGCGAAGACCGTTCCTTCGGCCGGAAAGGTTATGGCGACTGTCTTTTGGGATTCGCAAGGGATAATCCTCATCGACTATCTGGAAAAGGGTAAAACTATTACAGGTGAATATTATTCATCGTTATTGGACCGTTTGAAAACCGAGCTGCAAGAAAAACGCCCGCGATTGGCCCACAAGAAAGTCCTTTCCCATCACGACAACGCACCAGCCCACACCTCAGCAGTTCTGGTCGCAAAATTAATGGAAATAGGATTCCAACTCGTTTCACATCCCTCCTATTCTCCAGACTTGGCTCCCTCGGACTACTATTTCCCCAATTTGAAGAAATGGCTGGCAGGACAAAGATTTTATTCAAACGAGGAGGTGATTGCAAACACTAATGGATATTTTGCAGACTTGGACAAATCCTATTATTCGGAAGGGATCAACAAACTAGAACATCGTTGGACGAAGTATATAAGCCTAAAAGGAGACTATGTCGAAAAATAAAAAAGGTAGTTTTTATTTTTGCACGGACTTTTCAAACCAGCCTCGTATATATATATACATATATATATATATATATATATATATATATATATATATATATATATATATATATATATATATATATATGTTACAATAGAGGTTTTTACGGATGGTGGAATGGAAAATTCCGCGTTTCAATCCGTTCCTCTAACAATGAATTTGCACAGCGTTTCGCCAAAATCTCATTTAGCATTTTCAAGTGCTCTTGCTGCTGCTGTTACTCGATACTGTGATCTTGCTGCTGTTGCCGCTCGAAGCTACCTTTTATTGAAGAATAATTGGGAATGAATTTAATATATAATAATCCTAATACCCGTAGTCTGTTACCTTCAGTCTTTAAGCAATTCCCCTAATCAGGGATGTGTTGACAGGTTAACGTTTTTCCAACGGCAACGAGTTTATTGCCTCTTGGTAGGCAGTAACGATAATTCTTATTACAAAGTGCTTTATGTTTGTTGTTTTCCTTATCGTATGTTTAAACTAAGAATCAAAGAATATCTAGACAGACCATGTGGTAATAAATGGATTTAATTTTCAATACCACGGGTCTAGGAAATATAACTGAAAAAAAATATTCCAAAATCTTCAGAATTTATACAATGATAGCTTCAAAATAAGCAATGCCCAAATGTTATATTGTAGAATACAACAGTTAATAACGATGTAAAACTATCCGTAGCAAATTTCCTCTTGACATAGTCTCAACATAGAAAACTTTAATTTATTATTTAAAAAAACCGGTCAAGTGCAAGTTGAACTTGCACAATTAGTGTTCCGTACGTTGATTGTTTTTTAAAATAAAAATTTTTGTTAGGGTGGTATAAAGTGATCAGTGACTTCACAAAACACACCCCAAATGAATTTTCAACAAAGTTTGTTTCCAATCTTTACTGAAAACTGGTGACCTTGAAATTTGTGTTTTTTTTTTTATACACCAAATAAATTATTAAAGGTAATGCACTCGTGATAATTTTCGTTCAATCTATACCCCGTGGAGAATATTCCAGAATTTTTTCAAAATTTTTTGATCAGTATTTTTCGAGATAAGGTAGGGGACAGCGATTTTTTAAAAGTAATACGAAGAAAAGTGTGTGCAAGTATTACATTATATATATATATATATATATATATATATATATATATATATATATATATATATATATATATATATACATATATATATATATATATATATATATATATATATATATATATATATATATATATTTTACTCGTGTTTTCACAAGCTTTCATTTGACACCACACTCGATGACCTAGTAAAAAAAATTTTTTTTCACTTCCGATTTCACCCCTCAAAACGAACCTCTTAAGTCAAAATTTATGTTACGGTGGTATATAAAATGATCAGTGACTTCACAAAACACACCCCAAATGAGTTTTCAACAAAGTTTGTGTCCAATCTTTACTGAAATCTGATGACCTTGAAATTTTTGTTTTTTTTATATACCATATAAATTATTAAAGGTAATGCGCTCGTGATAATTTTCGTTCAATCTACACCCCGTGGAGAATATTCCAGAATTCTTTCGAAATTTTTTGATAAGTACTTTTCGAGATAAGGCCCGGGACAGCGATTTTTTTCGCGAATTTTTAAAAATAATACAAAGAAAAGTGCGCGCAAGTATAATATTATATATATATTTTTTACTCGTGTTTTCACAAGCTTTCATTTGACACCACACTCGATGGCCTAGTAAAAAAATTTTTTTTTTCACTTCCGACTTCACCCCCCAAAACTAACCCCTTAAGTCAAAATTTAATTCTCAAAACTACTAGGAATTGATGAGGCCATCAATTCCTATATTATTACCAAATTTCACCTTTCTATGTCAAACAGTTTCCGAGAAAATCGGGTGTGACAGACAGACAGACAGACAGACAGACACCGAAGTGATCTTATAAGTGTTCCGTACGGAACACTAAAAAGACGTAAAACCTTTCCGTGCACATAAATACAATCCAAGGTACATTGTTCTTGGCTTATAGCAATTAATTCGACTTAAATATTCTCTCTTTAATTATTGAAATTATCATTTGTGTCTATAAAATACTCGTCGCCAATTGATTCATATGTCTGGGCGCCTATATTAACCACATTATTGTTATTTCCGATATGATTAATGACCGTACATTTATAATTTTTACAAAATGCAAGTAATTTTAGAAGAAAATAATATATTCTTGATCTGTTAACTGGAATTATAATTTATTTTAATCGATGAGAAATTGTTTCATGTTATTTTAATCGAGTTTATTTTCAAATCGAGAATTTTCAGGATGTTTACGTATTATTATTCTAAAATAAACTTATTACTCCATTTTGCTTGAAACTAATAAAACTAAATCAGGCGATATAATATATGAGGCATTTTTAATTTAACCAAGACTGTTTAATTTTAACCATTTCTTTGCTGTAATCCTAAACAACAGAGTATTCACATGGCTAAAAAAACGAATTGGTATCAAAAGCTACGAGGATGGATTGAAAAGTTCACGGCCTTGTCAAGAAAACACAATAAAATACGTACAAAAATATTATTATTTTTCGACGTAATCTCTTCCTAGGTCTATGCACTTCTTCCACCTGCTTTCCAAAGCTCCCACACGCGCGTGAAAAAAAGATTCCTCAAGGTCTTCAAAATACTGGTCTTCATTTGCTGAAAATTTCTGGCCACCGAGGTGTTTTTTTAAGTTTGGAAACAAATAAAAGTCCAAATCAGGAGAATAAACCGGGTGGGGCAGCAGTTCAAAACCACAATCACGAATTTGAGCCATAGACTCAACAGATGAGTAAACGCGAGCATTGTCCTGATGGAACAAAACTTTCTTTCTCAGTAATCCTGGGCGTTTCTCTTTAATTTCTTGATATAAACGACGCAAAAGGGTGCAATAGTACGAGGCTGGTTTGAAAAGTTCGTGCAAAAATAAAAACTACTTATGTGTTTGGGGTAAACCTTTTTTATTTTTGGACATAGTCTCCTTTTAAGCTTATACAATTCGTCCAACGATGTTCTAGTTTGTTGATCCCTTCCGAATAATAGGATTTGTCCAAGTCTGCAAAATATCCATTAGTGTCTGAAATCACCTCCTCGTTTGAATAAAATCTTTGTCCCGCCAGCCATTTCTTCAAATTGGGGAACAAATAGTAGTCCGAGGGAGCCAAGTCTGGAGAATAGGGGGGATGTGAAACGAGTTGGAATCCTATTTCCATTAATTTTGCGACCACAACTGCTGAGGTGTGTGCTGGTGCGTTGTCGTGATGGAAAAGGACTTTCTTGTGGGCCAATCGCGGGCGTTTTTCTTGCAGCTCGGTTTTCCAACGGTCCAATAACGATGAATAATATTCACCTGTAATAGTTTTACCCTTTTCCAGATAGTCGATGAGGATTATCCCTTGCGAATCCCAAAAGACAGTCGCCATAACCTTTCCGAACGAAAGAACGGTCTTCGCCTTTTTGGTGCAGATTCCCCCTTGGTAACCCATTGTTTAGATTGTTGTTTGGTCTCAGGAGTATAGTAATGTATCCATGTTTCATCCACAGTGACGAAACGACGCTTAAAGTCCTCCGGATTCTTCAGGAACAGCTGCAAACCATCCTTGCAACACTTCACACGATTCCGTTTTTGGTCAAGCGTGAGCAATCGCGGCACCCATCTTGCGGATAGCTTTCTACATGTCCAAATGTTTATGCAAAATATTATGTACCCGTTCAGTCGAGATGCCCACAGTACTAGCAATCTCACGCACCTTAACTCTTCTGTCATCCATCACCATATCATGGATTTGATCAATGATTTCTGGAGTCGTAACCTCCACAGGCCGTCCAGAACGTTCAGCGTCACTTGTGCCCATATGGCCAGTCCGAAAATTTTGAAACCACTTATAAACTGTTCTAATCGAAGGTGCAGAGTCACCATAATGTTTATCAAGCTTCTCTTTAGTCTCCTGAGGCGTTTTGCCTTTCATAAAGTAATGTTTAATCACCACACGAAATTCTTTTTCGTCCATTTCTTGAAAATCACTCGACTTCCTTGATTCACACGAATGCCAAACACAAAGAAATAGACCAATATGGCTGAAGCTTGGTGTGCGTTTATTCAAGAGATGCTACTAACTAAACATGACCTCGATACGCGCCGGTGGTGCCATCTCTCGGACTTTGCACGGACTTTTCAAACCAGCCTCGTAAGTCGAGTTTATTGTTTCGACCTTCGGAAGACAGTCCACCATAATAATACCTTTCTTTCTTCTTTAAGTACCGTCTCCGCTGCGAAGTTTGGCAATCATCATAGCGATTTTTATCTTGGAGACGGCAGATCTAAATAACTTGCGGCTGCTACAGCCGAACCACTCTCGAAGGTTCTTTAGCCACGAGTTCCGTCTCCTTCCTATGGATCTTCTTCCTACGATCTTTACCTGCATGATAGCCTGGAGCAACCAATACTTCTCCCCTCTCAAGATGTGACCCATATATAACAGTTTTCCTGTCTTAATCGTTAGAATTACTTCCTTTTCTTTTTGCATACGTCTCATCACTTCCACGTTGGTCACTTTCTCCACCCATGAAATCTTTAGCATTCTCCGGTATATCCATAACTCAAATGCCTCCAGTCTCCTCACATCAATCGCCTTCATCGTCCAGGCTTCTATCCCATAATATAGTACAGACATTACATAACATCTCATCATTGGTATTTTTAATTCAAGGTTTAGATCTCGGCAACAGAAAAGCCTCTTCATTTTTATAAATGTACTTCTGGCCTGTTCAATTCCGATTTTTATTTCTTTCCAACTATCGTTGTTTTCATTGATGATTGTGCCTAGATATTTGTATTCTTTTACTTTTTCGACAGGTTGATTATTTACATATATCCTACGAGTTGTTTTTGTTATTAGTATATATTTTGTTTGGCTTATGTTCAGTGATAGTCCATACTATTCACTCGCTGTGACAATTTTATTAATTAACGTCTGTAGGTCTTCATGTGTTTCAGCTAAGAGAACTATATCATCAGCGTACCTCTGATTACACAGCCCCACAAAAAAAAAGTAGGGTATACTTTTGATGCGATATATCAGATCTGTAGTATTTTCGCCCGCTGATCACGAATCTGACGTCAGAATATCGCCATCACATCTCAATTTTTTTCTAACCTCAAAAAATAGGTAAAAATTAGTAAAAATTAAGAAAAATATACTCCTAAAAAATTGATTCAAGCTTTTTCATGAATCCAAAGATGTATTAATATGTATTCGGACACGCTAAGCTAATATTCATCGGTTGGATTGAGTCATACGGTTCTGTTTTCTTTCTAACCTCAATAAATCAGACAGATATAGTGCTTCTCGAATGCAAAAACGAATTCAAATTAAAATTCAACCGATCCTTACCAAATTTGGTACACGGGGATTTTTTTGGGTCGCTGATCACGAATCTGAGGTTGGATTTGCAAAATTCAAGATGACAGATGTTTTCGCGCCATTTTGAACGCCGAGAAAATTCATCGGTCGATTTTTATTCTTCTACCTGCATCCAGGGCACCTCCACGTGGTGACGGTGGGCAACGGTGTTACTCCACTAGCCGGCAGAGTCCCTGGATAACGGCTTAGATGCCGTCATGGCAGGTAGAAGAAAGAGAATTACGATGCAGGGACTCGGAAACCCAGTATCGGCGGTTGGTCAGGGTGGGAAAGCGGGCCCGCAGCCGTCGTCATCCAGCGACCGTAGCTCTTCATGTGTGGGTGACTTGGCTCATGTAGAGTATAATGCTACAAGAAAACGGTCTCACGGTACAAGGACTTTTCATAAGTGCGATAAAAACAGTGATTCATTTTGTTATATTTGCTGTCAACACGTATTGAGTAAAATGGGGTCACCGATAACGGATAAGATTAAAACCTTATATAAGGATTGTTTTAACATTGAAATACAGCACCAGGATACAGATTGAGTTCCCCACATCATTTGCAGTTCTTGCAAAATAATGTTGTACATCAATAAGAAGGCGATTAAATATTCCAGACCAGCAATATGGAATAGACCATACAGTGAAAATGATTGCTACTTTTGTATGAATGTTGTATCTAGGCATAACCGAAAAAATAAAAGCACTATTACTTATAACGATGTTTCGACAGTAACAAGACCAACTAAACTAATTCCGCCTCCTGAACCACTTGATGCTGATGTTATGGAAACAAATGATTTCACCTTATCAGTTCATGCCGAAAACATTGAGACTGTCGAAAAAGATTCAAACACTGTTACTAATGAATGTTCTAGTGACAACCTATCATATACTAGTGACACAGATAAAGAATTTCTACCATTCAACCGTAAACCAGAACCAATACTCGTATCACAGTCAGAACTTAGTGATCTAGTCAGAGATTTAGGCTTATCCAAAGATGGTTCAGAGCATCTTGCTTCCTTTTTAAAGAAAAGACATTTACTTAAGCCAGAAGCTACGATTTCTTATTATAGAAACAGAGATGAAGAATTTCGAAAATATTTCACAATGAACGAGGAATTGTCACTTTTATATTGTACCGATGTAAAAGGTCTAATGGATGAATTTCAAAATAACTCATACAATCCTGAAGAATGGAGACTGTTCATTGATTCTTCTAAACGGAGCATTAAGGCAGTTTTACTGCATAATACCAACGTTTACGCTCCCATTCCGATTGCTCATTCCACAGTTATGGAAGAGCAATATGAAAAAATGAAGCAGCTTTTGATAAAAATAAAATATGCTGATCATAACTGGAAAATTTGTGGAGATCTGAAAATTGTAACAATATTGCTTGGCCAACAGTCAGGGTTTACACGTTATCCCTGTTATAAATGTCTGTGGAATAGCAGAGACAGGGAACGTCATTATAAGAAAAAAATTTGGCCAACAAGAGAATCGTTCACTCCTGGTGAAAATAATGTATTGTTTCCACCATTGGTAGATCCAGGAAAAGTTCTTATTTCCCCGCTTCACATTAAGCTTGGACTTATGAAGCAATTCACGAGAGCATTAGATACAAACGGCCCATGTTTTCAAATATTTGCATAAAAAATTTCCGAAATTTTCTGAAGCTAAAATTAAGGCAGGCGTATTTGACGGGCCACAAATAAGAAAATTGTTTCAAGATTCATTATTTGTTACTAAAATGAATAAAGTTTAAAAAGCTGCTTGGCTTAGTTTTAAAGAAGTCGCAACAAACTTTTTGAGAAATAATAAAAGTCCAAAGTACAAAGAAATAGTCGAGAAAATGGTAAAAAATTTTCAAACATTAGGTTGCTTAATGAATCTAAAATTACATTTCCTGGACTCTCACATCGATGATTTCCCAGATAATCTTGGTGACTACAGTGAGGAGCAAGGGGAACGTTTTCACCAAGATCTGAAAATCATAGAAAATCGGAGGTCTATTTTTTGAGGTTACAGGGTGTGGGAGTCTAAGGTTTCAGGGTTTAGGGTTTAAGAGTATCAGGTTTGAGGATTCCCCAACTGTATACCAAATTTGGTAGGAATGGGTTGGTTTTCAAAAATTTTGTCCGCCATCTTGGATCCGCCATTTTGAATTTTGCAAATCCGACCTCAGATTCATGATCAGCAACCCAAAAAACCCCCGTGTACCAAATTTGGTAAGAATCGGTTGAATTTTAATTTGAATTCGTTTTTGCATTCGAGAAGCACTATATCTGTCTGATTTATTGAGGTTAGAAAGAAAACAGAACTGTATGGCTTAATCCAACCGATGAATATTAGCTTAGCGTGTCCGAATACATATTAATACATCTTTGGATTCATGAAAAAGCTTGAATCAATTTTTTAGGAGTATATTTTTCTTAATTTTTACTAATTTTTACCTATTTTTTGAGGTTAGAAAAAAATTGACATGTGATGGCGATATTCTGACGTCAGATTCGTGATCAGCGGGCAAAAATACTACGGATCTGATATATCGCATCAAACGTATACCCCACTTTTTTTTTGTGGGGCTGTGTTATTTATTGCCGTGCCGTTTATTTTAATGCCTATGTCTTTATCATCCAGTGCTTTATTTATTATGTCCTCCGAGTACATATTAAAGAGGATTGGCGAGACATCTCCTTGGATTTCTATTTCTTTAGATGTTATGTCTTCCACTCGTATTGCTGCTTTTTAGCCATAGTAGAGATTAGAAATTATTCCTATGTCTCTGATGTCTATTCTTTTCTTTATTAACGTTTCTATGAGTTGATCATGTCTAACTTTATCAAAGGCCTTATTATAGTCTATTATAAAGCACGCATGTAGGTCCTGATTCATGTCTAGGCACCTTTGCGACAGGACATTGAGTGCAAACAATGCTTCCCTTGTTCCCAAGCCTTTACGGAATCCAAATTGAGTATTACTGATGTCTGCATCTAGTTTTCTGAATATTCTATTATAGATCACCTTCAACAAGATTTTCACTGTGTGAGCTATCAGACTTATTGTACGGTAGTTTGAGCAATACTTGGCGATTTTCTTTTTTTGGAAGCGTTATGAAAGTTGATAGTCACCACTCATTTGGAATTATTCCAGTTCTATATATAGTATTGATTAATTCTACCAGAATATGAATCGGGTCCTCCTCTATCAGTTTAAGGATTTTCCGCTGGCAGTTGATCTGGCCCTGAAGCTTTTCTGTTCTTTAGTGTGTTCGGTGCATATATCACTTCATCCCTAATTATGTCTGGGCCCAACCCTCCTTCTATATTTTCAAGATTTGTTTGTCGTCTCTCATCTTCAAAGAGTTGTGCAACGTAGTTCTTCCATATTTCCAGTTCTTGCTCTATTTCTATGACTATTTTCCCGTTGTTATCGTATAATATATTTAGTTGTTTATGTTGTTTACTGGTGCCGGCAAGTTCTTTGACTATTTTGTGTATGTTGAAATTGTCGTGCTTTGCTTGCAACTCCTCAATTTCTTCACATTTCTGCTTGTAATAATCTTCCTTTGCTTTTCTGATCTTTGTGCGAAGTATTCGTTATGTGACGTCATCACTTTTCCAGCCGACAGAATTGCCTTCGCTTTCTTTGGGGTCGGTTTACCAGATTTTTTTCAACTGCTTGGATTGTTGTTTTGACTCTCGAGTATAGTGGCGAACCCAGGTTTCGTCCATTGTCACAAACCTGTTAAGAAAATCTTGCGGATCAGCCTCATGCATCTCCAAACAGTCGTGAGATATCGTGAGTCGAATTCGTTTTTGTTCAACTGAAAGCAATCTGGGGACCCACCTAGCGGAAACCGTAGAAAATCCGAGTTCGTTGCCAATGATGTTTTGTCTTCGTTCATACGAAATGCCTATAGTGTCTGCAATCTCCCTGATAGTTAATCTCCGGTCTTTCTTCAGTCGTAGACGTCGTGGTCCAGCCGGAGCGAGGGTCATCTTCGATGCTCTTTCGTCCACGTTTAAATTCTGCAACCCATTTTTTTACAGTGGTATATGACGGAGCAGTTGTTTTCATATCATCGTGGATCTCCTTTGGTGTTATTGTTTTTTTAAACAGGTACTTGATGACCGCACGTCGTTCAATTTTTCCAATTTTTCCAAAAAACGTTGCACTTGGTCTCACTAACCTCGTCCTAACCTAAATTCTACAGCAACAAAATTTTACACTGTGACAACCAAAGAAAGTATAAACTTATTGAAGGTACTATAATAAAAATATTATAATTATTTTTTGGTGAGACCGCGAACTTTTCAATCCCTCCTCGTATCTAATTACATCATTTATCATATGTGATAATTAATTAATTGTAATACTTGATTTTTTGTTAAGAACCAGTAAGCACCAATATGACCACATTATTGACATCTTCGGACTGAATTTATATATTATATTCCAATCACCAAAGTTAAAATTTCTGGGACTCCTCCAGCAATATAATAAAATACAAATTCGACTAACTTAACTAAGAGATCACTCTCGTCACTAAAACAGTTGTAACTGGCAAACTAATAGACAAAATATAATGAGAACTTTATACGAAACTTCTGAGAGTTTACACTAACTGCAAATCAGGTTTTTTTTGTGCTGCCATCTTTCGGAAAGTCTCGGGAATTTTTACTCCATGTAGTAGTATATAAGCGTACACTCATCACGTAGTATTACATAAACTTGAAAACAACATGTAAAAATTAAACTGGAGTTATTATAATTTTAAAACAGAAGTGGAAGTTTTACCTTTACTTGATACCGCTTTCATTAATATTCAAAATGTCAAAGTTATGTGATCATGAATATAAAATAATTACATATTACGAATAAATACCATTCAAGTTATAATAAATCATGGTTAATATGGTTATTAAAGTATTATTAAATGAAAAAATGATATTGCTACTTTAAAAAAAAAGTAAGTTTAAATTTTGTATGCTTAAGTAAAGACCTTGAAAAAATCGAATTGAGCTTTAGATGCATTAAAGACACAAAAAAAACTCTTAAAACTTCGCTTCTTAGAAAGTAAAGCGTTATATATTTCATTGCGAAAAAAAAAAAACATGGTTTAGGATTTGCTTCCACAAACTGTTTTGAAACTTAATAATTATAATACCGCGTTTATTGACTCCAGATCTAAAACGCACAAGCAAGGACATATCTTATCGGGTTTAGCTAAAGTCGAAGAACTTATGGCGTCGCTTTGTGATTGTAGACGAATTGTGGATCCACCATTACACCCCGAAGACAAAATCACAGTCATAACAATGATCTGGAGAAAGGAAAAGTGCACCGAAGAAGGCGGAAACAATTTTATCGTCCGGAAAAGTGATGGCAACTGTTTTTTGAGACTCACAGGGTATCATCATGATTGATTTTGAAGAGGATAAAATCCTCTCTGGCTCGTACTACGCAACGTTGTTGGACAGTTTGCACAATGATTTGAACCAAAAGTAACTAAGATTGGCGCGCAAAAAAGTACTCTTCCACCAGGACGATGCGCCTGCTCGCACATCAGCCACTGTAATGGCAAAAGTGCAAGAGCTGGACTTCGAAATAGTGCCACACCCAACCTATTCTGTAGATTTAGCCCTAAGTGACTTTTTTTGTTTTGTAACTTCAGAAATTGGCTTAAGGAAAGAAATTTTCGTCGAATAAAAAGGTCATCTGTACTGTAAATCTTTTTTTCTGAGGGAATAAAAAAATTATAGTCTCGCTAGACCAAATATATTGAGCTTAATGGAGACTATGTTGAGAAATAAGTTTTTATTTTTACAAAAAAAATGTTATTTGCCTTGTTTTTTACAAAAGTGTTCAATCCATCCTCGTAATAAGAATCCTAATACAAAATTTTCTTAGATGTAGCTACTATCTTCTAAATGACCCAACTATCATTTTCTATACTAGTCTTTTATATTAAAAATATTTAATTTATTCATTTTTTAGCAAATAATAGTTGAAATTTTTACAGAAAAACACTGGTTTAACACAAATTATATGATTTTCTTAAACAAAAAAGTAGTAGAATGATAACAAAACGACAGTATCGTGATTTGATACTTGATGTTTAAACCAAAAATAAGGCGAATTTAATTCTGAAAATCATTTAGAGCATCAATTTTTAGTAGTTCTCGTCAATTTATGTAATACTATAAGAAGCTAAAGATAATTTTCAACGGGCGCCCCACGAGGGGTCAGATATCATTACACATGCCGCAGAATTTGTTTTTATTATAATCATTTTTTAAATCTTTAAAATCCTGCAGATAAGAATTATGAGTTGCTAGGGCACTTATTATTTTTTTATCTTTATAATTTCGATTTTTTTGCTAAAAGTAGCTTAACAGTGGCGCCCAACATGTAACAACCTTGTTATAGTCCAAAAATATTTTACACCCAGAGAGAAAAACAAATTATTACGTCACTTATGAAACAACTTTTCCCACCCAAATTAGCCATAATTTAGGCGTAATAACTTTTAATATCATATAATTCTAAAAATACTAATAAGGTGGTTAATGGTTAATCTATAAGTCATCAGACAACTTAAAAAATATCTTAGAAAGTTCGAAGAATAAAATTTGCGGACGTGACAGAACTGTGAAATATATAAGTTGTAACGATTGTAGCAAGTAATTTGTTGGGCAATCAAGAAGGTCGATTCGAACAAGATTAAGAGAATATTTAGCTCATTTATGGTACAGTAGATCAGAAAAACCAAGTATTGCGGAACATGTCCTCAAATATAACCATACAGTAACATTAAATAATTTAAGGTTAATAGAAAATGTACCCTAACTAAATCTCCGTTTGTAATGAGTCGGTTTCACTCGAGTAATTTATAATTTTAGTATAAATGGTCTAGTTCTTTAATCTTAAATTTAGTCAACTATCACTACTGATGCTGCTAACAAGGTTGGCGAACCACGCATCGAATGAAAAAAACTGGTCAAGTGCAAGTTGAACTTGCGCAATTAGTGTTCCGTACGTTGATTGCTTTTAAAATAAAAAATTTTGTTACGGAGGTATAAAATATGATCAGTGACTTCACAAAACACACTCCAAATGAGTTTTTAACAAAGTTTGTTTCCAATCTTTACTGAAATCTGATGACCTTGAAATTTTTGTTTTTTTTTATATACCAGATAAATTATTAAAGGTAATGCACTCGTGATAATTTTCGTTCAATCGTGGAGAATATTCCAGAATTTTTTCGAAACTTTTTGATCAGTACTTTTCGAGATAAGGCGGGGGGACAGCGATTTTTCGCGATTTTTTAAAAATAATACAAAGAAAAGTGCGCGCAAGTATTACATTATATATATTTTTTTACTCGTGTTTTCACAAGCTTTCATTTGACACCACACTCGATGACCTAGTAAAAAATTTTTTTTTCACTTCCGATTTCACCCTCCAAAACTAACCCCTTAAGTCATAATTTAACTCTCGAAACTACATGGCTCTGATGAGGCCATCAATTCCTTTATTATTACCAAATTTCAACTTTCTATGTCAAATAGTTTCGGAGAAAATCGGGTGTGACAGACAGACACCGAAGTGATCTTATAAGTGTTCCGTACGGAACACTAAAAATAAACTATTTGCTAGTGTTACGTTTACCCGATTCGTTAGCAGTCAATCCAGTCAGTCAATTTTTGGAACATATATATTTGATCGTGTTTTAGTGTAATAATGTGGAAACTTGGTTATAGTCTATCTTCAATATGACCAAGGTAATTTCGAATTGAGATTTATGATTTCTTACTAATAGTTATTGTACTTTTTTACAAAAAGTTATACGTAGACAATTTGAATAATCAAAAGTAGTTTAACAATGGCGCCCAATATGCAACAACCTTGTTATAGTCCAAAAATATTTTACACCCAGAGAGAAAAACAAACGTCACGAACGTGACAGAACTCGGAATTATAGGAGCTAAGTTGTAATGATTCTAACAAGTAATTTGTTGGGCTATCAAGAAGGTTGATTCGAACAAGATTAAAAGAATATTTAACTCATTTACTGTGCAGTAAACCAGAAAAACCGAGTATTGCGGACCATGCCCTCAAATATAACCATACAGTAACATCAAATAATTTAAGGTTAATAAAAAATGTATGTAAAATGATTTAGTCAAGTATCACTACTGATGTTGCTGACATGGTTAACGAAACGGGCATCGAATGAAAAAATGGGAGTGTTTGTTAGTAAGCTATACGTTTACCCAATTCAATTTTTAGGACATGTACATTTGATCGTGTTTTAGTACAATAATGCGGAAACTTGGTTATAGTCTATCTTCAATATGACCAAATTAATTTCGAATTGAGATTTATGATGCTTACTAATGATTATTGTACTTTTTAAAAAAAGTTATATGTAGACAATATTTCGAATAATCTAAAGTATTGCTCAATTTTAAATCCAAAGCACGAAAAGTTTGTTATTCTACATTATCAAAAATTTGATAACGAACATTGTGTAGCTACCAAATATTAGATTGTATTTAAATAATTTCCATGAAGCAGTAATACTAAGTATTAAATCATTACCAGAAATACATTATCTTATCTTAAACCTATAATATTGTTGACGTGTTATCTCCTCCACCAAATGTATTAACACCCAATACAGGTATAATTAATATAGTATTAAAAAAAATAATAAGGGAAAAATAAAATTATTATTTATTGTTGATATAACTTCTTTTTTTTTGATAATCTATTATCTTATCTTTATCGATTAAAAAAACTTAAAAAGAATTAGGGTCAAATTAAAAATAAATTAAAATAAATTCAAGAAAGCCCTGTCATCTAATAGAAATCAATAGAGCTGCATTAACAATATTATTTATAGACACAGATATTATTTTGCTACAGTCAGCGCTTTGCTGAGAGCGCACTTATTGATCTTTCCGCCCTTACCTGAGAGGAGGGGATGTCTGCAGGCTGAGGCATGGCCGACGAACAAAAAATAAAAACTGACAATTCCAATACGTCAAACAAAAAACAAAAGATAACACATCATGCACAAAAATTAAAAAAACAAACGACAAACGAACACATCGGTGCCCTCCACTAAACACGACTTCAAACGAACTGACTGCGGTGATCACAAAACGTGATTCATTTCTACACAGTCGGTGCAAACATAGCAAGCAAATCGACCAGTTCGTTATCGAATACGCTCGGTGGCATTCTCGGAGGCGGAGCAGTTTGAAGTATTAACTGACTGATTTTAGTCCCCACTTGATGCCGTTGGTCCAGCATTTTTGATGCGGAATCCGGGAAGGCATTTAATTAAGAAATGAATAGTCCAAATAATTTGCACAGAAAGTTGGCCAGTGACATTTTTTAGAGAAAAAACGATATAAATTAGGGATGTTTGGTGGCTACTGATTGTAGATTTGTTTGATATTAATACGGTCCGGTTAAAGTAGTATTATAGTATTAAGATCCATTCAAAATTACGTAAAGCATTATAGAGCTGCATTTTTGAATGCAGTTTTTAGTGTTCCGTACGGAAACCTTATTTGATCATCGTGTAGTTTTGAAAGTTAAATTTTGACATAAGGTGTTAGCAATGAAACTACTTAATTACTTTGTTAACTGTCACTAAATATATATGTAAAAATTTTACAATTGCGTTATCGCGATTTCGCAGTACAACTACATTGTCAAACGCTTAACGAAGACTGTACTGTCACAAAGTAACGGACCAATCAGTCAACTCTTTATAAGGTGTTAGTTCTGGGGGATTAAATCAGAAGCGAAAAAAAAATTGTTACCTGGTCATCAAGTGAGGTATTAAATGAAGGCTTGTAAAAATACGAATTCAAGAATATATATACATATATATATATATATATATATATATATATATATATATATATATATATATATATATATATATATATATATATATATATATATACATATATATATATATATATATATATATATATATATATATATATATATATATATATATACATATATATATATATATATATATATATATATATATATATATATATATATATATATATATATATATGAGGCGTTGCGGATAGTAAGGTCGAACTCAACAAAATGAAGTTTCGAAAAAATTGAATTTATAGAAAAATCTAAATGGCGAACTCAACAAAATATTGGCAAAATTAGGTTTTTATTATTTTTTTTTATAATTTATTAGCTTTTTATTATTCACTTAAGTAGAATAGTGTATTCCGTGAATTTTTAAATGTTTTTTTAAATATTTATTTGTGTATTTTTTTTCATATTTTACTGTTCGTTTCTGATGCTACACTATCACCTGAAATTGGCAATACTGGGAAAAAATTAGACCGGTATTAAAAATTTTGAACACATTTTATTTAATTTTAAGGTTATTGTTTTAATTAAAGGTTTTGTTATTACAAAATAGTTACTTGATACAACATACAAAACAGTGGAAATATGGTATTGAAACTAACATAAAAAAAACTAAAGAAAAGAAACAAATAATTAGCCAAGTTCAGTTGTAATCTATTTGGTCATCGTCCATAACATCTTCATTTTCGGTGCTCTTATTCGTTGCTGCGTCTTGAGAGGCTATAGTGTTAGTAAAGTACCGACTCCAAGGTAGGGGAACATACGGTAACAAGTCCTGAATGTCCTTTAATTTGGGGACTGGCATTTTAATGGGAGCACTGTAAAGTCTCGTCAGTGTTTCACTGGCCAAATGAAAATGATCAGGATCATAGTTTTTCACCTTGCCTTTTTGTAGTTTGACTGCCGTTTTTGACATCCAAATTGTAAGCAGAATGAATGTAGAAACCTTGCTTAAAGTTATTTGTAAATTCAAAGATCTTTCCATCTTTAAACTTAGCACCAGCCATCTGCATTTTAGTAATTTTCTTTTGAAAATTAGAGAAATTGAAAATCATGTCCTGTCTAAGTTGGACAACGCAAAACTGGTTTTTTCGGCGACAGCTTTCAATCATTAACTTATAGTGATCCATGGTATACACAGTGCTATTCCGTATTTCTCTCTCAATGTTCCCAAAATCCCTATCACAGGGAAGGTATGAGTGCCCAGGTATCATAAAATAGTGTTTAATTTTAGTGAACTGGTCTTTGTGTATAAAGTATAGATTTGCCAAAACAAGATTTAAATTCTTGTTCTGTCCAGAACAGTTATCACTGAACATAATAACTTTTTTAACATTAACATCAACTTTACACAAATAATCGTACAAGCAACTTGCAATCTCACATGATCCACGCCTCCCTGTACTTTCATACCAAAGGTACATCGTTGAAGAATCGGTTTTTACATTATGGATACAAAAGTTATAGGTCCATAGCTTCCTTTTGTAATACTGAATCCCAGTAGTCAGCTTTGGGGTTGGCAAAGCCTGCTGCAGATCAAAAGCTATGACCAGAAAAGAGTCATCGGCATTACTCCTTAATCCCTTAAGAAGAGACTGAGCAGCTTTTGCACGGGTCAGATGTAACTCCTTCTCTTGTTTAAGATTCTCGATTTCAGCAACATTTTCGGAATCGTGCATTTGACTACTTTTAATTTTTATGTCTACTTTATCGCAATAATTACAGGTGTCACTTTTTGGGGGCTCAAAACCAATATTGAACTGCATATTAAACGTATCACGATAATAGTGCTGATTTACCGGGCTGTAACCAGGGTAATTTTCCGTAAGCCATTCATTGTAAAGAGAATAGAGCTTTTTTAATATTAAGTCCAACAGGTAAGTATTTTCGATGAGGGCTTTTGGCGCGACTGTAATGACTGGTGACAGTAGATAGTGACATGATGTGTTCTTTTACTTTAGAAAGATCGTCATTTCCTATTTTCTTCGCGGGTTCACACCTCCCCCTTTGATCCGTCGTAACAGTTCCAGTTCTGCTGGTTTTTGTCAAGTACGACTCGAACGCGCTTTTCAGAGATGCCATGAATGTTATAAAACGCAGTACGACAAACTTCACTATTAGCGTGATCAACAGTCACATTATATTGAATGCGTCTCAGGGTACGACTTGGACGCCCCTTTACGTAAGATCTTTTTACATCATTGCAGATCAACAATTTTGATAAGTAAGCATTCTGTAGATCATAGTTTCCAATTTGCCAAAAAGAGTCAAAAATATTGGTGACCAGTTCAGCGCCTATTTTCTCAAAACATCCACACTTGCAAGGAGGTCCAATTTTGCGGGCAACAACGTGCCTTTTGTTATTTCTTGAAATGTAAGCACTTCCTGAATTTCGTTTTCAACTTACACTCGTTTTTTTTGCCAATCATTCATCTTAGCAGGTCTCTTTCGCGAATAACCCGACACAGCACTACCATCTAAATATTGTACACTTACTTCGCTACTAGAAGGTCCAGGTTGCGCCATACTTTTCTTAAAAAAAGAAGCAACAAAACCAAACAAACATAAACGTATTAACTTCAAAATTAACTTGAACTAACACGCAGAAAGCGTAAAATTTCAAGTAAACCTCATTTAGTGACGCAATACCGGCGGTTGCTCCGCGCGAAATTGTTGAGTTTGCCCTTACTACCCGCCCGGCTATCGCCTGTTCGAAATTTTTCATTTTATTTAATACTGAAATTTGAAGGCGAAGTAAGGGCGAACTCAACAATTAGACCGGTATGTGATGTAGGAAAAGTACTATAAAATAGAATTATATAAAAAAAAAATTTGACCCAATGTTGAGTTCGCCCTTACTATCCGCAACGCCTCATATATCTCCGGTTTATAGCGTCACTCTGCGCCTTCCGGTTCCTGGCTTCCATTCTCGCCGATCATCCCAGTCACCTGGTCGTAGATTTCGTTCGGACATTGCTTTTGTTATGCCTATAGACCAGGTTATTTTCGGCCTTCCCTTTTTCTTTCTTTCTGTAGGTGTCCACTGTAGTATTTGTTTTGGGGATTCTATGGGGTTGCATCCTTTGGACATGGCCGTACCACTTTAATTGTTTCTCCTGTATGTCCTCTATTAGTTTCTTTCTATTTTCAATTTTGACCGGACCCTTTCATTTAATATTCTTGGAAATTCTCGTCGATCTTCGCCAAAAATCCATTTTCAGAGCATTTAATCTTCTTTCAAAAGTTTTTGTTTCGTTGCCATGTTTCGCACCCATATAGAACTATACTTTTGAAGATGACGTTGTGAATCTGTTGCTTTCTTTGCTTACTGACATTTTTTGACCACAGAATGGAATTCATGGCACCGATCAGTCCTTTCCCCTTTGTTATCCTCTTTCCCACTTCATTTTCTGTTCTTCCAGTGCTGTCTATTCTGGTTCCCAGGTAAGTATATTGGTCGCATGCTTCAATTGTTATTGTCCAGTTTCAGGTCCTGCCTATCCCCACCGATCCGCAAGTACTTTGTTTTGCTCATGTTTACTGTGAGTCCCCAATTGTTATATTGGTCTATGAGCTTCCTTGTCATATATTCCAGATCTTCTGGATCTTGGGCGATAACCACCTGATCATCGGCAAAATGTAGCGTATAGAGTGTTGTCTCATCGTCTATTTCGATACCCATTCCTCGACAACTCTTCCTCCAATGATCAAGGGCCGCATCAATATATACCTTGAATAACGTTGGGGACAAGCAACACCCTTGTCTAAGACCTTTTGTGATGTGAAAGCTTTCAGATATTTCTTTACCAATCTTTATTCTTGACTGACAATTTGAATATAGTTGTTTTATCGCTTGTATGGCGGTAACGTTAATAGATGTTCTTTCCAATACTTGCCACAGTTTCTTTATTGGTACATTATCGTAGGCCTTTGTTAAATGAATAAAGATTAGATGGAATTCTCTGTTGGTTGCTACTTTCTTTTCGGTTAGTTGATTAAGGCTAAAAATGTTATCCATACAAGTTCTTCCTGCTCTGAATCCCGCTTGCTATTCAATTTCGTACGGAGCATATTCTTGTTGTTATTTTTTATACTTGGTCCCTGAACTTTGTGAGTGGATGGAGACTGGGTAATAAATTCTGATCGATATTCAGCCATTTCGTGTTGGTAATGGTCTTTCCACGTTTTCATGCTTATAATGGGTAATGGTGTTTTTTGAGAGTTATTTGCTCTTAGTGCTCTAACGAGTTTCCAAGCCTCTGATGATCGGCTTCCTCCAAGATAATTTTCTATCTCATAGCATTTCTTCTCCCATGTTTCGTCTCTATTCTGTTTGATCATTTTTTTGTAGTTTCTTTGTGTCTCTCTGTATTTTTCTCTGTCTGTATCTTTTTTCGTCGTAAGCCACAGTTCGTATGCTTTCCGTTTATTCTGCTTTTTTTCTTCCTAGTCTTTGTTCCACGTTAATGTGTCGTTTCTCATCTTTTCCGATCCTTCACACACTCCCAAGGCTTCCTTTGCCGCATCATGTATTGCTGCAATGGTTTTTTCTATATATTTCCATCGTGCTGCTTGTCATATCGAATTCAAGAAGCTTATAAAAAAACTATGTTAACCAGGAAAATAACATATAATTGAATTAAGGCGATAATACTAATACAGATTCACGAAAAATTGTTTTATTGGAAAACAAAGTTTACATTTTTAACGAGCTAACGACAACGAACTTACAAACTAAAACTAGTACCTACTATTTTCAGAGATAGTTTAAATATCCTTTTAAAACAATCAACAAAACTAGTACAATAATATACAAAGTCTAAACCTAAATTAAAGCAATTTTTTTCGAAGTTTCATTTCTGGAAAATCGCGAGTAATTTCTTTCAGATCTAATTTAACCCTTTGAGGGCAAGTGGTTACCACTGATAACCACCTTTTAAAAATTATATTGTAGCTTTCCTACCGGTTTCTCCAGTAAACCACGATGTTAAATTGTTTGCCTAACGTATCAAGAAGTCTAATCTAGCATGCTTAGGGTTTGAAATGTCCACCAGCGTTTAGTTGACATTTGTAATTGCACGTCGTAGGTAGTTGTGAGTTTTGCAGTACCAATTAGGCTGTTATTTTTCTTATAGCTGGTTATTCTTTAAGAAAATGTCCGGTAAGTACTTAAGATATATCTATTTACTACATATGAATATATATCAAGTGCAATTTTTGTTTTGCTAAGTTTATAAATAGATTTATTTGTGGTGGTTACAAATGCTAACCACTAGGACTATATGTTTTTTTTTAGTGAAAGTGTTTTTTTTAAGTGACGCGTATTGCTATTACTATTATGCATAATTTTTCTAATTTTTGTTTGTTCATTTTTTACAGGTTCCAAAAAAAAATGTTGGTCTTTTGGCGAACTTGAAGCAATGAATAGCACAGATGTTTTCGCGATTTTGGATGAAATTCCCAGTGACTGTGAGTCCATTGCATCAGATGTGGAGAGTACTATGGACAACGAAGCCCCCATAGATTATTTACTTTATGATGGAAGGGATGAACTTTTTGATATAGAAGATATTCCATTCATTTTCGAAGATAATGAGCAAGCGAAAGTCACTAAAGAATGGGACAGTGAGGATGAGTTACCGTTAGAAGTAATTCGTTAAGAAGAACTTAGAAAAAAATCAGTTGTTTGGACAAATGATGTCACTCATGCAACACGCGTAAACCAATTTGTGTCTCAGGCAGGGCCTAATGTTCCTGACAACGTTGAAACTCCTACCGATATGTTTTTGTATTTGTTTCCGGATTGTTTCATATCTGAAATTGTTTTTCAGACAAATTTGTATGCCTTACAAAAAATGGTGACAGCAACTACTTTATTCCAACCACCAACAAAGAAATAAAATCATTTTTGGGTGTAAACATGCTAATGAGCTCGAAAAAAATGCCAAGTTATAGAGACTACTGGTCCTCGAGAGAAGAACTTAGGGATTATTTTGTAAGTTCTGTTTTATCTCGTGACAGATTCACCTGGCTTCTAAGTAATCTTCACGTAAATGATAACTCAGTACAGCCAAAAAAAGGTGAGGCCAATTATGATAAATTGTACAAAATCAGGCCATTACTTTCTAAATTGACACAAACTCTTGGCTCTGCTTTGAATCCTGGTGAATTTCAATCAATCGATGAATCTATGATCAAATTCAAGGGGGAGAAGTAGTCTTCGCCAGTATATGCCAATGAAGCCCACGAAACGAGGCTACAAGGTATGGATTCGGGCTGATTCTACTGGATTTGTATCTGAGTTCCAAATTTATACGGGGAAAGTTGATCAGTCAGTTGAGAAAAAATTGGGACATCGCGTAGTAAAAGATCTAACAAGGGCTTTAGTTGGCAAGCACCACAAAGTATTCTTCGACAATTTTTTCAACTCTGTAAAATTGCAAAGAGACTTGTTAGCTGATGGCATCTATGCATGTGGAACTGTGCGTAAAGGAAGGAAATATTATCCAGAGCTCAAAGTGGATAAACACATGAAAAGGGGCGACATAGATTGGAGAGTTTCTACAGATGGATTAGCAGCACTGAAGTGGATGGATCGAAGAACCGTTTTGTTTTTAGGAAACTATCATGACCCATCCATCATGGAAGTTGTCTCTAGAAAACAGAAAAATGGCAATACAGAAGAAATCCCATGTCCTGTTATGGTCAAACATTATAATAAACATATGGGATACGTAGATCGATTTGACATGCTGAAAAGTATCTACGAAATCGATCGAAAAGCCCACAAGTGGTGGCTCCGCATTTTTTTTTACTTTGTAGATGTTTGTGTTGTGAACGCGTTCATTTTATTTCAAAATAGAAGTGACTCACGATGTATTATATTGAAACAATTTCGTGTATCGGTTGCTCGAGGATTAATTGGTGCCGTTAATTCGATTTCAAAAAAAAGAACAGCAGAACAAGCACCTAACAAATACAAAAAAAATCATTCCCACTGAGGTACGTCATGATCGTGCTGCACATATGCCTCTTAGATGTGGATCTCTCAGATGTGCTCATTGTAGCACAGCGAAGCATGTGCATCGAACGACCTGGAAATGTTCAACCTGTGATGTTGGTCTCTGCCTCAGAAAGGAGAGAAATTGCTTCTTTAAATTTCACGAAAATTAGTTTTGAGTGCCTTAATTCCTAGTGGTTAGTGCTAGAAACCACATCCTGCAGGATAATCCAGGATATTTTTTTACATGAAATGAGCTTTTACTTTGTTTTTGATGTTGGTTGAATACATTTTTTCAAAAAAATTCTTCATATCTTTTATTTTTTTTTCTCCGGCCTCAAAGGGTTAATACTAAATTCGTATTCAATGGCCAACATTGCTAACCTATTAAGACGACTTTGTGTAGTCATAGTTCTTAAATAATTTTTTATTATTTTTAATTTAGAAAAAGTTCTTTCGCTGGCAGCAACAATTATGGCGTTAACAAAATTCTTAGTGCAATGCTCAGATCTGGCCCAATTTTAAGGGAAGTAATGAATTTAATAACGTCAACTGTACCTTCTTTCTTAGTTAAAAGTGAAGAAACAAGGCCTATTTCGTTAACCAGATCTAAAGCGTTAAGATTGTATGAATCACCTGCTGTCAAGATGTTTTCGAAATCTTTTCAATGTGCCAGTAATTCATTTATACACTTGCCCTTAAGTTTATAAACATCATATAAAAATTCAAAAGAGTCATTATGACTATTCAGTAGGTTGAATCTCAGCTCCAATGCACTGATCGCCTGATCTATAGTAAAGAAAAAAATTCTATTTTATATTTTGGATCTTGTATCGATTCGTCTAAACTTTCATATGAAAAATTTCGTTTTGTAGTCCGAACGCAATGGCGTGATATAGTCAATTCAAAGTTTTTTCTACGTCGATTTCGCTCGCTAAATTTTCGGCTTCTAAGATAATGTGAGAGTGACAGAGAGCCGCCTGGGCCGCGGAAGATTTGGCACTACAAATCTGCTAAATGGAAAGATCTCATGGAATATTTTCGAACTTTCCCTTGGGTGGACGTTTGTTTTCGATCTGACAACCCATCTGACTGCGCTAGGGAGGTCTCCGATGTTATTTTGGCTGGTATGGAAGCTTACATTCCCTTTTCGAAGAAATGCCCCTCAAACAGCAAGCCTTAGTTTGACCGAAAATGCAAAGAAGCTGTTGCTTGTAAACTTATTGCCTACCGACGATGGCGTGAAAATCCTAACACCACAAATCGTAAAAGCTTTGTTCGTGCCCGGAATACAGTTGCAAAGGAATTATCGACGAAACCAAGGAGGCACACAATCAACGAATTAGAAACAAACTTCTCGCTTTTCCCAACAATTCCAGATCCTTTTGGGCAGTCGCTAAGGCAGTTAGTCAAAATTTCACCCAATCCACCATACCACCCCTCACACGGCCAGATAATTCCATTGCAACCACACCTGTTGAGAGAGCGAACTTGTTGGCTGTACTCTTGCTTCACATTCTACTGTCGATTTCCAAGGAAAAACACCACCTACTATTCCCATATTGCAGTCAAAGATGCCCGATGTTGTCTTCAGACAGCGTATCATAAAGCGTATTTTAATGAAGCTAGACACCAAAAAGGCGTCTGGCGCTGACGGAATACCTGCCATAGTTCTCAAAAACTGTGCAAGGGAACTAACACCAGTTTTCTGTAGACTTTTCAACCTATCCTACAGAAAGGGAATATTTCCGTCCTGCTGGAAATGTGCCACGGTTCAGCCGATACCTAAAAAAGGCCAGAAGACCTTGCTAAATAACTACCGACCAGTCGCACTGCTTTCAATAATATCGAAGATCATGGCAAAAGGTTATCAATCAGCATCTTCTAAAACATCTTGAACGATTCAATATTATTAGCGATCACCATTATGACTTTCGGAAACATAGATCAACAGAAGATCTTCTGACTTATGTAACACATGTTTGGAACAACGCAATTGAACACTTTGGAGAATCTCGAGCGGTTGCTCTTGACATAATCAAGACATTCGACCGTGTTTGGCACGATGGACTGTTGGCTAAGTTACGCTCTTGTAGTATGTCTGAAAAGTTCTGTTTGTGGCTCTCATGTTTCCTCAGAGAGCGTTCTTTACGAGTAGCGGTCGACGGATTTTTTCTAACACCTTCACAATCAACGCCGGTGTGCCCCAAGGCTCCATACTGTCTCCTACTCTTTTTCTCATTTACATTAACGATCTGCTGGAAAAGACCGGAAATCCAATCTACAGCTTTGCAGACGACAGTACACTTATCTCTTCATTCACTTTGAACGCTCGGATGTCGGCTGCTCAGGCGAATATCCGCAGACAGCAAGAGGTCGTTCAACTTAACAAAGACCTGGAAGAAATTCTATCTTGGGGTGACAGTAACCAAGTGGAATTTAACGCTACAAAAACCCAGGCGGCAGTTTTTTCTAAAAAAGTTAACGTTGCTGAACCCGACATAGTTATGTCGGGGCACTCCATTCCCCTAGCATCGTCGCTCAATTTGTTGGGCGTTAGTTTGGGAGCAAATATGTCCTGGCATGAACATGTTTCAGGCATAGCAAGGAGAGCTTCTCAAAAGTTGGGAATATTATTTCGAAGCAGAAAGCTTTACACTCCACAACAACTTTTTAATTCTTTACAAAGCTCAAATTCGACCAACTATGGAATACTGCTCCCATGTTTGGGGCTCCGCTCCCAAACATACACTGCTTTTGTTGGATTCTGTTCAGAGAAGAGCTGTTCGTCTGATTGGAGACCCGGAATTGACCGGCGGCCTTGATTCGCTGGAACATCGAAGAACGGTTGGCGACATGAGTCTGTTCTACAAGTATTTTCATGGGAAGTGTTCGAAGGATGTAGCCCGCTTAATTCCTCCCAAAGCGGTGCATATTAGAAATACGCGCCGCGCTGGTGCTTCACATCCGAATGAGGTTCAGCTTGTTACTCCACGTACAACGCTTTTCAAGCAGTCTTTTATATGGAGAACATCATCCCTTTGGAATAATTTGCCCAGCGCTGTGTTTCCCACCGAGTACAATTTACAGCGATTCAAGAACAACGTGAACCGCTTTTTCCGCACACATGCCGCTCCTGGAGCGCTTTAGGAACTTCCCTGCAGCACGTGTGCTAGACCCATAAAAAAAAAATAGTAATGTTATCAAAGGATTCATCCGATCTTAATTCTTCAAAAAAAATTAATGAGCTAACTTAAATTATTTTATTGTCGTCAATAAACCGCTGGCCTTATCTCGAATCATATTATCTATTTCGGCATTCTCATAAATACTTAATAAAGCATCATCAATATCTCCTATTTGGAAACGTAAAGGTTTTAGGGAATCTATACAACTTTCCCAACGAGTGTAGCTCAATGGTTTCAATATAAGATTATTGAGGTATTCCCTCAATATGGCCCACCGAAAAGGCGATGAGGCAAAAAATGTATATAGCTTTTGAACCATATTAAAAAAGTTCACTGCCTCCAAAGAAGATTTTGCCATATCGTTAATCACTAAGTTTAAGGAATGACTGCTGTAAGGTACGTGAAATGCTCTAGGGTTTAAAGTTTAAATTCTTGATTATACTCCCGATTCTTCGCCTCTCATATTTGAACAATTATCGTAACCTTGACCTCTCATATTTTCCACTTTCAATCCATTTTTCCCTAACTCTTCCAATAAAACATGAGATAATTCCTTACCAGTAGATCTCTCAATAGGAAGAAAACCCAAAAAATGTCCATTAATTTTACGTTCAAATCCCGATTCTGATTGATCAATAGAAACATATCTTACTACAAATATTACTTGTTCAACCTTACTCGCATCGGAGTGCAATCAAGAGTAACTGAATAATATTCCGCTTTTTGAACTTGTTTTATTATATAAGACTTTATGTTATCATCTAATAATCCAATAATTTCATTCTGGATGTTTTTCCCTAAATATGACACTCTATTTTCTTCATTGTTGAGGATTCTACGAACGTGTTCCTCCATTACTGGGTCAAATTCAGCTAGCAATTGAAATAACTTTAGGAAATTTCCATTATTATGTTCACAAAGCTTGCGCTTGTACCCCGGAATGGTAGCGAACTTTCTCCAAGCAATTTAATAACTGATATTATACGTAAAATCACTTCATGCCGATATTTAATTTCAGCATTAATAAATCTCTGTGTAGCTGAATCTAATGTTTGACAAGTTTCCAACCTTCATTTTAGCTCTACCCATGATTTCAAATTATCTACATCAGTTTTTGAGTCTTCATGCTTTCTTAATACCTCACCAATATTTTTCCAGTTTCTATAGCCCTCATTTGAAAAGGAACTTAATTTTGAATAATCAAAAAGTGTGCAACAAAAACAGAACACGGAATCTTTAAACACAGAATATATTAGCCAATATCTCGCGATTTGTTCTCCATTTTTTAAAATCCTATAATAGTGTTTTTCACTCAATCTTCGATTTCAACGGATACCACAAAAATATTCAATTCACATTCGAAACAGAAGACAACAATAAGATAAATTTCTTAGATGTAATTTTACACCACAATAATGAAAATATAAAAACTGAATGGTATACTGAAAATACATGGTCTTCTAGATACCTTAATTACGAATCACACCACCCGAATTCCCAAAAAAAATCTGTAATCATAGGTCTAGCAGATAAAGCAATCAAGCTTTCTGACACAGAATACAGAGAGAGTGCAATAACCAAAGCTAAAGAAGCATTAACACTTAATAAATATCCGATGTACCATATAAACAAAATCTTCAAACAACGAATACATAACTTTTACAATACCATAATAAGTAAAAAACCAACCAACAACCATAAAACATATATTGCTTTACCGTTTATAAATGGACTATCCCAACCACTCAAAAACCTTTTTGAAAACTACAAAATTCGGTTATGTCGCAAATCATATAATCTACTCTCATCCAATTTTTCCAGACTTAAAAACCAAAACCCCAAATAATAAAAAAGTAACATAGTCTACGAAAGCAAATGTAATAACTGCGAAGGAATATACGTCGGGCAAACAAGCCAATATCTAGAAAATAGAATCAAAGGCCATTAATACGACAAAAAAAAACAGTACAGCTCTTACGAATCATGAAATAAATAAAAGTTATACCTTTGATTTTAACAACATCAAAATTATCAACACCGAAATAAATACAAAAAAAAGAGAAATACTCCAATCCATTCACATTCAGTTGACGCCAACTGCAATAAACGAAAAAACAGATGTAAATAACCTAACGAAAAAACAGATGTAAATAACCTAAACCGTATATACGAGTCATATAAAGTCCTTCAAGTTAAGTGGTTTGTTGGTAGAAAGTAAAAATGTGATTTTAACAGTGATTTAAAATTAACACCCCACACAAATGAACTACTTTCTAAGGTAAGGCCCTCATTAATGTATACAGTTAAGTGTCTTAAATTAAAAATTACGAAAAGATACAAATATTTTAACCCCGAAATACACAACAAACTGATTAATTACTTATCTATATTTAATTCTTCTAATGTCATCTTTTAGAGCAAATTTTGAAGAAAACCTCTTCCGAAGGTCGAAACGTCAATAAATATATAACAGATCCAAGAATAGTTTTAATGATCTAATTCCAAGAACACATAAAATATAAAAAATATATATATACCAAGATCAAAGAACCTTACACTCAACAAAATATATATATATATATATATATATATATATATATATATATATATATATATATATATATTAGGCGTGTCTTCACAAACTTTCATTTGACACCACACTCGATGACCTAGTAAAAAACATTTTTTTTCACTTCCGATTTCACCCCCCAAAACTAACCCCTTAAGTCAAAGTTTAACTTTCAAAACTACATGGCTCTGATGAGGCCATCAATTCCTATATTATTACCAAATTTCAACTTTCTATGACAAATAGTTTCAGAGAAATTCGGGTGTGACAGACAGACAGACAGACACCGAAATCATCTTATAAGTGTTCCATACGGAACACCAATTATCAGTCGATTAATAAATGGGCTTTCATCCGAAAATATTTTAAGACTTTCTCCCTTTATCTCAACTGAACTAACTGCTTTTCCATCCTGCTGAAGTTGTACAGCACGAATAACTTCTCTTCCTGTTATTTCTAGCCCTATCTCATTAACTTTTGTTTAACTGTAAGTTTTTTGATCTATGTTCGCTGAAAAGTTATTCTATGTATTGCTCTCATGTCTTTATTTTGTCCTTAATACCCATTACTTCCATTTCTCAGAATTGTTTCTTATTTTTTCTTCGATTTGGATTTTAATTGTCAAACGGAAAATCGAAATAGAATAAAGGAGATAATGGACCTTTTCTAATTCAAACTATTCGATCTGAGTCGCTTATACGATCGGGTCATAATCCTGGATCTGATAATAGAGTTAGGTTGAGGCTTCTTTCATTTCCCGTGGTAGTATCCATTGTCTCAAAACTTATTGGATTCTGTTCCTGACTGTGATAACTCGCAATTTCATCTTTATTATTGGTGTCATCTTGATAATCCAAATCTAAATCAGAATTGACGGTAGTGTTCAGATCCTGGCAACCGCTTGGCCCTTTGTTTTGTTTGAAACTACTTGCATCTTTTAAAAAGCCATGCAACGCTCCTGCCTGCTTCTGAAGCTGGGTTTACTTCTCCAATCTCCTTTTCTATATTGACTACCAGATAGCCTTTTTCTTTCGTCAGACATTCTAAAACAAGACAATCTATTTAAGTATGTGATACCGTAATACGACAAAGGCATGATTCAAAGCTTAAAAATCGTCCTAACAGAGGGCGAAACCTAACCATAAAATTTACATTTAACAATAACGAATTTATTAGTACATGTATAAGGTATTATTAGAGTAGAAAAATCTCAAGTACAAAGATTACGATACGAATCTAAAGCCTCTCTTTTAGTAAAATGAAATCGCTACTTTCCACATCCACTATACTTGTAACTAACTAACTCAAACTGTATCACTAGGTACCACAACCGGACGTTGATGCATAAATAAAGCATTGTTTTTAAGTCTGACTCTCTCTTATACGTAAGTGGAAAAAGCTTGTTCAATCTTATCTGCGATGCGGGTGCCCAGAACTTCTGAGTATTTCTATAGACAGAAATAGACAGGCTTCTGGCAGAAGCCTGTCTATTCCTGTTGTATTTGATTTTACTACTCATTTATTTTCTAGATTCAAGTAATCGACATATATTTTTGTGGGCTGTGTTTATTTTTTGCGCTCTTGTAGTTCAGGCGATTTTGCTGCCCCTAAATGTTGCTGCCGCAAGCAGTTGCCTACCTTGCCTACCGCCTAGAGCCGACCCTAATATGATATAATACTTTCGCGCAGTTTTCTTTATGTTACTTTAAAAAATTGGCAAAAATCCAGGTCCCCCCCCCTTTTTCGCAAAAAGTACTGATCAAATTTTCAAAAAATTCTAGAATATTCTCCATGAAGTGTAGAACGAGCGAAAACTATCACAAGTGCATTACTTTTGATAAATAATCTATAATATATATAAAATACAACGTCTCTCTGTCCGTCTGTCTGTCTGTCTGTCCGTTAGTACGCTTATCAGTGGAGAACCACTTATCCGATTTACGTACTTTTTTTTTAAAAACATACATATGTTCTCTGGCCAGGTTATAGGCTATATTTTATTGCGATAGGTAGCATAAGGAATGAACAGTGACGTAAAATAGTGAATGAAGTCAGAAAAAAGTTTTCCGCTAGCGCGTCCCCTTGCAATACACAGCCTAAACTATTAAATATGGAATAATATTATGTAGCAGAGAATATCTATAATCTATAATGTATAATATGTATAAAATGGAATGTTTCTTTGTCTGTCCATTAGTGCGTTTATCACGCGAGGACCACTTCTCCGATTTACGTGTCTTTTTTTAAATTCATACATATATTCTTTGGCCAGGTTATATAATAATAATAATCTATATCTATAATATATATAAAATGCAACGTCTCTCTGTCTGTCTGTCTGTCCGTTAGTGCGCTTATCCCTCGAGAACCAATTATCCGATTTAAGTGATTTTTTAAATTCATACCAGGTTATAGATATATATTTTATTACATCTATAATATATATAAAATGCAACGTATCTCTGTCTGTTTTGTCTGTCCGTTAATGGGCTTATCACTGGAGAACCACTTATTCGATTTACGTGCTTTTTTTTTAAACATATATATGTTCTCCGCCAGGTTATAGGATATATTTTATTACGTTAGGTAACATAAGGAATAAGCAGTGACGATAATAGTAAATCAAGTCGGAGGAAGGTTTGCTGCTAGCGGGTTCTCTTGCAATACACTGCCTAAAGCATTAAATATAGAACAATACCTTTAGCAAAGAATATAATATATATAAAATGCAATGCTGTCTGTACCTTAGTGCGCTTATCACTCGAGAACCACTTATCCGATTTACGAGGCTGGTTTGAAAAGTCCGTGCAAAGTCCGAGAGATGGCACCACCGGCGCGTCATGTTTAGTTAGTAGCATCTCTTGAATGAACACATACCAAGTTTCAGCCATATTGGTCTATTTTTTTGTGTTTGGCATTTGTGTGAATCAAGGAAGTCGAGTGATTTTCAAGAAATGGACGAAAAAGAATTTCGTGTGGTGATTAAACATTACTTTATGAAAGGCAAAACGCCTCAGGAGACTAAAGAGAAGCTTGATAAACATTATGGTGACTCTGCACCTTCGATTAGAACAGTTTATAAGTGGTTTCAAAATTTTCGGACTGGCCATATGGACACAAGTAACGCTGAACGTTCTGGACGGCCTGTGGAGGTTACGACTCCAGAAATCATTGATCAAATCCATGATATGGTGATGAATGACAGAAGAGTTAAGGTGCGTGAGATTGCTAGTGCTGTGGGCATCGTACATAATATTTTGCATAAACATTTGGACATGAGACAGCTATCCGCAAGATGGGTGCCGCGATTGCTCCCGCTTGACCAAAAACGGAATCGTGTGAAGTGTTGCGAGGATGGCTTGCAGCTGTTCCAGAAGAATCCGGAGGACTTTAAGCGTCGTTTCGTCACTGTGGATGAAACATGGATACATTACTATACTCCTGAGACCAAACAACAATCTAAACAATGGGTTACCAAGGGGGAATCTGCACCAAAAAAGGCGAAGACCGTTCCTTCGGCCGGAAAGGTATGGCGACTGTCTTTTGGGATTCGCAAGGGATAATCCTCATCGACTATCTGGAAAAGGGTAAAACTATTACAGGTGAATATTATTCATCGTTATTGGACCGTTCGAAAACCGAGCTGCAAGAAAAAACGCCCGCGATTGGCCCACAAGAAAGTCCTTTTCCATCAGGACAACGCACCAGCATACACCTCAGCAGTTGTGGTCGCAAAATTAATGGAAATAGGATTCCAACTCGTTTCACATCCCCCCTATTCTCCAGACTTGACTCCCTCGGGCTACTATTTGTTACTCAATTTGAAGAAATGGCTGGCGGGACAAAGATTTTATTCAAACGAGGAGGTGATTGCAGACACTAATGGATATTTTGCAGACTTGGACAAATCCTATTATTCGGAAGGGATCAACAAACTAGAACATCGTTGGACGAAGTGTATAAGCCTAAAAGGAGACTATGTCGAAAAATAAAAAAGGTTTACCCCCCAAACACATAAGTAGTTTTTATTTTTGCACGGACTTTTCAAACCAGCCTCGTACGTGTTTTTTTTTAAATTCATTCATTTGTTCTCTGGCCAGGTTATCTATAATCTTCTATCTAGAATATATATAAAATGCAACGTCTCTCTGTCTGTCTGCCTGCCTCTCTCTCTGCCTGTCTGTCTGTCCGTTAGTGCGCTTATCACTTGAGAACCACTTATCCGATTTATGTGTTTTTATAAATTTATACATATGTTCTATATAATTCAATATAAGCCTAGATAATGGGAGATAAGATGAGATAATGGGAGATAAGGAGAAATAATGGGAGATAAGCCGCGATAATGGAAGATAAGGTAAGATAATGGGAGTTATGGCGAGGTAATGGGAGATAAGGAGAAATAATGGGAGATAATGGGAGATGAGCACAGATAAGCCTAGATAATGGAAATTATGTAGAGATAATGGGAGATAAGGAGAAATATTGAGAGATAAAGGGAAATACTGGGAGATATTTTATTACGTTGGGTAACATAAGGAATAAGCAGTGACGATAGTAGTGAATCAAGTCCACGCAAGCGGAGCCGCGGGCCCGTCTAGTCTGGTATAAAAAAAAAACTATGAAAACTATGTTTCTTGACGTATGTTGGAGGTAAGTTGAACCGAGTGGCGAGTTGCTTTTGTACCGAGATATAATTTTATTTTATTTTAAAAGTCATCACGGTGCCACTTCAGTTCGGCAATCTTCTCTATACATCCGCAGCCCTTGTTTTTTCGACGACTCTCTTCATTTGGGATTCTATCACTCAGCGACAACCTATTAGCTCCTATTAATTTTATATATGAAATTAAATACTTAAGTGTTGTCTTGCACCCACAGTTAAGATTTTCAGTACATTTAAATTATCTGTGTAGAAAAATAGGTAAAAAAATTGGGCTTTTTTATCGAATTTCTTTTTATGTTTCTCATTGGGTCAAAATGCTTATCTATAAGAGCATAATTTTACCAAATTTTAATTATTGTTGCTCTTTACTCATTTCATGTACCAAGGAAGATATACACAGGTTGCAGATACAACAAAATAAAGCAATGAGAATAATTTTGGGTTGTAAAAGTACACTTCCATTGACTTCATGTTAAGAACGCCCTACACGATCAAGCAGCTTGATCAAACAGTTCAGTCAATCGATTGATGCGCGCTTCAATCAACTTCAGTCAACCCTTCAATCTTTTTATCAAAACTCAGTCACACTGAGTTTTCGACTCGGAAGGTGAACACACACTTCGAACACACACTTCGAACAATGATGTCCAACACGGATTTGGCCTTTCTAGCATTGACGTTGGTTGCCGTTAAAGGGAAAAACCAAAAGCGGAAACGACGTTGGTCCAAGGAATGGTACAAATTGAGAAATCGCTTCACTCATGAGCATTTACTTAACTTCCTACGCGTTTCCGAAGCAGATGATTACAAAAACTACATCAGAATGGACGAAGAGAGTTTTGATTTTATATTGCAATTGGTACGTCCCAAAATCGAGAAAAAGGATACTAATATGCGTGAAGCGATTCTTGCAACTCAGAGACTTTCCATCACTTTAAGGTACCTAGCTTCTGGTATGGATTTGGAAGACCTGAAATTCTTGTGCGCTATTGCTCCTCAGACTCTGGAACTTATCATCATGGAAACTTGCTCAGCAATTATCGAGGCATTGAAAGACAACATTCAGGTATGTATGTATCTATATTTCCTTTAATACTTTTTTTTATTAAACATATAAAGTAAAAATATAAGTAAAAATAACTGAATCATGTTTCAAATACTTCTATAAAACTGAAAATTGGTAAACAATTGCACATTGTTCACATTGAGGTAAGTGATGGAAAAAAATCAGCAGCATTTGCGCTATGAGAGGATTCTGGATATTGTTGTTGGTACGCTGAAGTGGGAGAAGGGCCAGAAGGAGAACTGTAAACTAGTTTTGCTGAGTTGGAATATCGTTGAAAATTGTGACCTGAATGATTCAAAAAATTCGAAGTAGACGATGACGAAGAAGATGTCGGTGAAGGTGACCAACGTGTGTGCATTTCAAAACGCAATCCTTCTCTTGTCAAGTTTCCCAATTCTGCTTCAAAAAGCGTGTCGTTTATGATTTTTTCAGCGAAGCGTCTTTGGTCAGGAAGTAGCCTCTTTAATTTCATTGCCCAGCCCTTAGCTTTTATGTCCTCTTCTGTCTCAGGCCGCTTAAAATACTCAGTTGCTAATCCCACTAGTTGTTCAGTGGAATCTAGCTGAGTTTTCTTTTTCTTTTTTAGTGGAAGGGCTTGTTTGAGACTAGGTGGAGCAGCTTTGCTGGAAAGAGATACTTCACTTTGGGGGGCAGGCTGTGACTGTGGACCATCATCAGACAATGGTTCCTATAACAAAAAGAAATGCATAAATTATTGAATATGATGATAAACTTAATAGTACAAATACGTTCTATTACATGTATTTATTTCTCGTGTTACTATTAAAACGTTTGTTTCGTTTTCTGTTTAAGATTCCTAAGTCTGAAGAGGGATGGAAAAAGGTCGCACAAGAATTCGAAGATCAATGGAATTTCCATAATTGTATCGGGAGCGCCGATGGCAAGCACGTGTCACTCCAAAAGCCCGTTAACTCGGGTTCTTACTACTACAATTACAAAAAGTCATTTAGTATTTTGCTTATGGCTATTGTTAATGCAAATTATGAATTTATGATGGTAGACGTGGGAGCGAATGGTCGAGTGTCGGATGGAGGAGTGATGAAGAATACGTTGTTGTGGCAGAAGTTGTCTAACAACCAACTTAATATACCTAATTCTCGTGAGTTACCAGGTACTGATAAAAAATTTCCATACGTGTTCGTTGGTGATGAAGCTTTCCAACTAATGCCTAATTTTATGAAACCCTACAACAAAGCCTTATTGACAGACGAGAGAAGGATATTCAATTACAGATTGTCCCGAGCAAGGAGGGTGGTTGAAAATGTTTTTGGAATATTAACCAAGAGATTCAAAATATTTCAAAAAGAAATTGAATTTGAACCTCACAAAGCTAGTTCTGGCATGCTGTCATTTGCACAACTACTTTTGTATGAGGACCAGAGCCAAATATTTACAACCTAATGACGTTGATATTGAAAATGCTTGGACTGGTGCTGTGAAACCTGGGTCATGGAGACAAGACACTCAACTGATGGCACCACTTCAAAGAACTAAAGGCAACTCAGCTGTTGAAGAAAAAAAAGTGAGGGATGATTTTTGTGAATTCTTCAAAACCTCTGGGTCAGTTCCATGGCAAAACAAGTGCCTGAATAATTAGTATCAACGAGACTTGGGTAGCAGTAGTACCTACATGATTTTTTAATTTTTTTGTTTTATGGTGAAATGAATAAAAAATGAGAAAACTGATACTTTGTCTAACGTTATTTTATACCCATTCATACAACTAAGTAATACCTCAGAAGTATCCCAATCAAGTAACGAAGTTTAACATGAGAAATTTACATAATTAGATACAACAAAATAAAACTCTTACCTCTGAAGTTTCGATTAGTGCCACTTCTATCTGATCCTTTATGAACGAAAGGTCGTTGTAATACCACAACGAAGGTTCCGGGTTTTAACGCCTTCAATGCCCTTACTATTTTTTCAAAAGCAGCACTTTTTTTATTCCTGTTGAAGTAATCCTGGCTCTTTACCCTCCAGAGTTTGGGGCAATCCCTGTACAAGTCTATTAGAAGACTGACAAACTCATGTTCTGAATTTGTTGAAGTTTCCGATCGCGGTTGTTGGCTTTTTTTCGACAATTTCCTCTTCGTTTTGCACGTGGTTTTCGGAGAGCGGTGTAACCTCCATGGTTGCCTGGTATGTAACTGACGCAATGCTTGATCAAACTCCGCCTAGACGGTCAAACGCTTGAGACAAATGCTTGACTCATTCAAACATTCTATCAATCACCGTCAAGGCTTGGCCCAAGCGTCAAATAGGTTCCTAGACGGTCAATCATGCTTGATTCGATCGCTTGATTCAAGCTTTTGATCAAAATGATTGACTAGTGCCTTCTTTAAGTTCTTTAAATTGACTTAATGTCGAGCAGTTCATTCAGATGGCAAATTTATTACTAATTTACAAAATAGAACACAACATGCTTCCAAATTACCTTAAGATTTACTTGGAAAAATATCAACTTTTCGCAAATACAACATTAGGTCTAAAGAAAATTATAATGTCCATAAGGTTAAATTTTCTTCCTTACAAAAAAGTTTATTTTACGATGGTGTTCGTCTTTTTAATTCACTGCCCGATAATGTTAAGAACGCATGTAGTTTAAGGATATTTAATAAAAGAATGTTTAGTTACTTACAGTCAAATTGCCAAATGTAACATTGTTTATATGTGAAAATGTACTAGCCAAGTACTAAATAAAGTATTTATTTATTTATTTATTTATTTATTTAACCCTAACACTGACCTTTCCATCGCCCTCTGCATTACTCTCAGTCTATTGGCGTTCTGCTGCATTAGACATATTGTTTGCATTCCGTATGTTGTTACCGGTAGAGTACAGGCATCAAAAACCTTCCTTTTTAAATTAATCGGGATACTATTATCTCTCAGCACAAAGGAGAGTCCCCAAATGCTACCCAGGAGAGCTGTATTCGCTTGATAACCTCCCTGTACCGATTCTCTTTCCCTAGAATGGTTGAATGGCCCAAATAGTTGTATTCAGAAATATTTTCTATGTCCTGGTTCTCAATCGATATATGTGGGTCTTCTAGGCTCATTATTTTTGTTTCCGAGTAATTCATTTTGAGGCCAACCTGTTTCGACTCATAACTCAGTTGTTGATATCAACACAATGCCATCCGCAAATCGGAAATGGTTCAGATATACTCCGTCAATTCTGTCTGATTTCTTTATCTTCCCATGGTAGTTTCTTAAAGACATCCTCGAATGGAAAGAATACGGTGCTAAAAAGGCGGTGAGGATGGGCTATTACTAAACCAGTTGTGGCAGCCATTTAGATGAAATCAAATTTCATAATAAATCGAAAAGTTTTCTTTTCAATAAAGGGAAAAACAACTTGAAAAATATTAAACGGTTTTTCTGTTTAGCAATTTTAAAAACAAGCCAACAGATGGCCTATCCTTTATTAGGCTTCTGTTCTTCACATACCAATTTTTGACAGCTCATAGATTAAAAACAGCTCTACAATATAGTTTGTGTCAATAGTAATTTTGTGTGTCAGCCAGTTGAACAGGAACTAATTTTGTGCACACTTACACGGTCCTTAAAAAACAAAAATAGTTTCACATATTTTTTAAGCCAATAATAGTTTTTATTTAAGAACTGTAATATTTTTGTGGGGTCAGCGCCTGAGTACTACTGTTTCATATTAGAGAAATAAATAATTTTTATTAAAGATTTAAGTTAGCAGAATATTCCCCTCCATTAATAATAACAATGATAATAACCACGTGATATCCGACAGATACAAGCCGTTCAAAAATCCAAAAACAAAATGCATTACTTATATAAATATATATATATATATATATATATATATATATATATATATATATATATATATATATATATATATATATATATATACTAACAGTGCCCGCGGCTCCGCTCGCGTGGACTTGATTCACTACTGTCGTCACTGCTTATTCCTTACGTAATAAAATATCTGCCATTATTTCCCCTTATCTCCCATTATTTTTCCTTATCTCCCATTATCTCGACTTATCTCTGCTTATCTCCCATTATTTCTTCTTATCTCCCATTATTTATACTTATCTCCCATTATCTAGGCTTCTATCGAATTATATAGAACATATGTATAAATTTATAAAAACACGTAAATCGGATAAGTGGTTCTCAAGTGATAAGCGCACTAACGGACAGACAGACAGAGAGACGTTGCATTTTATATATATTATATTTTTGGCAACATGATATTGTTCCATATTTAATGGTTTAGGCAGTGATTTGCAAGAGAACGCGCTAACGGTAACCTTTTTTTTTTCCCACTTGATTCACTATTATCGTCACTGCTTATTCTTTATGTTACCTAACGCCATAAAATATATCCTATAACTTGGCCAGAGAACATATGTATGTTTTAAAAAAAAGCACGGAACACACTAACGGACGGACAGACACAGAGACGTTGCATTTTATATATATTGTAGATAGATAACCTGGCCAGAGAACATATGTATGTTTTAAAAAAAAAGTACGTAAATCGGATAAGTGGTTCTTCAGTGATAAGCGCACTAACGAACAGACAGACAGGCAGAGAGACGTTGCATTTATATATATATATATATATATATATATATATATATATATATATATATATATATGTTACATATATAATATATATATATATATATATATATATATATATATATAATGTATATTAATATATATTTTTGCTAGGTTAGGCAACATAAGGAATCAGCAGTTTTTTAAAAAATAATACAAAGAAAAGTGATACATTATATTTTTTGAACTCATATTTTCACAAGCTTTCATTTGACACCTCATTCCATGACTTAGCAATTTTTTTTTCACTTCCGAATTCACCCCCCAAAACAAACCATTTAAGCCAGAATATAACATTCAGAACTACACGGCTCCGATAGAGCCATCAATTCCTATATTAATGCTAAATTTCAACTTTCTATGTCAAATAATTTCGGAGAAAATCGGGTGTGACAGACAGACAGACACCGAAATAATTGTATAAATGTTCCTTACGGAACACTTAAAAGTTTGCCGCCAGCGCGCTCTCTTGCAAAAGAACCTAAACAATAATTCTGTAGACCACGCGAGCGGAGCCGCGGGTACAGCTAGTATCTCGCAAAATAAAATTTGTACATTCATAGCCAAAAATTCATTATATTTTACGAGATCTCACAAGTAGGAGAGAGATTCAAATAAACTTTTATAGGACATTTCTAGTTTTTTTTGTTGGGTGCGAGTTCATAAATGACCGTTCATACAGGACACATTTCCTGTCTGAACGTAGAGCCTGTTTTGAAACTATCGGTGTTATTTAAGGGCGATGATTTAAGAAAAAGTTTTAGATGTTAATTTTGGTCACTAGTCGATATTCAATTTTTTTCCATTGTTGTAAAATCACAAAGTTGTTCTATTTAAATGGCTGTCAGTTACAAACTAACTCTCGCAGCGACGGGAAAATTTAACAGGATTCTTGTGAAAGGTTATGTTTACGAAAAATATAATTATTTAAATAGTAGTAGTGCCATCTCTGACCGAGGCCAGGCGCTTATCATACAATCCCCGTATGAGTTCCAACGTCTTCCAGGTTATTGCCCCTTAACTGCTGACATTGACGTTAAGCTTCACCTGTTCAATTGTTCTATGTTAATAACAATTCGAAGACTAATACCGAAATGGTAAACAATTTTTTTTGTGACAAATCCAACGATTTTTAAAAAGAGAGAAGAAGTGGAAGAATTTTCCGATAACATTAACATGAGGGGCGAAGATAATTTATTACTAATTACTTACTATGTTTGTTGGCATGCATTTCTGCAAGTGGTGGAAGCACGTAAGCGTAAACAAAGATGCCAGTAAGTTTGATAAGGTGAAATTTTTATAAGTACCATCTCATTATTATTTCCGTCTGTATATCAGTGGCAACAAATAATTGGCTATAAGCAATAATGTAATTTCTATTGTTTAACCACTCACGGATTTAGTTAATCATAAACTCTTAGCGTTTTATCGTCATGGATTGATAAAAGATAACAATTAAGAAGAAATATATAAAGACCAGCAAATATTTCTAAAATTATTATTGTATAGAGTGCATGACTTTTTAAAATTACATAATAATCGGTATTGTAGACAGACTGCTAAGTAACATGAAAGTATTATTACTATTACCTGTTTTGTTTGTGACAGTTTTTGGTAAGTAAGAAAAAGAAAAATATTATTGCAAATGTGAGGTCCAACTAAAGATTTTTTCTTTTAATATAAACTAACCAGCTGTTTAGGCAATTACTCGTGGCATAGTCGTTTTTATTTCCCGTTAAGTAGCGGCCACTTGAATTTCAAACCTATATCGTTTTTAGTCTCTAATAGCATCAAAGTATAGAAATTCTTGGACCAAAAAAAATCCTTTAGGTTAACAAAAAAGGCATTGAATTTGAAATAACAGCCCACATATTTTTTCTGGCCATTATAACATACTTCATAAATATAAGTACAGATAAAAGTAAAAGATAAGGACTTTTGCACTTATCAACTTGTTCCACTCATTAATTTATTCCAATAAATCAGTTTCGTTAAATTTTTTAAATATTGCGTTCGTTAAGGATATCACTATATAATAAACCAAAATTATTGATATAACTACCAGGTGTACAAGTATGAAATGCGGATTTTTTTTCTAAAAAAAACATGTTAAATTCGGAAGAATGATAAAAAGTGCTTTATTCAAAGTATGCTCCATCGCTTGTTATACATTTTTCCCATCTTTCGGGCAATTTGTGAATACCACGCCAGTAAAAATCTTCCCCTTTTGCTGCGAACCATTCATCGAGCCATTCCCAGCCGAGTGCTTCCAACGTGTCGCGAACTGGTTTTGCCGTATATGATGAAGCTTTGTCATGAAGAAAAATGACTTTGTGTTGCCTCTTTCAGTATTCTGGCCCTTTTTTAAGCAGCGAACGGTTCAAATCGGTCAATTGTTGTTGGTAACGTTTAATATTAACCGTTTCCCTAGGTTTTAAACAGCTCATAATAGACCACGCCCTCTGGTCCCACCAAACGCAGAGCATCGTCTTTCTGCCAAAGCGATCCAGTCTTGCGGTCGATGTGGATGGTGTGCCTAGATCTATCCATGATTTTTTGCGCTTGAGATTCTCAAAATAACTCCACTTTTCATGCCCTATAACTATACGATGCAAAAAACGACTTCCTTTTGTACCGAGCGAGCAAAATGTCACACGTATTTTTGCACTTTTCCATTTGCCTGTCGTTCAACTCATGTGATACCCATCTACCGGTCTTCTGAATCTTTCCCATCTCTCGTAGCCGATTGGAAACAGCTTGTTAACCAACGCCCAATTGCTCGGCGAGTTGTTTTTGTGCTTGCGAATCATCTTCGTCCAACAATGCTTGCAATTCCAAATCTTCATATTTTTTTAGCGGTTTTCCACGTTCCTTGTCTGCAACATCCAAGTCACCACTTTTGAAACGCCGAAAAACCATCGTTCACACGTATCTTACGATGGAGCATGTTCACCATAAGATTCTCGAAGTAATCGGTATGATTCAACAACAGTTTTCTTCAAATGAAAACAAAAAATTAATGCTGTCTTCGAATACTCTTTGTTCGGTATAAATTTCGATATATTGAACACAATAACACAACACTATGCACACAATTTTCCAATTTATCACTCGTGCGCGTCTGACACTTCTTGATGACACAACAAAATGGCGCAGTGTCAAATCTTTATAGCACAAACTGCATTGGTGCACCATCTGTTGTCGGAAATCCGCATTTCATACTTATACACCTGGTATATCATTAATTTTTATCGCAAACTTTATTCTCTACTTACAGGGCGTTCAGGATTTGGCCCAACAGATCAAGAATGGGGATTTGTTACTGTTAGAGAAGGTGCCCATATGTTCTGGTGGTTACACTACACCACTGCAACCACAACTTATACTGACAGGCCTGTGATTATTTGGTTACAAGGAGGACCCGGCGCATCGTCAACAGAGTAGGCATACAAACCTTAATAAACTTTTTTACACCCTACTAGAACTAGGCAGCTACTTTGTATAGTGAGCGTTGGAAAAATTTATCCATATTCATGTACAGTAATACCCCGCTTAGCGCGACCCCGTTACGCGCGGTTTCACTATAACGCGAATTTCAAATTTCGCGCTCATGTAGTCATTAACTTCTCTATGGTCGCGGGGGGATCCCCGCTTTCTCTGAATATTCTCTTTGAAGAATTGGGAATTCCCTGTCCTTCGACTTTGTTCTATGGGGATTTCCTCGTTCGTTTCGTGTGTTCATTTGTTCCGTAATGTTAGTTCGGTCGGCTGGCAGTTTTGTTTTAATATTTATTGGAGATACATACATACATAATTTAACCCTACGTTAAAAATGCCGCCTGTAAAGAAAAAAGAGCGTAAAAGCGTCACTTTGGAATTGAAGATGAAAGTGTTAAGAAGAATGGAAAATGGAGGCAAAGCAACAATTGTTGGGAGAGATTTTGGACTCTCAGAATCGACTGTGAGAACGATTTATAAAAATCGGGAAAAAATTAAAATCTCCAGCGAAGGTTCAACACCTATAAGTGCAACAAAACTTTCTCGTTCGAGATCATCTATCTTAGAAAGAATGGAGAAATTACTCTCAGTCTGGATCGAAGATTTGAATAAGAAGAACACACCACTAAGTCAAGATCTCATATGCACAAAAGCAAAATCTTTGTATGAGATGCTGAAAACAAAAGAAGGAGAAGGGAGTGCCACTCCGACTTTTGCTGCCAGCAGAGGCTGGTTCCATCGGTTCAAGCAGCGTTCTAATCTTCACAATATCCACATAACAGGCGAGGCGGCCAGCGCGGACATTCAAGCTGCAGCTGAGTTTCCAGACAAGTTTCAAGACTTCGTTAGACGAGAGAAAATTCCTGCTTGTCTCATCTTCAATGTTGATGAGACCGCACTTTACTGGAAAAAAATGCCATCTCGAACATTCATTTCTAAGGAAGAACGTCAAGCCAGTGGTTTCAAAGCTGCGAAAGATCGACTAACACTTCTGCTGGGTGGTAATGCCACCGGTGATTTCAAACTGAAACCTTTACTAGTGTACCATTCAGAAACACCCCGTGCAATGCGAGGCACAGACAAGACAAGTCTACCAGTTGTGTGGCGATCAAACAGAAAGGCGTGGGTTACACGGGAAATTTTTCAAGAATGGTATTCTAATAGTTTTTGCCCATCAGTCAAATCATACTGTGACAGAAATGGGCTTGAACCTAAAGTTATATTACTCTTAGACAATGCCCCAGGACATCCAACCTCACTTGATACGCCCAGAGACTTAAAAGTGTACGTAAAGTTCCTTCCACCAAACACTACGTCAATATTACAACCTATGGACCAGGGAGCAATAGCAAACTTCAAAGCTTATTACCATCGCCGCACTTTTAGCCAACTAATTCATGAAACTGACGGGGAAGGAAGACAGTCTATGCGAGAGTGGTGGAAGTCATACAACATTATGAAGTCTATTCACAACATAGAAGAGGCTTGGAAGGAAGTTAAAATGAGTTGTATGAGTGGGGTGTGGCGTAATCTTTGGCCAGATGTAGTGGAAGCACCTAGAAGAATTGTCCAGATGCAGAGACAAGTGCTTGAAGACATTGCTGCAATGATTGAGGGGTCTGAACTTGAAGATGTCACGGTAGAAGATCTCGTAGAACTTGTAGCAACGCACGACGATCCTATTAGCAATGAAGATCTGATCGAGTTACAGAATAATCCTATCTACGATGAGGAAGAACAAGTAGAAGAGAAAGTTTTATCTTCAGGGGAAATACAAAATGCACTTTCAAAAATTTATTCAGGTTTGGACATATTGCAGAGTATAGACAATAATGATGACCGTGTCTTGACCGTGTGTCAAACAATTAAAAACAGTGTTGGGTGTTATGAACGTATTTTACAAGAACGTAAACAAAACGTTACCCAAAAGACAATAGATGTATGTTTCCGTAAAAAATAAGAGTATGTATTGCATAAAGTGTTCTTAGAATTAAAGTGATTGATTAAAATGATTTGTATTTTTTTGTATTAAATTTTGACTATGTTTAATCATAAACCTCGATATACGCGAATTTCAGTTAACGCGATTTTTTTCGGAACGTATCCCTCGCGTAAAGCGGGGTATTACTGTATGTTACTCGGGCCGGTTCAATTCGGGAATATATTTCCTTTTTTGGATCCCACTTGTTACTTATATTGGTTCCTAAATATTTAAAAGTGGAGACCTGTTCTACGGTATTTTCTCTGATTTCGAAGTATTCTGGTGGTAGATTTTTCTTTGTTATTACCGTCCACTTGGTTTTTCTTAGATTCATAGTTAATCTAAATCTTTCGCTGCTAATAGAACAGTATCATCAGCATACCGTATGTTATTCAGTGTCCTTCCATTAACTGTTATTCCTTCAATGGTTTCATAGATGCCTTCATTAAATACAGCATCAAAATACATATTGAATAAAAGTGGTGAGAGAATGCATCCCTGTCTTACACCTTGGATTATTTTTATGCTTTCGGACTTTTCCAGCGCAATTTTAACTGATTAATTTGATTCCAGTACAGATTTTTAATAATATTTAGATCTTTTTTGTCTATATGTGTTATTTCTAGAATTTTTATTAATTCCTCATGCATCACACAGTCGAAAGCTTTCTTGTAATCTATAAAACATGCATATACGAGTACATCTACATTCATCTCTTTACAACGCCGGACCAGTACATTTAATGACAATAAAGCTTCCCGTGTACCCATGCCTTTTCGGAATCCGAGTTGTATGTTATCTATTTCTGCTTTACATTTTCTATATATTCTGGTATGGATGATTCTTCAGAACCGGTCAAGTGCAAGTTGAACTTGCGCAATTAGTGTTCCGTCGTACAGTGATTGCTTTTAAAATAAAAAAAATTGTTACGGAGATATAAAATGATCAGTGACTTCACAAAACACACCCCAAATGAGCTTTCAACAAAGTTTGTTTCCAATCTTTACTGAAAACTGATGACCTTGAAATTTTTGTTTTTATATACCAGATAAATTATTGGAGGTAATGCACTCGTGATAATTTTCGTTCAATCTACACACCCCACGGAGAATATTCCAGAATTTTTTCAAAATTTTTTGATCAGTACTTTTCGAGATAAGGGGGGGACAGCCATTTTTCGCGATTTTTGAAAAATAATACAAAGAAAAGTGTGCGCAAGTATTACATTATATATATATTTTTTACTCGTGTCTTCACAAGCTTTCATTTAACATCACACTCGATGACCTAGTAAAAAAAATTTTTTTTCACTTCCGATTTCACCCCCCAAAACTAACCCCTTAAGTCAAAATTTAACTTTCAAAACTACATGGCTCTGATGAGGCCATCAATTCCTATATTATTACCAAATTTCAACTTTCTATGACAAATAGTTTCGGAGAAAATCGGGTGTGACAGACGGACAGACAGACAAACACCGAAGTCGTCTTATAAGTGTTCCATACGGAACACTAATTATCAGTCGGCTTTCATCCGAAAATATTTTAAGAATTTCTCCCTTTATCTCATCTGAACTAACTGCTTTTCCATCCTGCTGTAGTTGTATAGCACGAATAACTTCTCTTCCTATTATTTCTAGCCCTATCTCATTAACTTTGTTTAACTATCAGTTTTTTTTGATCTACGGTTGCTGAAAAGTTATTCTAAGTATTGCTCTCATGTCTTTATTTTGTCCTTATTACCCAGTATAATTCCATTACTTCTATTTCTCAGCATTGCTTCGTATTTTTCCTTCTTCCTTCGTATGTAGGTTGGATGTGTCATATCTCTCCTGCAGTTCTCAACGTTTCTCGCTTAACCAGAATTCCTGAGCTTCTCTACATTTTCGACGTATTACTCAGTTTGGGTTGTTGTACTTTGAAATATGTTTTATTTTCTACTCGTCTTTCGTCCATAAAATTTAATATTTCTTCTGTCATCCGTTCTTGTTTTGTTCTATTCTCCGCTAGACCTATTTCTTCCTCCTGTACCACTATTAATTCATTCTTCATCTTAACCCATAGATTCGACACTCCCATTTTCTGTTCTTATTTGCTTCTTAAATTTCTCATCCATTGGGTTTGAAATTTGTTTTCTAATTTCAGGGTTCTTCAGTTTACTTGTATTTATGGGGTTTACTATTTGTTTTTTGTTAATCCTTTTGAACCTGTGCATTCAAAACTCCATAAGCACCGGATTGTGGTCCGAACTTGCGTCTGGCCTAACTAATTAATTAATATTTCTTTGAAATTATTTTTCTTAAATGTTTGAACAAGAAGAAGTGGCAGGACATTAAACCGGGGCTACACAGTTAACATGCAACATCTAAGGTTTGATTCTCCATAAATTCGGATATTTTTCGCCAATAACCGCTTCAGGTTCTGATACGTACTTTAGCAGACCTCTTCATTAATTGTGTACCTTTTCCCATATATCCAATAAACAAAAAAAAACGGGTTTTGATTTACTCATTTCATTCACTGCAAACATGCAATTCGAAAATAAAAACTAAATCTACTATTTCATACTAAAGAATAACTTAACACAGAGGTGTCAAACTCAATTTTGCAGAGGGCCATATATTAAATTTAGAATGTGTAGGCGGGCCAGATTCAAATAAAAAAAATGTACTGAATTATTATAACATTTTATTTATTTAATTATATAGTATATAATATACGGTTGTTAAAAATTATATCAAAGTTATAAAAGAGGGTAATTATTTTGAGCTTTTGACAAGCTCATTGATGTCAGGTATCATATTCGTTGTAGTTATTTTAAGAATTGATTGGAGATGTTCATTCGAAAGTCTTGTGCGATGTTTGTTCTTATTTATTTTCATGACGGAAAACATCTGCTCACATAAATAGGTGCTACCAAACATGCAGAGAATGCGTGCTGCATGCTTTTTTAATTCCGGGTAGTTATCCAAACTCTTGAAATATTGTGTATAAAATGTAAGAGCGCTAATCTATTTAAATTTTTCTTTCAAAATACTGTCCGATTGAAGATCTATCAACTCCATTTGCAAATGAACTGGTGCCTGTGAAGCTTCAAAATTGAATGGATTGTTGAAAATTGGGAATTCCATTTCATTCATTTTGTGAAAGTCTTCAAAACGATTGTTGAATTCCGTGATGAAATTTTGCAGAAGTTGAGAAAATTGATCCAATTTTTTTTGCTTCACTGTGCCAAATGATTTTAAATGAGGGAAATGATCCAAAGTTTGATTTTTTACCTGATTTTCCCACAGCCTCAACTTTGTTTCAAAGGCTTGAATACATGAATACATTTGAGTGACAATCAGATTTTTACCCTGTAACTTTACATTCAGATCAATCAAGTGTTTATTCATATCTACCAAAAAGGCACAATCAAACCACCAGTCATTGTCATAATCAATTGGGTTGCCTTTTTCTAACATGAAAGCTTGAATAGGGTCACGTAATGCAAAAAAATTTTCTAAAACTACTCCTCGACTGAGCCAACGAATTTCGGTGAAGTAAGGAACATCAGAAAAGTTTTCGTCCAAATCTTGTAAAAACTTCCTGAACTGTCGGTGATTTAGTCCTCTGCTCCTTATAAAATTTACTATTTTAATTATAGGTTGCATGACATGGTCCATTTTTAAATGTTTGGATGCCAATGATTCCTGATGAATTATACAGTGAAATCCCACAAAATTCCCTGATGTTTTCTGTTTTAATTTAGTTACAACGCCCGAATGTTTGCCAGCCATGGCAGGAGCGCCATCCGCAGTTGTGCTGCTAAGTATATTCCAGTCGAGTTCATATTCTGCTATCAAATGCTCAATTGCAGAATAAATATCATTTGCTGTTGTAGTACCTGTCAATGGAACGCACTTTAATAGTTCTTCAGTTATTTCAAAGTTACTGTTAATACCTCGTATAACAGCAAGATGAGCTGTATCAACAGTATCGGTGCTCTCGTCAACAGCCAGTGAAAAGTTTGTAAATTCCTTAATTTTCTCCTTTAGTTGAAGAACCAAATTTTGAGATAAATCATTTATTCTTGAAGCAACAGTGTTTCTTGACAGCGAAATATTTTGAATTATTGACTTTTGAAATGGAAATGAAACATCGGCAACTTTCAACATACAGTCTTTAATAAAATCACCATCAGTGAAAGGTTTTGATCTCTTCGCGATTTCTAATGCAATAATAAAACTTGATTTCAGGGCATCTTCGCTCTCAGTATTAGCTTTAGTAAACATCGATTGTTGACCTTGAAGTTTAGATTTTAAAGATGACAATGTGTCCATTCTTATTTTTTCAGTGTAACAATCGAATTTTGATTTATGATTCGTATCATAGTGTCTCTTCAATTAAACTCCTTACAAACAGCAACTGTTTGATTGCAAATCAAACACAGTGGTTTACCTTTCCATTCTATGAAAAAATATGCAATTTCCCATTTAGACTGAAAAACTCTGCACTCACTATCAACTTTACGTTTTTGTGACATTATGCCAAAATCGTAACAATTATGGAACTCGACACAACAATTATGGATATCGCACGCGCACGACACAAACAAATGCACAATACCTTCACAATCACTACTTCGCAGTACAACTAAAATCCTTCTCCGACCGTATCGCTTCGATTACTCGACTCACACTCAACTGACACTCTCTGACACTCCTTTTATAATATATATAATATAGTTATATTTCTAATACGATTCCTAGGAGTTAATGGTTACGACGATGACTTAGTAAATAAGCTAATAAATAGACATAAATTTAGGTTTAATATTCAGAATTCCACCTTTTTTACACGCGAAGAAAATAACACCAAATATGTCTCCATACCATATAATCCGAAATATAGCAAGGGACTCAATAAGGTATTTAATAAGGTAGGCCTCACCTTAGTCTATAAGTCATCAGACAATCTGAGGAATATCTTAGGAAATCCCAAAGATAAGATTCCTAATAGTGAGAAAAGTGGAATTTATGAAATTAGTTGTAATGATTGTGATAAAAAGTATGATGGGCAAACTAAAAGGTCAATTAAAACACGATTTAAAGAACATTTAGCACACTTAAGATACAATAGAACAGAAAAGTCTAGCATTGCCGAACATGCTCTTGAACCTGATCATACTGTAACATTAGATAATCTAAGATTAATAAAAATGTATCTGATAGGAGATTGTTGAACGCATACGAAAGTATGGAAATCATAAAATGTAAAAGTAGTTTAAATAAAGACAGAGGGCCTATTCCTTATAGTCCCCTCTACTGGGTACTTGACCGGAAATGAGGGCCTTGCCTATGTCATTAGTTCCGCTTGAGTAATTCAAGGATTAGGCCAAGTATAAATAGGGCAAATTTGTAGTTTTAGCTTTAGTCAATCATCGCTCCTGATGAAGCTAACATGGTGCCATTGTGCCAAAGATTCCACATTCCCATCTAAATTCTAAATAAAATGTTCCGTAGTTGTTGTTTTTAATACTAATCCTCGTTGATTAAGTTTCAAATATTAATTTAAACATGTTTTCTCATAGTTCCAATTAATTAGTTAAACATAACAGAAAAATAGTATAGAAAGCAGGTGGTGTATGAAGACTTTTTGGACTGACTGTATAGAAGACATAATAATTGTATTTCATATTACTAGTAAAAACCATACAAATTTTATTGACCCCAAGCAATTTTGGTATAATGCCATTTTCAAGACTAAGTGGATAACGTGAAAAAACACCCTCGTAATGTAGCAATAGAAAAGAGATGTAACAGAGCTGCGGCCTAGAAAATCGAAGGTCTCGTGTTCAAGTCCCAGACATGAGAAGAAATTCATCTAAATGCTACGAGCATATAATAATTAATTTTTAGTGTTCCGTACGGAACACTTATAAGATCACTTCAGTGTCTGTCTGTCACACCCGATTTTCTCCGAAACTATTTGTCATAGAAACTTGATATTTGGTAATAATATAGGAATTGATGGCCTCATCAGAGCCATGTAGTCTTGAAAGTTAAATTTTGATTTAAGGGGTTAATTTTGGGGGATGAAATCGGAAGTGAAAAAAAAAAATTTTTTACTAGGTCATCGAGTGTGGTGTCAAATGAAAGGTTATGAAAACACGAGTAAAAAATATATATATAATGTAACACTTGCGCGCACTTTTCTTTGTATTATTTTCAAAAAATCGCGAAAAAATCGCTGTCCCGCGCCTTATCTCGAAAAGTACTTATCACAAAATTTTGAAAAAATCCTGGAATATTCTCCACGGGGGGTAGATTGAACGAAAATTATCACGAGTGCATTACCTGTAATAATTTATCTGGTATTTAAAAAAAAACAAAAATTTCAAGGTCATCAGATTTCAGTAAAGATTGGAAACAAACTTTGTTGAAAACTCATTTGGGGTATGTTTTGTGAAGTCACTGATCATTTTATACCACCGTAACATAAATTTTGACTTAAGGGGTTCGTTTTGAGGGGTGAAATCGGAAGTGAAAAAAAAAAATTTTTTTACTAGGTCATCGAGTGTGGTGTCAAATGAAAGCTTGTGAAAACACGAGTAAAAAATATATATATAATGTAATACTTGCGCACACTTTTCTTCGTATTACTTTTAAAAAATCGCGAAAAATCTCTCTCCCCTACCTTATCTCAAAAAGTACTGATCAAAAAATTTTGAAAAAATTCTAGAATATTCTCCACTGGGTATAGATTGAACGAAAATTATCACGAGTGCATTACCTTTAATAATTTATTTGGTATATAAAAAAAAAAAAAATTCGAGGTCACCAGTTTTCAGTAAAGATTGGAAACAAACTTTGTTGAAAACTCATTTGGGGTGTGTTTTGTGAAGTCACTGATCATTTTATACCACCCTAACAAAAATTTATGTTTTAATAAAACCGGTCAAGTGCAAGTTGAACTTGCACAATTAGTGTTCCGTACGTTGATTGTTTTTAAAATATAAATTTTTGTTAAGGTGGTATAAAATGATCAGTGACTTCACAAAACACACCCCAAATGAGTTTTCAACAAAGTTTGTTTCCAATCTTTACTGAAATCTGATGACCTTGAAATTTTTGTTTTTTTTTAAATACCAGATAAATTATTAAAGGTAATGCACTCGTGATAATTTTCGTTCAATCTACCCCCCGTGGAGAATATTTCAGGATTTTTTTCAAAATTTTGTGATAAGTACTTTTCGAGATAAGGCGCGGGACAGCGATTTTTCGCGATTTTTTGAAAATAATACAAAGAAAAGTGCGCGCAAGTGTTACATTATATATATATTTTTTACTCGTGTTTTCATAACCTTTCATTTGACACCACACTCGATGACCTAGTAAAAATTTTTTTTTTTCACTTCCGATTTCATCCCCCAAAATTAACCCCTTAAGTCAAAATTTAACTTTCAAAACTACACGGCTCTGATGAGGCCATCAATTCCTATATTATTACCAAATTTCAAGTTTCTATGACAAATAGTTTCGGAGAAAATCGGGTGTGACAGACAGACAGACACCGAAGTGATCTCATACGTACGGAACACTAAAAACAATCAACGTACGGAACACTAATTATGCAAGTTCAACTTGCACTTGACCGGCTTTATATTTATTAAAAACTGATTTTATTTCGTCTAGATATGGAAATTTTGAAGAATTAGGTCCACTAGACACGAACTTACAACCTAGAAATACCACTTGGGTTCAATACGCTAATGTTTTGTTTGTCGACAACCCCGTAGGTACAGGGTTCAGTTACGTTGATAACGACGAATATACCACCACTAATACCCAAATAGCAAAAGATTTTGTGGTACTTCTACAAGGATTCTATAAAGACTTACCCAAATTTGAAAATACGCCTTTATATATATTTTGTGAATCTTATGGAGGAAAAATGACAGCAGAAATAGCTTTGTATGTAGATCAAGTAAGTTTTTACTCATTATGTTCAAAAATTAGGATTCAAAAGAACGATTTAGTCTGGTAGTCACGCGATAATACGCGTGCTGTTCCAAAACTACCCCACTTTTTGGAAAAACTTCGTCATGTTGCAGTCATTAAAGAGATGTTTTCTTTCGGCAACTCCACATTAAAATACATAATTACTAGTGATCAGACGTGGAGATATTCATATAATCTAGCAACCACGTAAATTGCGCGAAAGGTGAACTAACAAAACCACGTCAAAAATCCAGATTGTGTTAACTATTCAACGGCCGTGGTGTTGTACAGGGTGTCAACGATCGAGTAAAGTTCATTATCAGCCCGTGGGGGAGCGGGATAGAATATCTCCCCCGGTATGTTCTGCATGTCGTAGGAGGCGACTTAAAGAACAACCTAGATGGTAGATGCCCAGATCCCACCAGCATCGCCCGGTGTGATACCATCGCATCGGCTTAGGCTGCGTGAAGTTGCTTAACGTTTCGTGGCTGTGCCGATGTCCCGGACTGTGGGACCAGATAGCATGATGAGGCACCTGGATACAAAAAATTCCGGAGGTAAAATAGCCCCCCGTTCGGATCTCCGGGTGGCGGCTGGTTCAGGGGCGTCGACATGCAGAGATCAGAATTTCAAAATGGATTTTTGCAACATACGAGGTTTAAACACGAACATAAATTCAGTGCACCAACACCTGCAATCAAATAAACCTCATGTACTCGCTCTCTGTGAAACTAAGGTCAGTTCATCGACCAGCACAGTAAACTATCTTTATCCTGGGTACGACTTCTATTCCCGATTTAGACGTAACTTTGGAATCTGTCTTTATGTCAGAAGCGACCTCTCTTGCCAACGAGAAGAGACTCTGGAGCCCCCAAACTTTGATGTTATGTGGTTAAAAATAACGACTCAACCAACCACAAGGTTCATCTGTATCCTCTTTCGACCACCAAGTGATACTAACTTTAGAACACTTTTCGCTTCCCTTGCAGACACCATCGATCATTTACAAATTAACTATCCAAATGCCGAAATTGCCATCCTGGGCGACTTTAATGTCCACAACATCAACTGGCTTAAATATTCAAATACTACCTATGAACAAGGTCGTGAAGCCGAATCATTTTCAATCAGTTGTGGCTTAACTCAGCTTATTGACGAACCAACACGGATCCCTGATCAAGACGGAGAGTTTACCAGTCTTCTTGATCCCTTTTTAACCACCAATCCGGAGATTTACACAGTCAGCGTAAATCAGCCGTTAGGTTCTTCCGACCATAAACTACTTTCGACATCAAGTATTCTACCAATCAATGACAGAGAGGCGCCTAAACCGCGCAAGATTTGGCACTACAAGTCTGCTAAATGGGAAGATCTCATGGAATATTTTCGAACTTTCCCTTGGTTAGACGTTTGTTTTCGATCCGACGACCCATCTGACTGCGCCAGGGAGGTTTCCGATGTTATTTTGGCCGGTATGGAGGCTTACATCCCTTTTTCGAAGAAATGCCCTTCCAACGGCAAGCCTAGGTTTGACCGAAAATGCAAAGAAGCTGTTGCTTCTAAACATCTTGCATACCGACAATGGCGCGAAAATCCTAACACCATAAATCGTAACACATTTGTTCGTGCCAGGAACAGATGCAAAGAAATTATCGACAAAACCAAGGAGATACACAATCAACGGATTAGAAACAAACTTCTCGCCTGTCCCGGCAATTCAAGGTCCTTTTGGTCGGTCGCTAAGGCAGTTAGTCAAAATTTCACCAAATCCACCATACCACCACTCACACGGCCAGATAATTATATTGCAAGGACACCTGTTGAGAAAGCGAACTTGTTGGCTGAACTCCTTACTTCACATTCTACTGTCGATTTCCAAGGAAAAACACCACCTACTATTCCCATAGTGCAGTCAAGGATGCCCGATGTTGTCTTCAGACAGCGTATTATAAAGCGTATTCTGATGAAGCTAGACACCAAAAAGGCTTCTGGCGCTGACGGAATACCTGCCATAGTTCTTAAAATCTGTGCGAGGGAACTAACACCAGTTTTCTGTAGACTTTTCAACCTATCCTACAGAGAGGGAATATTTCCTTCCTGCTGGAAATGCGCTACAGTTCAGCCGATACCTAAAAAAGGCAAGAAGATCTTGCCAAATAACTACCGACCAATCGCACTGCTTTCAATAATATCGAAAGTCATGGAAAAGGCTATCAATCAGCATCTTCTAAAATATCTTGAAGGATTCAACATTATTAGCGATCACCAATATAGCTTTCGTAAAAATAGATCAACAGGAGATCTTATGACTTATGTAACACATGTTTGGAACAATGCAATTGAACACTTTGGAGAATCTCGAGCGGTTGCTCTGGACATATCCAAGACATTCGACCGTGTTTGGCACGATGGGCTGTTGGCTAAGCTACGTTCTTATGGTATGTCGGAAAAGTTCTGTTTGTGGCTCTCAGGTTTCCTCAGAGAGCGTTCTTTACGAGTGGCAGTCGACGGACACCTTCACTATCAACGCCGGTGTTCCTCAAGGCTCCATACTGTCTCCTACACTTTTTCTCATTTACATTAACGATCTGCTGGAAAAGACCGAGAATCCCATCTACAGCTTTGCAGATAACAGTACACTTATCTCTTCATTCACTTTGAACGCTCGGACATCGGCTATTCAGACGAATATCCGCAGAAAGCAGGAAGTCGTTCAACTTAACAAAGACCTGGAAGAAATTCTATCTTGGGGTGATAGTAACCAAGTGGAATTTAACGCTACAAAAACCCAGGCGGCAGTTTTTTCTAAAAAAGTTAACGTTGCTGAACCCGACATAGTTATGTCGGGGCACTCCATTCCTCTAACATCGTCACTCAATTTGTTGGGCGTTAATTTGGGAGCAAATATGTCCTGGCATGAACATGTTACAGGCATAGCAAGGAGAGCTTCTCAAAAGTTGGGCATATTATTTCGAACCAGAAAGCTTTACACTCCACAACAACTGTTAATTCTTTACAAAGCTCAAATTCGACCAACTATGGAATACTGCTCCCATGTTTGGAACTCCGGTCCCAAACATACACTGCATTTGTTGGATTCTATTCAGAGAAGAGCTGTTCGTCTGATTGGAGACCCGGAACTGACCGTCGGCCTTGATTCGCTGGAACATCGAAGAACGGTTGGCGACTTGAGCCTATTCTACAAGTACTTTCATGGAAAGTGTTCGAAGGATGTGGCCCGCTTAATTCCTCCCAGAGCGGTGCATGTTAAAAGTACACGTCGCGCTAATTCTTCACATCCGTATGAGGTTCAGCTTGTTACTCCCCGTACAACACTTTTCAAGCAGTCTTTTATATGGAGAACATCATCTCTTTGGAATAATTTGCCCAGGACTGTGTACCGTAGTACAATCTACAGCGATTCAAGAACAACGTGAATCGCCTTCTCCGCACACGTGTCCCTCCTGTAGCGCTTTAGGGACTTCCCCGTAGCACGTGTGCTAGACCCATAAAAAAATAAAAAAATAAAAAAAAAAAAAATCTCATTTGTTTCGGGAATGAAAATGTTATGTTAAATATAGTAGCTTAGGGAATGTTAAGGTGCACAGTTTAAAATTATTTTTGAGTATACAGGGTACTTCAAAAAAGTATGACCGATATAACATGTTTTTTTAAATGGAACATCCTATTTTCTAATCTATTTTTAGATTCTGCGTAAAATTTTATAACTTTTTTATTAATAATGTTATATACCTAAACCTAATAGTTTTTCTAATATTTCAATTTTTTTTTTAAAATTCTAGTTTTCAGTTTTGTAAAAAAATTGCCAGTAGCGCCATCGTTTCTGAAAGTGGAATACTCATAATTGGTACGAGCGTTCTATAGAAATGAAAAAAAAAGATATATGTAAAGAAATTTGAGTTAGATGCAAACTATTGTTGCCAACATAGATGGGAATCGATATTTCATATGCAATATGGTGATGAAAAACATTTAAAATACACTCAAGGGCAACAGAAACATTGACCTTTTGATTGTTACAAAACACAAGATCAAGAAATCTTCCATGTATATTGGGAATAGAGTTTAGTTGTCTCATATTCAGATATCCATAGCACGCACATATAATATTCGCCGAAGAGGACGCGGAACACTACACACTTAAACCATCGTCTCCATCCAACGAGACAGAGTATGAATTGTCAAAGTTAGCTAATTAGAATGTTTTAACTCAGGATATATATATATATATATATATATATATATATATATATATATATATATACGAGGCTGGTTTGAAAAGTCCGTGCAAAGTCCGAGAGATGGCACCACCGGCGCGTATCGAGGTCATGTTTAGTTAGTAGCATCTCTTGAATGAACGCACACCAAGTTTCAGCCATATTGGTCTGTTTCTTTGTGTTTGGCATTCGTGTGAATCAAGGAAGTCGAGTGATTTTCAAGAAATGGACGAAAAAGAATTTCGTGTGGTGATTAAACATTACTTTATGAAAGGCAAAACGCCTCAGGAAACTAAAGAGAAGCTTGATAAACATTATGGTGACTCTGCACCTTCGATTAGAACAGTTTATGAGTGGTTTCAAAATTTTCGGACTGGCTATATGGGCACAAGTGACGCTGAACGTTCTGGACGGCCTGTGGAGGTTACGACTCCAGAAATCATTGATCAAATCCATGATATGGTGATGAATGACAGAAGAGTTAAGGTGCGTGAGATTGCTAGTACTGTGGGCATCTCGACTGAACGGGTACATAATATTTTGCATAAACATTTGGACATGAGAAAGCTATCCGCAAGATGGGTGCCGCGATTGCTCACGCTTGACCAAAAACGGAATCGTGTGAAGTGTTGCAAGGATGGTTTGCAGCTGTTCCAGAAGAATCCGGAGGACTTTAAACGTCGTTTCGTCACTGTGGATGAAACATGGATACGTTACTATACTCCTGAGACCAAACAACAATCTAAACAATGGGTTACCAAGAGGGAATCTGCACCAAAAAAGGCGAAGACAGTTCCTTCGGCCGGAAAGGTTATGGCGACTGTCTTTTGGGATTCGCAAGGGATAATCCTCATCGACTATCTGGAAAAGGGTAAAACTATTACAGGTGAATATTATTCATCGTTATTGGACCGTTTGAAAACCGAGCTGCAAGAAAAACGCCCGCGATTGGCCCACAAGAAAGTCCTTTTCCATCACGACAACGCACCAGCACACACCTTAGCAGTTGTGGTCGCAAAATTAATGGAAATAGGATTCCAACTCGTTTCACATCCCTCATATTCTCCAGACTTGGCTCCCTCGGACTACTATTTGTTCCCCAATTTGAAGAAATGGCTGGCGGGACAAAGATTTTATTCAAACGAGGAGGTGATTGCAGACACTAATGGATATTTAACGTAAAACAACTTAAAATAGGCAAAAAGCCCATATTTAAGCAGTCTACCCACTGTTCTCTTATTCGTCCATCCATCCCGAGACGCGTTTCGCCGTATCACGGCTCATCAGTCGGGCTAGGATCGACGAAGAAGAGAACAGAATTTTAAGTACTTTATTCCGGCACTTACGGAACACAACGGTAAGATACAACGAATTGTACCAAATACGCACACCTAGTACTCAATCGGAGGCTGACACAGCAGCCACAAGCCGACAGAGTGGTTGGCACAGCCAACACTAAAGGCAGGCAGCGAGATTTGCGAGGAATCAACCTCAGACCTTATGTGGTTTAACGTAAAACAACTTAAAATAGGCAAAAAGCCCATATTTAAGCAGTCTACCCACTGTTCTCTTATTCGTCCATCCATCCCGAGACGCGTTTTCGCCGTATCACGGCTCATCAGTCGGGCTAGGATCGACGAAGAAGAGAACAGAATTTTAAGTACTTTATTCCTAGCCCGACTGATGAGCCGTGATACGGCGAAACGCGTCTCGGGATGGATGGACGAATAAGAGAACAGTGGGTAGACTGCTTAAATATGGCTTTTTGCCTATTTTAAGTTGTTTTACGTTAAACCACATAAGGTCTGAGGTTGATTCCTCGCAAATCTCGCTGCCTGCCTTTAGTGTTGGCTGTGCCAACCACTCTGTCGGCTTGTGGCTGCTGTGTCAGCCTCCGATTGAGTACTAGGTGTGCGTATTTGGTACAATTCGTTGTATCTTACCACTAATGGATATTTTGCAGACTTGGACAAATCGTATTATTCGGAAGGGATCAACAAACTAGAACATCGTTGGACGAAGTGTGTAAGCCTAAAAGGAGACTATGTCGAAAAATAAAAAAGGTTTACCCCAAACACATAAGTAGTTTTTATTTTTGCACGGACTTTTCAAACCAGCCTCGTATATATATATATATATATATATATATATATATATATATATATATATATATATATATATATATATATATGAAAAGGTATCCCAAAAATCAACGTTTTCTCTTATTCTCTTCGATAGGAGTTCACCAGAATATGTAAATATGAGGGTGTTCAAAATAAATTTATACATTTCAACTATTTTAAATTGAAAAATCTCAAATTTTTTAAATGGCACACCCTGAATATTATTATTTTTTCTGATAGATTTTACAAAACCCTCCAACTTATGAAGTATATCATATACCTATTTCTAATAGTTTTCAATTTATTTTGAATTTTTTCAATTTTTACTCTTGGTTTTAATACCAGTACGCTATAACATCATAGTTGCCAAAACAAAACAAAAATGTAGGCATTGTCAAATTTTAACATGTCTTTTAAGCAAGTAAAAATAGTTTAATTTGTTGCAGTAAGTGGCATATAAAGGTAATAGTTACGGATTTTCTTGAAAATGAATTAATCGATATGGTTTATATACTGGGCGAGGCGGTAAAAAAATTGTCTTTTGGCAATAAAGCTTTACGGAGCTAAGTACCCTAATAGACGTATACCATCTAAAAAATCTTTTCAGTGCTTAATGGAACGGTTTGATGGTAGTGGTAGCGTTGAGTATACGAAACGGAAAGTAATGAACCAGAATGCTACCAATGAGGAAAAAGAAATGGAGATTATACGTCATGTTGACGATAATCCCCAGGTCAGCAGCCGTCAACTAGCTGACTTATCTGACACATCCAAATCTACGGCTAATCGCACCACGAGAAAATACAAGTATCATCCCTTTCATATGGAACTACACCAAGACCGTGATTTTGAACGACGAGTATTCTTTTGTACCACCATGAATGGATCAATAGAGGCCGATCCAAATTTTTTATCTAAAATAATGTTTTCTGATGAAGCTACTTCGCTGTAATGGAGCAGTTAACAGACATAACATGGGTTATTATTTAACAGTTAATCCATTTTGGGTCCGAGAAGTTCAAAACCAAAACCATTGGTCACTTAATGTATGGTGTGGAATATTAAATTATCGAATTATTGGTCCATATTTTTTCCGCGAACCGCTTAACGGGCCTAGATATCTAAATTTTTTGCAAAACGACTTACACCAGCTTCTTGAAGAAGTTGATAACTTTGAAAGGGAACAAATGTGGATTCAACAAGACGGAGCTCCTACTCATTACCACCGGGAAGTTCGGGAATTTTTAAACGATCGTTACCAAAAAAAATGGATCGGTAGGGATGGATTCATTCAGTGGCCCCCTCGATAATGTGACTTAACACCCTTAGACTTTTTTTGTGGGGCTACATTAAAGATCGTGTTTATGTGAATCCCCCCTACAATACTAGTAGGTATGGAAAATAGGATACGGGATGCGTGCAGGACAATAACGCCCTTTATGCTAAAGAAAGTGAAGCAAAAAATATAGTAAAACTACTAAACATGTACATTCAAGTAGACGGGCATATTTTCGAACATTTATTACGTCATAATAATTAATCATTAGATAAATTAAACTTTATTAAAATTATTAACTATTTGTGTATGTTTTCACAGTAGCGTAAGTGTATTAAAAACAAGGGTAAAAATTGAAAAAGTCAAAATAAATCGAAAACTATTAGAAATAGGTATATGATATACTTAATAAAAGTTGGAGGGTACCTCAAAAACCAACTTCGTCATGAGTAAGTCCTCATCATTAACAATATTTAATCATACAATTTGTATCAGAATTCGAGAGTGTCAAAACGGACGATTTTTGACCTGTTTTTTGAGGTCAAAATAAAAAGATGACCATTCGACAAGCACTGTTTGCACCAGATACGGTACAGGCTCACTTTGTCCTGTTCCGCCAGCCGAAATTACCGCTTCTAGCATTTATGAAAATTGCTGGTCGTCTTGAAAGCAATAACGAATATCGAGTATAACAAGTATCTTAAAAAATTAGAAAAAAATGTTGGCCTGAGTGTGTTACACTGGAAGGAGATTACTTTGAATATATAAATATAAATAGATCTGGAAAAATAAATTAATATTTTCTGTTTTATTTAATTAATCCTCTTCATTTTTAGCATAGAGGTTTCACCATTTTTTGAGTGTCATTGTTCGGAAATTTTTTGTTAATCAATGTTACATGAGATAAATATTTTTAGGCAGTTAAAGCTGGAGACTTAAAAAGTAATTTTAAAGGTGTTGGACTTGGTGATTCTTGGATATCTCCAGTTGATTCTTGTCTTACATGGGCACCCTACCTATATCACGTGGTAAGTTTAACAGATTACTCTATTTTGCAAAAAAAAACTTCATGAAAGAGCTTTAAAAGTAAAAAATCCATAGTGCAAAAGATGGTCATATAACAGACAACGAATTGTGGAACCCAGAGCAGCTGAGGAACTCTAGACCGGACTATCCGGTAATGCGTCGAAAGTTTACATAATGGACATATTATTTCGACCTTTTGTAAAAAAGAAGGTGTCAACACTGGAACGACATCCTACTCTTTATAATAGAATCGTATTTAGGGATGGACAAAACGAATACACATGTTTGCTAAGAGTTAACTAGCTCACAAATACTATATTTTTTTTTAATTTTTAGGGAGTTATAGACACTAAAGGCTACGAAGATCTTAACCAGCAAGCCCTTGACCTTAAGAGGCTAGTGGACAATGGGCAATGGGAAGAAGCAACTGACGCTTGGGGAAGTCTAGAGTTTTCTGTTGAAATGTATAACGTCGATTTTTACAATATTCTTACAAAAATTACTGGATTTAGAGTCCCGAGGTTATCAAAAAAGGGGCGTGATGAACCTAAACGTAAGTATATATGAATACAAGTGAGTGTTATGATGAATATATAACACATAGGCTGAAAAGTTTTTGGTCTAGCTACTTAAAACACGTTTTTTTTTTTTGCAAAATTCGACTTTAGTCATCAATATAGTCTCCTTCAAGAGCGAAACAATCAGTTCAGAGCTTTTCTGAGATTTCTATACGTTTTCTTGTAGAAGAATTTGTCTTTTCCTTCAAAATAGGCCTCAGTTTCGGCGATAACTTCTTTATTGGTGCCAATCTCTTTCCCAAGAACATTTTTTTTGAGGTCTGCAAATAGATAAATAGTCGCTGGGGGGCCAAATCTGGAGAATACGGTGGATAAGGAAGCAATTCGAACTTCAATTCATGCAAGGTACTGCCATCGTAACCATTAACTTGTGATACGGTGCACTGTCTTGATGAAATAGCCCTTTTTTTTGTTCATTTGGGGCCGTTTCTTTGCGATTTCTGCCTTCAGACGCACCAATAACTTTATATAATATTCGCTATTGATGGTTTTTCCCTTCTCAGCATAGCCGATGAAAATTATTCCATGCGCATTCCAAAATACTGAGGACAAAACCTTCCTAGCCGACTATTGTATCTTTGGTTGCTTCAGGCGGCTCTCACCGGCTGCTGTCCACTTAGCTGACTGCCGATTTGATTCCAGTGTGTAGTGGTGGATCCATGTTTTTATCCATTCTCACATATCGCATGAAAAAATTCCTTTTTATTGCTCTTAAACAGGTCCAAACAGCGCTCAGAATCATCAATATGTTGTTGTTTTTTGATCCACTGTGAGCAAACGCGGTACCCATTCGAACAAAGCTTTCTCATACCCAAATGTTCGTGCAAAATATAACCAGCACGTTCTTTCAATATCTTTAAGGTGTCAGCTATCTCACACAATTTCACTTTACTGTTATCGAAAACAATTTTGTGGATTTTTTCAATGTTTTTTCCGGTGTAACTACCTCATTTAGGCGTCCACAGCGTTCAGCATCATTTCGGTCTGTACGGCCGCTTTTAAATTCAGCATACCAGTAAATAATAAGTGGTTTTCCAGGGGCAGAGTCCCTGTAACACTTATCAAGCCATTGCTTGAATGGTTTTTTTTTTTTTTGCCATCAAAAAAACAGTGTTTTAATCAACAAACGAAATTCGATTTTTTTCCATTGTTTTGAAAATATAAAAAATAGCGTCACTAAAACCACTGTAACCTATAAACTAATCGTCGAAATGTCATGAAATTTTACTTCTAGTACTTCTTAAAAATCATATGGATTTTTGAAAAGGGACATCTATGTGTCAAACCAAAAACTTTTCAGTCTACGTATTAATAGTAGGTAAAATAAATATCTGATGATGATACAGCTGGGTTACACAATGACTTAAGTTATGTTTTGTGTTAGTCACAATCTATGCCTAATTCGGTACGCGGTAAGTAATGAATAACATTACATACCGACAGCCGCATATTTGGTGAACGAATTATAAATGTCATAGAAAAAATATTTATTTTGCAGTAGCTTCAGACCTAAATGAGAGTGATACCAGTCTAATGGAAAAGGTTCGAGAAGCATTAAATATTAGCAACGTATGGGGAGCAACTGGTGATCCAGTTTTTTTCATATCTATCAGGTGACTTTATGAAACCAGTAACAGATGTCGTAGAGAGACTTCTCAATGAAACTGACATAAAAGTTGCTGTATACAATGGACAATTGGATTTGATTGTTGATACACCAGGTAATGTCAAATTTCACACGAAAAAATTATAACTGCTAATCATCATAATAATAATAACTAGAGACCGGATTATATGCATTTGCATATTTAGACCATTCTCACCGATTATTGCATATTTTACCCAAAATCTAGTAATGATGCATATTTTCCCTATATTTACAATATTTTTCGGTATTACTAGGCAATTGAATTGCTCAGGATATTGTTAATGTCGCCGTCTGGAACCGATTTTATCGCCGGGACATTACCTGCAATAGTCTAAACATCGATTAGGTTATAGTACCAAGGGAATACCCAAAATTACGACGGTATTTTATTCCTTTGTTTCTTGGTCGGGATATTAAGTGATAAGTAGTTAGCTTCTAAGAATATTTGTTTGAGCGTGGATCTACGATCGCCAGATTTGTGAATGAGGGTATTAAAAAAATATTTCCTAAATCTTCTGCAGATGAAAGAGTGTTTATATTTCTCTCAGATGCTGCTCCCTATATGATCAAGGCAGCCCAAAGTCCTTCAAGTATTTTATCAAAATTTGATTCATGTGACGTGCTTTGCTCACGGAGTCTATCGACCCGCTGAAGAAGTACGATCCACGTTTGGAAATGTAAATAAACTGATTTCATCAGCAAAGAAAGTGTTTCTTAAGGCACCAGCTCGCAATAACGCCTACAGTCCCTGGCCAAATTATTAGACGCACTGTATTTTTTTTAGTAATTTTATGTTTCTTAAGAGTTTTTATGCAATAATGGTATATTTAAACTACAATATTATTTATTTTTATTTAAAAGAATTATTGTAGACTACATATTTGTATTTATTTTTAACATATGGCATCACTGTGTTGACAAAGTGATACATGAACGTAATTAAGCACAAATCTGTATCAGTCGCGATCGGAATCGAGTCAGGTACGGACGTGTTTCTGTGGCTTTATGGACTGTGATTGTTTGTTTAACAGTTTTATACTACTCAGTTATTAGTTTATTTTGTATGCAGTGTTTTAAAAAAGTAATTGGACTATTTTCATTATGGGTAGAAAAGGCGATCTTTCACCACGTAAAAAAGCTGAAGTGAAGGCCCTTGTGATTGCGAAAACATTTACAAACCGAGAAATATCACGAAGATTGAAGGTTTCTGAAGCTAGTGTACGACGCATAAAAAAGAAAATTGAGCCAGGAAAGGAATTAAGCCCGAAAAGAAAGAAAAGATGCGGTAGAAAACCAATTTTCACTCCACGGTCAGAGAGATGTTTGAAGAAAATTTGTGTAGAAAACAGATTTGCTACCACAAAGGTAATAAAATCATAACTCCAGGATGCTAGCATAAATGCTTCTGAGCGCACTGTTCGAAGAAAATTGAAAGAATTAGATTTTAAAGGCCTGTCGCCCCGCCAGGAAGCCCAAGTTAACAGCTGCAATGAAAGCAAAGCGCCTGAAGTGGGCCAAACAATGGCAAGACATTTTCAGTTAACTAAAGCAAATAAACATGGAAGTTTATATATTTTTCCTATTTTTGACAGGTCTGCTTCAGTGACGAAAGCACATTCGAAATTTTGCAGAATAAAGCTCAGTATGTGCGTCGTCGTCATGGAGAAAAGTTTCATCCTGATTGTGTCGTCTCGACGGTTAAACATCCCACCAAAGTGATGATTTGGTCAGTCATCAGCGGCAAGGGCACTGGACGTCTGTACGTCGTCAAAGGAATAATGAGGCAAGATCAGTACAAAGAAGTATTACAAAATCGGTTGATTCCGCAGCTCAGAGAATGGTTTCCAAATGGGGAACCATTCACTTTCATGCAAGATGGAGCTCCCTGCCACACTGCTCGGTCTGTTAAAGCTTTTTTGGCAGAAAAAATATCCCTCTGTTGGATTGAACCCCATTGAAAATGTGTGGGAGCTGATGAAAAGAGAAGTGGCTAAAGATGTGATTACCAACAAAACCCAGCTCCTAGAAAAGATTATTCATGTGTGGAATCATCATCCTCAAATGCAGGAGACAGTACAATCTTGCATTGATAGCATGCTGCGCAGAATTAAAGCTTTGATAGCGGCTAAAGGTGGCTCAACTAAATATTGACTTTTACTAACATTAATTTCACTTTTCTTTAAAACTTAATAAAACTTATGCTTTTTCTAAATTAATGCTGTTTTATTTATGTCAAATAAATAGGTAATTGATTGGATAATATAAAAATAAAAAAACAAATCAATTTAAAATAATAAAACGGTACAATATCACTCGGTAATTAATATTTTACATGAAATCTTGCAGTGCGTCTAATAATTTGGCCAGGGACTGTGTAAAGAAAAACTGCCAAATATGCCTTTACCTTCCGAACCAGTGGTAACTCGATGGGGACATGGATTGAAGCTGTACTATTTTACAATGAACATTTCGAGGCTATCAAAGGTGTAGTAAATGACTTCGATAGTGCAGAGGCTATGGCAGTTCGTCAATCCAAGGAAGCATTTAACGATTCTGATATTAAAAAAAAAACATAGCTTTGATTGGCACTCACTTTTTCCCACATACCTGCGCGTATTTAAAAGCTTGAAACTCGAGGTTTGGCGTTGACCGAATCAATTCAGTTAATGAATAAAATCCGTCAAATAAACTCCACATTGCCAGATGTATTCCCGCGTAGAGTTAAAGAAAAGTTTGAAAACATTTTGTGCAATAACCCAGGCTTTGAACCTTTATGTCAAATTGATAGTTTTATTAATGGGACGGGTGAACTTTTGCCAGAAACAATAAGTGCTAACATAGCACCCAAATTCAAATACTGCCCACACAACAGAAGTTCCTCGAGAAGGCGTCCCAGCACCCCAACCCGTGCATCAGGGACGCCTTCCGACTCCCACCTCAAGCTAGCCGCCAGTTCCCTAGACCGTCGGACCCGCTGCTGCTCTCGGACGAAGACGATGACCTCCTCGCCCGCCGTGACAAGAAAAATGTCATCCTAGGTTAAGTTTAAATTAGTCCTAATTTAAGTCTTGTTACATCCTAGTTTAAGTTAGCGTAAGTCTTAGTCTAAGGTAGTTTTAGTCTTAGTTCTAAGTCCTAGCTTTAAGAAACTTCATGTACATACAAAACACACATTTCCTAGGTTAAGTTAGCATAGGATTCCCATTGTAAGAACTTAGGTTAAGATAGAATAAGTTTACATTTAGTTATAGAAATTATTTTTATATACTTTCAAAAATTATAAGAAAGAGGCCTGGCCTAACTTAGAATCCAATAAAGACAGTGATACAAATACTGCCCAGTTACCTCAGTGGATGTGGAACGGTCTTTTTCCACTTATAAAAATATTTTAAAGTGATCGAAGACACAATCTTACTACCCAACATTTGGAACAATACCTTATTGTTTACGAGTACAAGAATACAAATGTTAAATAATTTTCAAAATGTTAAATAATTGTTAATTAAATTTAAACATCATCGATAACTTGTTAATTTTATGCTGATTTTGAAATAAAAAACTAAAAAATTACTACTTTTATTATTATTTAATATTGCATATTTTGACCATTTCATGCATATTTTAAGCATTTTTCATGCATATTTGCATGCATATTTCAAGATTTTTTATGTTGCATATCATCCGGTCTCTAATAATAACCTTTATTTTTTATTCACAAACAGATGGACATATTCTTTATTGCTATAAAGATATTTAAACTTCTTGTAGGAACCATAGACTGGGTGGACAGATTAAATTTTAAAGGTTCCGAACAATGGGAATCGTCTGTCAGAGACAGTTTTTTACCGTACATGGAACCTATGAAGGTTATGAAAAAAAAGCAGGAAATCTAGCATTTTATTGGGTACTCAGATCTGGTCATATGGTAAGTTATTATTGTTAGACATTATTTAAAAAACACTGTTAGCACTTTGCTTATGAATGTACTACTTATTGTCATAAAAATATACTAATATGAGATGCATTCAAGTTTCCAAGGTCTTCTAAACTTTTTGTAAGAATCTACTTATATCATAAATTTTTTTATAGCGTCATTACTACGATTTCGTCGCCGCCGAGAATGGTTCTGTAGGGTCCACTTTTGCTGACGCAAACGTAATTCGACTGGACCACGGAGAGCGTCCTCCGTCTCTAAAAAAAACTAATAATCATTAGGAGCTAGGTCAGATCAATAAGTACCATGAGACACCACTTCAAATCGAATTTCCTGAGTTAGGATCATTTGATGAACAGGAATGTTGTCCTGACTGGAAATCTGAATGTCACATTTTAAATATCGAAATGCTGGGAGCTGGGAGCTGTACGATGCTGCCATCTTTCTCGCGCATTCACAAAAAGTGTATTTTACGAAATGCATCTTTCTATTTACTTCTTGTTCCAAAAAAGATGTTCGGAGACCTTAGAACTTGAACGCACCTCCAAATATGATTTATTTTTAGGTACCAGCTGACAACCCTAATGCAATGTTATATATTTTGCAACAAGTGACGGATAACTTCAAAGTGTAAATACGGAGTTAATTAATAAATTGAATACCTACTTACTGTGTTTTATTAACAGTGGGTTTCTGCATATAAACAAATTATATATATATACATATATACATATATATATATATATATATATAATATATATATATATATATATATATATATATATATATACGAGGCTGGTTTGAAAAGTCCGTGCGAAGTCCGAGAGATCACCACCACCGGCGCGTATCGAGGTCATGTTTAGTTAGTAGCATCTCTTGAATAAACGCACACCAAGTTTCAGCCATATTGGTCTATTTCTTTGTGTTTGGCATTCGTGTAAATCAAGGAAGTCGAGTGATTTTCAAGAAATGGACGAAAAAGAATTTCGTGTGGTGATTAAACATTACTTTATGAAAGGCAAAACGCCTCAGGAGACTAAAGAGAAGCTTGATAAACATTATGGTGACTCTGCACCTTCGATTAGAACAGTTTATAAGTGGTTTCAAAATTTTCGGACTGGCCATATGGGCACAAGTGACGCTGAACGTTCTGGACGGCCTGTGGAGGTTACGACTCCAGAAATCATTGATCAAATCCATGATATGGTGATGGATGACAAAAGAGTTAAGGTGCGTGAGATTGCTAGTGCTGCGGGCATCTCGACTGAACGGGTACATAATATTTTGCATAAACATTTGGACATGAGAAAGCTATCCGCAAGATGGGTGCCGCGATTGCTCACGCTTGACCAAAAACGGAATCGTGTGAAGTGTTGCAAGGATGGTTTGCAGCTGTTCCAGAAGAATCCGGAGGACTTTAAGCGTCGTTTCGTCACTGTGGATGAAACATGGATACATTACTATACTCCTGAGACCAAACAACAATCTAAACAATGGGTTACCAAGGGGGAATCTGAACCAAAAAAGGCGAAGATCGTTCCTTCCGTCGGAAAGGTTATGGCGACTGTCTTTTGGGATTCGCAAGGGATAATCCTCATCGACTATCTGGAAAAGGGTAAACTATTACAGGTGAATATTATTCATCGTTATTGGACTGTTTAAAAACCGAGCTGCAAGAAAAACGCCCGCGATTGGCCCACAAGAAAGTCCTTTTCCATCACGACAACGCACCAGCACACACCTCAGCAGTTGTGGTCGCAAAATTAATGGAAATAGGATTCCAACTCGTTTCTCATCCCCCCTATTCTTCAGACTTGGCTCCCTCGGACTACTATTTGTTCCCCAATTTGAAGAAATGGCTGGCGGGACAAAGATTTTATTCAAATGAGGAGGTGATTGCAGACACTAATGGATATTTTGCAGACTTGGACAAATCCTATTATTCGGAAGGGATCAACAAACTAGAACATCGTTGGACGAAGTGTATAAGCCTAAAAGGAGACTATGTCGAAAAATAAAAAAGGTTTACGCCAAACTCATAAGTAGTTTTTTATTTTTGCACGGACTTTTCAACCAGCCTCGTATATATATATATATATATATATATATATATATATATATATATATATATATATATATATATATATATATATGTGTTACAATAGAAGTTTTCACGGATGGTGGAATGTAATACATTAAAATTCTGGGTTTTAATCCATTCGTCTAACAATGAATTTGCACGACGTTTCGCCAAAATCTCATTTGGCATTTTCAAGTGCTCTTGCTGCTGCTGCTGCTCGATGCTGTGATCTTGCTGCTGCTGCTGCCACGCGAAGCTAACCGAGCTGAGTTAGCTTCGAGCGGCAGCAGCAGCAAAATCACAGTATCAAGCAGCAAGAGCACTTGAAAATGCCAAATGAGATTTTGGCGAAACGTCGTGCCAATTCATTGTTAGACGAACGGATTGAAACCCGGAATTTTAATATATAAAATTATATATATATATATATATATATATATATATATATATATATATATATATATATATATATATATATATATATATATATGTATATATATATATATATATATATATATATATATATATATATATATATATATATATATATGTGTATATATATATATATATATATATATATATATATATATATATATATATATATATATATAGTGCAAACAAACGCTATAAAATCTGAAGTAGTTACTTTTAGACTTCGTGACTCCTGTGACCTTGAAAGTAGTCCCCCTGCAGAAGTCTTACCATTTTTTTTCAGTAGTGTTTCTTTTTTGGAACGTCGATGCGCTCACTGCCTTCAGGCCGCCGGTAAGTCACGTCGTATCTGCTTTATCGCCTCCAAACGGTAACCCTTTAACTTCATCTCATATGCAAGGGCAGCCCTAAGTCACAGGGTGCTAAATCAGACGAATAAAGAAAGGGGGAGATGACAGTCACGGAATTTTTCGCCACAAAACGTACAGAACCAATCGTGTCTCCAAATGTTTTCCGAATCATTTCGTACGTTTCAACGGCACTTTTGCCGAGTTAAATTTCACACAGACGTGGTGCTCTTTTTTCATATCCGTTGTAAAAATCGCGGAGAAACACAATTAGATCTTTACGCGCACGTAGATACAGAATAAACTGAATGAACTAGCAAGTTGAAACTTATTACTCGGTGCTGTTAGGGATGTACCTACCCACTATCATACTACTTCGCATTTTGGCTATATGCTGTTAGCCCTGGAACTATTCGATCGCGCCACGTACATGTAGAAATATATCGTTTTTGACCATTATAGGGAGCTTGATTTCTTCTAAAATGATGCGTGATATATGGTATACCTAGCGCTAGTACAACACGTTTGTATAGGATTGAGCCTGTTTGTCACTTCTCATACTTTTTTATAAGGAGCACCTCATCCCTTTGGAATTAAATCGTCAAAAGACTGTGTTTAGTGTCAAGTATAACCGACGATTTAAAACTAACTTGAATCGCAACCTCCGCGTACACGCCGTTATAGCGTTATAGGGATTTCCTTTCAGTCTGTGCACTATGCGCATAAAAAAACTTGCACGAGGAAAAAATGAAAAAATAATGTCCCAGTTACTATGCTATATTTCTACACTATCAGTTACATTTATGTCAGTTATTAAATTAATAAATCTTAAAATCAGATCCGGAATGTAAAAACACCTTTAACATATAAAGGAAATACTGAAACTTCAAATATAAGAACCTTACAATGAACTGTTAAATCGTTTGGCTCTTTCGACGTTTCTAATATTCTTTTCAATTTCAAACCTTCGTAAGTCTGCTCGTTGTAGAAAGTCTTGTCTTTCTAGATATCTGTAAGAAAAGATACAAAAATTTATAAATATCTATATAAGAAAGGACTATCGGTTCCTATTTCAGCATGACACGGAACAACTAATAAAACTTCTTAAAACGTTAGGAGACTAAATGGCATGGCAGTTCCAGATTAGTCTGAACCATAGACATATAGATATTAGACCGAGCACGAAGCGCGATATATACAATCTAACATTTTTACACAGACAGAAAATATAGTGAATTGTATCCCTCTCTTTCCCACAGTGAATATGATTGGTTATAATTTTGGAGTCGTTCAAAACTTACAAATAAATAGTCCGGGCGGCGTTGACACCATAGTGTTACACCATCGATTTAATGAAGCATGAAGGCATAGTTGACTAATAATAGATACAAAAACGTATGGTCGTCCAATCCCTATCCTGGTACGCATGGCATGAGAGAATGATTCCAGCCCTCTCTAAGACTGCACTATGACCCATGTAGCTAATGCCAAGCTTATCTTATTGCATTTAAGTTATATTATGAAATAAAAATGGTCGTCCGCATCATAGCTTGATGGGTGGCGCGGGCTGACCAAAAAGGGTGATAAGCCCCGAGGGGTACAAATTAAAAGTAAAATATTGTACTTTTTAATTTTTTTTTGGTCATCCAGGTCTGAATCTGATAGTATTCTGTGGCCAACCAAATTTATCGGCGAAAATCAGATCAAGCGTTACTCAGTATTACATGATTCTAATGAATTCTAACTACGTAGTATGTGCATAAATAATTGTAGCTTTTAAAAATTTTTGATTTTCATTACTACCGTGATTTTTTACAGCATATTTAGAGCTTAAATCAATGAAACCCATTTGTAAATGAATCTTATTGCAATACATTAGTATAATAATGACGCTTAAAGTGATTTGATGATTAAAGTATCATAATAAAACGTTTTTCGAGGCAGTAAAAAGTAGCCTGGTGCACGTAACAAACAATGGTCCAGGTAGGGCGCTTGATTCCTTCCAGAATAACCCCAAATCCCAAGTATAATTGGAGTGAAACAGATGACAATAGATGCTTCGAGTATCTATTGTCTATCTATATATAAAATGCAACGTCTGTCTGTCTGTCCGTTAGTGCGCTTATCACTCGAGAACCACTTATCCGATGTAATTGCTTTTTTTTTTTAAAAAAAAAAACATTCATATAGTCTCTGGCCAGGTTCTAGGATATATTTTATTACGTAAGGTAACATAAGGAATAAGCATTAATGATAATAGGGAATCAAGTCGGAAAAAAGTTTGCCGCTAGCGAACTCTTTCGCAATACGCTGCCTAAACCGTTAAATATGGAACAATATCATGCAACAAAGAATACAATATATATAAAATGCAACGTCTCTCTGTCTGTCTGTCCGTTAGTGCGCTTATCACTCGAAAACTACTTATCAGATTTACGTTTTTTTTTTTTTTTAATTCACACATATGTTCTCTGGCTAGGTTATATAATAATAATAATAATCCCCTCAGGGGCTAGGGGAATCCCATGACTCTTCTAGTACGGGCATTGACGATCCCGAGGGACCTGAGTCATGTTGTGCTGTCTAGCATGCTTTATATGTTATACTTTTATTTATTTAATTTGTACATTTTAGTAGACGATTTTTGGCATGCCAAGGGTGAAATTTTGGCATACCAGGGTCATTTTTGGCTTGACGTATCTTTTTCACTCATATGATCTTATAAACAAATAACTATATATGTATATATATAAATATATATACATATATATAAATATATATAAATATATATATATATATATATATATATATATATATATATATATATATAGTAAAATACACTTACATATAAATTAAACAATCCAAATTCATCATTATTTTAAGAAATTTAAAGACTTCTTATCTATAAATGAATTTTATAACAGAGAATATACAGTGCCACCTCAATAATCCAGATCTCCATTAAACCGGATTCTTTAATAATCCGGACAAACATTTCTATTGCATTGTGTACTTTTATAATCCGGATTTGATAGTACTATGTAGGTAATCCGTTTTTAGACATCTACTTAATTTAAATTACATGGGAAAATTGAGATCGATAGTGAGGGGATTCCCCTAACTTCCAGTTTAATACATCTGGGTTTCACACAAACTGTAGGTGCCTTTGATTTGACTAAAACGCATCGCGTATCGCGTCTAAAGGTTAAGGACTTTGTAGTTGTTTGTTTATTGTTACAAGTACAACATACCTACGTTCTATTTTACTTTATGTGGTTCATATAAGTATGTAAACCTTTTTTTACATATATGTACCTACATATTAAAATGCCTTCTAAAAGAAAACATATTACACTAACAATAAAACAAAAGTCCGATATATTAGAAAAACTAGTTCTTGGTGAAAGCGGAAAAGTGTTGGCAAATGAATACGGAGTAGGGACATCTACAATTTCGGATATAAAAAAGAAGCAAGGAAAATCAAAAGATATGTATACATGATTTATTTTAAAGATAATTTTGAACGCTCACTATGGACGTGTAACTTCTTTTAGATTTATTTCCAAATGTGATTCCGGTCCTGGCGTCAGAAAAACCTTACGAAAAGCCGAATATCTAGAAATGGAAACTCGTTTGTATACATGGTTTTGTACGCAACGATCAAGGCGCATCCCAATTTCCTACGAAATTTTATCAGGCAAAGCAAAACAGTTTTACACTGAAACCTACGGGAATGATAATTTTAGAGCTAGCAGAGGCTGGATTTCTAACTTCAGAAAAAGACATGGTCTGCGTGCTTTAAAAGTTTGTGGCGAAAAACTATCCAATGATGAAAGTGCCGTCGATTCTTTCCTAACTTTATTCGCAGATAAGATAAAAGAATTAAACCTTGGACCTACTCAAATATTTAATGCAGATGAATCAACTCTGTATTGGAAAATGTTGCCTGAAAAAACGCTGGTTCGTTCTCAGGAAAAGACCGCACCTGGTCGAAAAATAAACAAAGAACGCGTTACCTTTCTAGCATGTTGCAATGCTGATGAATCACAAAAATTAAAGTTGTTAGTGATAGGAAAGGCAAAAAATCCAAGGGCTGACTACAGCAATTTTCTTAGATTGGTTTCATCATTCTTTTATTCATTAAGTCAAAAGTCATTTAAGAAGTCTCAACTTGCCTGAAAGAGCCCTGCTAATCGTTGATAATGCTTTGAGCCATGGAACTATAGAAGAGCTGACTAGTGAGGATGGACAGTTTACAACATTATTTCTTCCACCAAATTGTACTGCAATTTTGCAGCCTATGGACCAGAATGCAATCAGACTGACAAAATTATTTTATCAGAAAAGTCTTTTAGCCCATATTTTATCAAATAATAAAGAGAACCTTGTTAGGTTATTAAAAAGCAGATGCTGTATGTCTACTATGCAATTCATGGGAAAAAGTCTCCCCTGAAGTCTTGAAAAAGTGCTGGCACAAAATTATGGCTTATGTGGCAGATACCAACCCAGACACTGAATATGATGCTGAAGATCTGATTCCTCCGAGTGAATTGCGGCACAATTTGCTTTCCACGAATGAAGAAATGAAAGGTAAAGCCTGAAATTTTTTCTTTTATTATTTTTTTAGTTATTCGTAAATATTTAACAGATGTTTCAGATATGCTGAATGTTCTCACTGAGCAGAATCTCACGAACGTGGAAATATGTAATTGGCTTGAAAATGATGAAGATTTGTTACCACTGGAAGACATAGATGATACAGATGAACAACACGAGAGTAATAATGAAGGTTCAAAGTTAAATACTAATACAAACCAGACTGTTAAGAACACTGTAAAGAATGATGAGGCAGTTAAAAGTTTCAATGTGTGCATGAGATGGGCAGAAGAAAATGAATGATATCCCTCTAAGTGATGTTCTTGTACTTCAAAGATTAAAAGAAATTGCTTTTATGATGAATCAGAGAAGGGTCAAGCAAACAAAAATTACAATTTTTTTTTTAAAATAAGATAAAACTTGATAAGATATGCTTCTATTTTAAATATTATTATATGTATGTATTATTTTTTAGTTGTTTCGTATTAAATGATTCGTTTTTTAATATAAATAATGTCCTGCTTCAGTAATTCGAATTATTTACTAATTCGGATCACCGCGGTTTTAATTAGTCTGGATTATCGAGGTCGTACTGTACTTTAACTCTAATCTGTAGCAAAATATGTAGCATGCTTTATATGTTGTACTTTTATCTATTTGAATTGTACATTTTAGTTTTTTTTTAAACTTGATGTATCTCTTATCACTCACATGATCTTATGAACAAATAAATAACTTTAAATCAATAAAAAACATACCCATCTTTTCCTTTGTTATATGTCTGAAGTTCTTCCTCAATATTCTCATCTTTTTTAAAATTATCCCAGTCTAATTTTGTTTTTTCCAAGGTGCTTATTTTTTGTTTTTTTCCTAATTGGCTCAATACATTGCCTATGCCGCTAAGTCCACCTGGTTTTTTCAGTCTACTGGTTTCTGTATTGCCTTTTTGTTTAGAGAGAAGTCTGGCTTCAGCAGAATTCATATCAACCTAGATATAAAAATGTAGTTTATAATTTTTAAAAATATGCAGTGTATTATGCTAATTATTATGGTGGAAACAATACAAAAGTAGGCCATAAAATTTCTACTTCCTACTGTACTAAAACAGGGGCAAAACCTAACACATCTAAACTTTAAAAAGTGATTTATTTAGTGTATTTTTTTTTAGTTTCATATGAATGTTATAACCAATTTTATACATACCTCTTTTTCAACTTTAACTTCTTCCCCTGCATACTCAAATATCTGTGTAATTTTTAATTTATCTGCTGCTTTTTCACCTTGCCTACTGTCTTTTTCTCTGTATCTAATTTGCTCGAACTTTGCTGAGTTTTAGGTTTGCTACTAGAAGGTTCCACTCTAGCATTTTTAGGTTTAAACCCAGTATCTTTCATAAAGTCTGCCCATAAATCATCTGCATTCTTTTTCTTCTCCTGATCTGTCAGTTTATTTTTTTCAACCTCTACTTCATTTATATCTAAAATATATATATTTTACACATATTGTAGCGGATAGCACTTCCACACCCCTTAAAGATTGACCAACTTTAAGAATTTTTTTAAACTATATAGTGATACGTGAAATAAATCTATATTTGCCAAATTGCAGTTCATCATTATTTTATTAATACCACCATATTGACTATGAACGGTTCTATGCTGATGAAGCTCAAAACATCTTTGCTCTCGAAGTGATCTTGGCGGCACATGAAAATTGAGTATAGAAAGTAATTCCGGGCAGTTGCACAGCCCATGCAACAATTTATAGGCCAGTATGACATCTGCCAAGTTCCCTAGAGTTTTCAATGATTGACTAAGAAGGCGATTTTCAAGTTGATTATAATCAACTGAATCCACCACTATATGACTCTTAAAGGCTATGCATTTGAGAAGTTTGTTCTGAACTCCATCAAGCATTTTCTGATGCCATAAGAAGTAGGGCGACCACACACTAGAACAGTTTTCCAAGTGTGGTCTCACCAGCGAGGTATACAAAATTTTTATGGCTTTTACATTACTAAAATCAACTGTATGCCTCTTAATGAAGCCTAACATTCGCATTGCTTTGTTTCTGCAAACTTCTATGTGTGGGAGAAAAGAAAGTTTACTATCAAAATTACACATCAACATTTTCCAAACAAACATTATTAAGGTGATATTTATTTATTACAACATTGTGCAACCTACTAAATTGAATATATTTATATTTTGGGACGTTTAGAGATAAATTATTGTTTGTGCACCACTCAAAAAATCTGTTGAGATCACTTTGTAGCCTTAAGGCCGAATCAGAATCCAAAATAGGTGAAAAGATCTTGATGTCATCAGCATACATTAAAAAATCACTAAACCTAAAACATTGCGTAACATCATTGACAAAAATATTGAACAGAATCGGTGCCAAATGAGCACCCTGAGGAACCCAGAGTTGACCCCCACAGGACTAGATAGAATTGACTTTTACACTTTGTCTCCTATTGGAGAGATAAGACCTTACCCAATCCAGTAAATCTCCATGTATACCATAAGCATCAAGCTTCTTTAAAAGAATATCAATGTTGAGCCTATCGAAAGCCTTGGCAAAGTCAAAAATATTGAAAAATGAACACCAAACTTGAACCAATACAAAATGTAAGTTCTCGAAGTTATTAAAATTCAGAGATATAGTAATTACCCTCAACATATTGAGGGTTGACAAATAAAAATAATCTCAAATTTGATATATACTGTTTGAGGAACATGAAAATGATGATAGAAAACACATAGTACCTTCTCCACCTTGAAGAGCAACTATTTTTTTAGCAGCCCCTTGTACAGTGGGGCCTTAGGGCCTTATAAACTGGTCTATATTCAAAAATACAGAACCAGATTAACAGATTGTAGCTCCATTATAGTAGAACACTGAGGAATAGACTCAAAATTTTTAAAAAAATCCAAAATTTTCACCTTTAGTTTGGGAATCATGCTAAAATAATGTGCCATTTCTACATCTGGGTCTGGTATCAAATGTCATACCTCCTAAAAGCTCCTTCAACCTTAAAACTCATACAATTTTTACCCCAAATTTAAATTCACTATATTTCCTGAAGGTAATGTAATGTAATGTAATGTGTAGAGGGGAGTGTGGCCCAGAATGGCCCTTTGCACTGCAACCATCATTGATCTATTGTGCTTCCCCTTATCCCTCACGGGTTTAATACATCCAGGAACAGGACCAGCTCCTTCAATGGGAGCGTTAGCAGATCCTGTTCACCCAGCATATAGGCATGTAGTATCCTATGTCTCCTGTGTCCCAATGCCGCACAGTGGGTAATCAAGTGTTCCTGAAGGTAGAGATATAGACTCTCCCTTATAATTATTATTATTCCAGGGCAGAGTCCAGTATCACATACACTATATTTGAGATTTTTTCAACTTATGTTATATACACCCTTATCCAACTTATTATATATACACAATTTGAGCTGGCTTACCATTTTTCTCCTGTTCTATCTTAGCTTTTTTCTGGGATTTCGATAGCTTCTTACTTCGTTTTCG